>JAVGVS010000487.1:0-150000 GCA_032718565.1 Distichodus sexfasciatus | reverse complement strand
CTGCACCACCATGCTGAAGATGTTGTTGGAAGTCTAACACTTACAGGACGTTCAGGAAGTTGGCCCGGTGATCTGAGGGTTGTAGGTTTGAGTCCCTGTGCAAGATCATCAATCTCAAGTTGCTGCAGGGAGACTGTCCCGGAAATGAGGAAAATGGAAGTGGCTCTGGATAAGAACGTCTAAATGTTAGACTTCCAACAACATCTTCACCAGGAAATGCCTACACTTATTTAATTTATGGAGTTCCACTTTTATTTTTTTATATCACGCCTGAACAAAACAGGAAGTGATGAATTAGAGAAAAGAAGAATCTTTGTTCATTAAAGGGCAGGAACATTTCCTTTCATCCTGACAGCACCAGACTTCTCTCAACATTGACTTTACAAAGACATTCCTCTTCACTTCTCCATTTGATCCTGTTCTTATTACATTTTAACATCCCTGTCCAAGTCGGCCTTCATGTACACACTTCAGAAGGAAGAAGGGATGAAGGGAAAACAGGAATGTAATCAGACGATTCTGACTCTGACTCTGACTCTTCCAGTCTGGGCATGGTTCTGGATTTCATTGCTGCTCTCAAACGAGTTCCTTATGGCTTCCACGTCGTCTGAAAACACACACGCTGCAGGCTCGCATAGGCCTACTGGAGGATGGAGCAGAAAGAGAGGGAGAGAAGGAAGGAGGGAGAGAGAGGGAGAGATGCTTGCCTCACTTTGTCTCATTAATCTTTTAATGACACAGCTTCCTTCCGAACGTGGGCAGATCTGACGGAGCATTTCCCAGCAAAAACACCACAAAATTCCCAAACTAACTCAAAACACACGCCGAGAGTGAGAGAGTGAAAAGACTGGAGATATAAAGGGAGGAAAGGGTGGAGGAGGGGGAGAGGGAAAGAATAAAAAAGAGGAAAAATGAAAAAGAAGAAGATAAGGGAGGTGATGAAGAGAGAGAGAGAGACTGGAGACAATGGGAGAGAAGGGTGTAGATAGAGAGAGAAAGAGAGAGAGACAGAGAGAGACAGAGACAGAGACTGGTGGCAGAGATAAAGTGAGGGAAGGGTGGAGGGGAGAGAGGGAAAGAATGAAAGGGAGAAAAAATGAAAAAGAAAAAGAGAAGGAGAGATAGATAGATAGAATGAAATGGAGGGAGGGATGGAGGGAAAGACAGGGAGAGAATGAAAGAGAGGAAATAGCGGAAGAAGGAAGGGGGAGATGAAGAAAGAAAGAGGGTGTTCAGCTTGTGTAAGTTACACTCAAATGTGTAAGTTCTGTGTGTTTGGTTTCCTTGACCAAGGTGGACTCCATCCTCCAACTCCATCTGGCAGCTGTTGAATGCACACTGTGATGCAATGGGGCCCGGTAGCCAATCAGATGCCACTTCTGCCAATTCAACACCAACCACAAACACCTGCTAGTGGAAAATAGGCGTCTTTGCAGAAAGAGACATGAATTTTTAGTGACAATATAGCATTTAGCCACACTGCTACACCACAGAAACCTAGGTAGATTGTTCGACGTACGATCTTATGATTCTATGATAGCGATACAACAAAGTCGTAAAAATATAAGTTTTGCGTGGCAGGCTATGTGGTACGATATGTTGGGACGCTGCCATCTTGCTGGAAACAGTGTCTCAACTTACTGTATTTTCAAATTATGATGTGGTGATCAGAGCACATCTCCATCATAAGTAGGGGACGAGCTGTACATTTATATTTTCATACTTTTTTTCATACTTAGTTTTCTTCATTATGCTTTTGGAATCAATTATCAATAAAAGCTCAGTGTTGGCTTTCACTTTCTGCATTTACTTTGTAAAATGAACCAATAGAAAAAATGGGAGCTGTTTCTTGTTTTCCAATTTTTCTCAAATCCACAACCCAGACCGGCGTTAAACGGTTAAACCGTCGGGTCTCGGCCTGGAATCTCGGAATTTTCGTGGCCCTGTTATTCCCCATCCCGAGTGGGAGATCATGTTACAAATATTCCCATGCCACGAGTGTGCTCCTGGAGCCAGATTTTCTCCATCTGGTCAGTAACGTCCAGGAGGTTAAAGTCAGCGAGCGATAGCCACGCTGGCCACCGGACACCCTCCTGCTTTTCATTCTTTCTTTCTTTTCTTACTCCCCCTCCTTCTCTTATTCCCGTCTGCACCGGAGTGGCCTGGAGTCGCTGGAATTTCCATTACCCAACACGGCCAGAGGAAGAGTTTATTATACTGGGTCGAAGAAAGAATGCGTAATACAGCTCTGGAAAAAATTAGAGACCACTCTGTAGTTTAAAATCTGCAAATCTACATTCTAGTGCAGTATTTGTTAAATTCTGACAACACATTATACAGTTTCTTTGCACAATATCTACAACTAACTACTGTCGATAGTAACGTTTTTCTAGATTCATAATTTTTATACTTAACCTTTAAATTTTTTAGTTAACTTCTAATTGCTGAATTCTGTCTTTTGATTTGATAGTCTTAGGATTGTTCAGGGACAGTGTTGGGCAAGTTTACTAGATTCTAGATGACTAGTTAGTGCTATTTTCAAATTAATTGATTCCATTCCAATATTCCTGTCTCTGAATTGTAATGTGTTACACGACTCCTGCATTACTGTTGATTTACTTTCACCAGAATAAGTGTGGGACATTGTAAAATGGTAAAATGTAGTTTACTGCAGTTGATTCTACATCCAGTGGAGGGTGATGTGGTGCAGCATAATGACTGTAGACATACACTCTGTAGGAGATAACTCTTTTACGCACACTGTTTTACTCTTGTGCTGTTGGAAATTTTATTAATAAAAACAAAACAGCACTAAATGTTGTATTAAAAGTGTGTTGTAACGTGATACTGAAATATGTAACGAGTATAATATTAATGAATATGTATTAGTAAAGCCTTACATTACTGCATTACAACAACAAGTAATACATTACTGTAATTGTGTTACTTTGTAACGTTACTCACAACACTAGGCTACATTTCATGACGTTGCACTTATATAACTGTGTTTGTGACAAATAAAGAATCGTGAATCTTGAAATCTGATTAAGGGATTAATAAGAATCTGATTAAACAGTTTAGCTGAAATAAAACTTAAGTTAAAGTTTGGAGAAAAAAATCCTAAGCATGTTGTTTAAACTGGATGAAACAGGATGGGAAATGGAACTCATAAAAATCTCTCTCGATACATTTCAAATCACTGGGCTCCATTCATTATTTTCTCCAGTTATTTTATTTTATTTCCTCAGATAACGTCAAGATCACAAAAATAAATCTCAAGAAAAAAAATTATATAAAAATTATTAGAAAAATCATGACTTACTTTTAGACGCCAGTTGATGTTTCAAAATCACGAGATAATTTCAAGAAAAGGTTTTTCATCATGACAAGATCATGAGAGCAAAAAATCACCACTTAGTTTTACTGTGATCTTAAAATGTTAAAATTGTATCAAGAAAATGATACATTACATTACATGAAGATTACAAGAAAAATCACAACTTACTTTTGGACACTAGATGATTTCAAAATAAAAAAAGATCTAATGACTTCAAGAAAAATGACAAAATCATGAGAAAATAATCACCACTTAGTTTTCTTGTGATCTCACAACAATGTGTCGAAATCACAAGCCTTTGATATGCGGGGACTTTAAGAAAAATCACAATTTCTTGAGATAACGCTTTAAAATCACAACTGTGGACTTTATGACTTTATGTGGAGATCATGAGAAAAATCAAGAAGTTTTCTCAAAAATGTGATGAAATCAAGAAAAAAGACTTTTGATCTCAAGAGAATCAATTTGTTATGTTGAGATCACAAGAAAAAGCACTGTAATCTCGAGATAACGTCAAAATCACAACAAACTTGATTTCACAAAAATATCTTCATTATGTCGAGATTACAAGAAAAATCATTGTAATGTTGATTTAACATTTCGAAATCACAAAAAAACAAGCTTTGTTATGTCAAGATCATGAGAAGTTGTAATTTAGAGATAACATCAAAATTGTCAATGTCAAAACCGTTTTATGTTGAAAACTATTTTAAGTCTAGATCAGGAGAAAAATATGTGATTTTGAGATACCAAGAAGAAAAGTAAGGTCAACATGTGTCCTCTATCGACTTGCGCAGAACTTTTTAATGTCGTCTCATAGTGTTTTCCACAGCTTTATCTAATATAACGAGTGAAAAAGTAAGATTTGAGTGCAATATTAAAACTGTGAATGTGTGAAACTCTGCCCACACTGGAACAAAAGCTAATATTCTTGTGGTTAGTGGCACCAACTTTGGTGTGATTTATTTTTCAAGGAGTAGTTTCATTGCGGCTCAACCATTCTCATAAAAACCCCTCAAGCTGACCTCACAGCACCCTAACCGCCTTGACCAGCGTTTTGTAGCTTTTTTTGAAGTGTATTCCAAGAGACGGCCACAATAATGGAATTTACCCAAAGCTTTGTGAGCAAGTCTTAATTGTAGCTTGGCAGCAGTTTGGACGTTGGAGGAGAGAGATGTGGAGATGCTTTAACTGTTTAATAACGGAGAATAATCAGAGATTTTTTACATCAACTAGGGCTGGGTTACTTTCACATCTGAACCGATATTCAACGCTACCTCATTTCAGTACCTTGTTCTGAATCTGTAATACCTGGTATAAACATAAAAATACAGTAATAATAAATAAGCCCCTAATCAATTTTAACTGTTTCTTATGTTACCTACATACATTTTTACATACATTTTATCGCATGTCTGGGTAAAACGTTCTAGGGTTTTCTTTAATTCTACAGTTGTGTAATTTTATTCTATTTGAATGTCTGAACTAGGGCTGTGTGGGCAGCACGGTGGCACAGTGGTCAGCGCTGCCGCCTCACAGCGAGAAGGTCCTGGGTTCGATCCCAAGGTTCTGTGTGTAGTCTGCATGCTCTCCCCATGTTCGTGTGGGTTTCCTCTGCTATGTAGGTTAATTGGCAACTCTAAATTGGCCCTATAAGGTGTGAATGTGAGCGTATTTGTGTGAGTGTGTGTCGGTGCCTGCCCGGGTTTGGTCCCCACGTTGCTCCAGTAGCTCCCAGGACAGGCTCCGGTCCCTCCGACTCTGATAGGGATTAAGCAGTTCGGACAATGAATGAATTAACTAGGTGTGTGCAAAAAAATTGAATCAAATTGTAATTCTTTCTCTGTCCCTTCAAAATCAATTCATGCATTACCAAAAAAATCAATTCATATTTTTCAACTAAAGTAATGACACTAGTTAAATTTTTCCTCAACATCAGTTCAGCTCAACAATTCTATTGATGGCGCAATGTGGAAATCTGCCCACATAGAGCATGAAAGAAAGGCAGTCAGCGTGTGTACATATGCATTACAATTAGTAAACTACATTTGATTGTGCGATTTTATTGTTGATCTGCCACAGTCAAATGGAAAAAGTAACTCAAAACAACAAAACAACTGGAAACAAATGCATCTACATATTGAATTGTGAATCGTTCATGAATCATGAATCCATTTTGAATCAAATTGTAAGCTCAAGAATCAGAATCAAATTGTGAGATTTTCTGAATCGTGCAACCCTAACCTTAACTTTCTTAAGTAAAATTTATGACAAACATATAAGAAAAATTTGGGGAACGAGATTTGGAAGTATGTCAATTTTAAATCCCATGTTACACTCTGGTGCTGTGAGTTTTTCCTCAGATGTTTTTGGAAGAGATGCAGATGGGTAAAGACACGTTGTGTGTTCTGAGTGTGTTGATGGTTTTTTTAAGGGGGTCACACATGTTCCAAACGTCCCGTAGCTGTGTAAATACCTCTCTGTGATTTATTACCGACAGCCCCTCTGGAGACACGTGAAGGTGGAAGGGGGTCCACCGGGAAAGTAGCAAAAACGTAAAGAGAAAAATATGTGAGTTATTTCCAATCCAACAAATATTACTTTCATCTAGTGCTCAATTATATATATATATTAATATTAGAGATGCACTGAAAATTCGGCCGAAAATGACCAAAATGCTTTTTCGGTTTTCGGTCGAATTTTCGCTACATCCCTAATATTAATATATATATAATAACAGGCTGAAACAGGATGATGTGACGTGATCAATCCTCAATTGATCAAAAACTCAAATGAAAAAAAGCAAGAAACAGCCTCAACTTCTGGACAGAAGTCAAGCACCCTCTGATGATGGTGAGATGACCAGGTCATGCTACAGCAACGCAGCCCCAAACCATGACCCTTTTCAGCTTCATGTTTCACAGTGGGAGTGGCATGGTGGCACAGTGGTTATTGCTGCCGCCTCACAGTGAGAAGGTCCTGCGTTCGATCCCAAGGTGTTCTATGTGGAGTTTGCGTGCTCTCTCCGTGTTTGTGTGGGTTTTCGTCCACAATACAAAAGCATGCACTATAGGTTAATTGGTGACTCTAAATTGGTCCCGTGAGGTGTGAGTGTGTGACTGTGTGTGTCCTGCAGTGTGTTGGCGCCGTGTGCCCGTAGTTCCCACGATAGGCTCCGGTCCCCCCGCGACCCCAGTTGGGATTAAGTGGTTTGGCTAATGAATGAATGAATGAATGAATGTTTCACAGTGGGTATGAGTTTTTACTTACTCAAAAGCTGTCTTTGGTTAACATGTCGTCTTTACCCATAATGTCCACATAATTCAATGTTAGATTCATCTGTCCAAAGCATGTTGTTCTAAAAGTCCTGGTCTTTGTCTAGGTAGTCACCTGGTAGACTGCAGTCTTGCCCTGATGTTATTTGACAGCAGAGGTGATGCTAAATTGGCTGTTCGATGTTGCTAAAAATGACTAGCCTAGTTAGCCGAACAGGATCAGCAACTTGAAACAGAAAGTTCAGATAAAACGATATAAAAAGGTATAAAAACTCTTCTATCTGAGTTCAACTCTCCTGAGGCAAATGTAACACATCTAATTCGGTTTTCACTTTATTTTTAGCGAATGTGATGTAATCTTGTCAACCAAATCTCGGATTCCAATGGCAAATGGAACGCAGCATGATGCATGTAACGCGTGTAACGCATTACAATGAGGTTTTGGAGGTAGAGTGTTGTGTAAGTTACACTCAAATGTATAAATTCTGTTCATTTGCTCATACATTTTAATAAATGCAGACATGGATTCTTACTTCCAACTTGGCCAAGGTGGAGTCCAGCCTCCGACTCCATCTGTCAGCTGCCAAAAATGCACTGTGATGAAATTTGTAGCCAATCAGATGCTACTTCTACCAATCCAGCACCAATCACAAACATATGATAGCTGAAAATAAACATCTTTGCTGCATCGCTCTTTGTTACAAGATGTATTGAGTTATTAGAAAAGCTAACTCGTTTTAAACGTAGATTTGTTAATAATAAACTACTAAGAAGTGGTAAGTTAGTAGTGTAGCTACTCGCCAACCCTGAAAAAGGTGAAAGTGAAAAACGAAGAGCAAGCTGTTCATTTGAAGAGCTGCTAAACTCCGTTTTTACACCTTTTAAAGGTCCGGGGTGAAGGGTGAAGCTTCTGGCTGCTTTTCTTTACGAGGCCAAATGCGTTTGTAGAGTGGAAAAGGCTCCAGCAGTACTTCTTTGTTGCCCTAAAGGCACATGTGGTCTGGATTTGATCAAGTCCATTTTCCATTTGGACTGAAGGTTCGGAACGACCTGGCAGCCTTCGCTAGTTAACACAGAGCAGAATTTCTGTTGGAGAAACGAGACAATTGAATACTGTGTTAGTTTCATAAAAGAAAAGTTACGACGAAAAATGTTTTAATTCATGATGGAAGTGAGAGCATGAAGCGCGTACAACAGAGCTTTGAAAATAAAACTGGGAGGAAATGTAGACTGATGTTAGTTAATGAGACGAGACGGGACTAAAACGTGTTGGACTGTATATATCCAAGTAGTTAAGTCATGTATAGTCATGTATAGTCAGCATTAAATTTGTGGAAGGTACTTTAGTACGCAGTAGGTGGCGTAATGGTCGGGTGTTTGCTCTGTGATCAGAAGGTCGGCGGTTCGAATCCCAAACCGGTAAAGTTACCACTGAGGTACTGCCACACGCAAGGTACCGTCCAGAAGCACTGCTCCCCAGATGCTGCTCATGTTAGCTGACCATTGCTCCTTCACAGATGGGTCAGATGCACAGGTCACATTTGGTTGTGGTGCACTGTGTGCTGTGCTGCGTTCACAATGACCAATAATCCACTCACTTTTATATTTGCTCCTTCTGTTCGGATAAAAATGCAAAATTTGTCTAGTTTTACCCTTACAAAAAATTTGAGGTTCCTGGCAAACAGTTGCCGTTAACCTCTGGCAATATTGCCGCAAATTTGCAGTGAGGTCATATTGAGCTACTGAGAGATACTGAGCGAGTTAAGGCTCTTGCTCAGGGACTCAATGGCAATAGTGCTGGAGGTGGGATTCGAACTCACGATCTCATGGTCCAGAGGTGAGAACCATCTCCAGAGAATACCATCACCATCAGGTAATGAATGAAGGAACAAGTTATACGGGCAGTTCAGCACTGAAGTATTGAAATCGTACACTTAGAAATCTACTGCTAGCACCTTGATATGACTATACTCACAACACAAAGCACACTTGGTCGACTGTACATGAGTTTCATTCTTTTATTCATTATTCGCTTAATCCCAACTGGAGTCGCAGTGGGGACCGGAGCCTGTCCCGGAAACTTATGAGCGCAATGCGGAGACCAACCCTGGGCAGGCATCAACACACCACAGGGCACAAACACTCACACAATCACACTCACACCTTATGGAGCCAGTTTAGATTTGTCAATGAATCTATATTGCATGCTTTTGGACTGTGGGAAGAAACGGGAGCACCCGGAGGAAACTCACGTGAACACGGAGAGAGCATGCAAACTCCACACAGAAAGACCCTATGGCCGACCCGGGGATCGAACCCAGGACCTTCTCGCTCTGAGGCAGTAGCGCTAATCACTGCGCCACCGTGCCGCCCCGTATGTGAGTTTATCTAACAAAAAGAACTCTAACCCTACTTTTTTGGCACGGTTGAAGAAGACAGTTCCTTAGTCACACGCTTGGCACATCTACAGCAGATTGTACAGTTCAGTTCACAAAAATAAAGCAGTAAAGTCTTAAAGCGTTAAGACGTCAGCGTGCAAAATCTGGTTTTTGACTGGACTTTGAAGTCAGAGTGATGTTAAGTCCTTAGTAAACCATGTTGAAGGGAATCTAAAGGGCTTTTCATCCCGATTTGGATCATGACGTATCACAGCTGACACCTGCCTGGCACTCGCTTTAAACGTGGAGTTCTTCTCGCCCCAAGCTGGGATAATAATTACATCTGATCTCAGAACAGCTCTGTTCCAACATGCCTGTTCCGTTACCATGAGGTTTTAATTAAAGAAAAGCGTTATCTCTTCAGCTGAAGTGTGTTTAAGTTGAGGTTCCGGTCTACCTTGGTTCTATGGAAAAGTAGGGATGCATCGATCCAACTTTTTCAGTTCCGATACCAATGTCGATACTTGGGCTTCGGTACTTGATCACAAGTACCGTTCTAATACTAGTTTTTAATGAATAAGTTGTGTATTTCTCCGTGAGGAGGAGACTGTTCTGCTTAAGCAAATACTTGATTTAAATATTGTTTTCCTACTAAAACAATGTAATAATTTAGTGACGCTCCCTAATCCTGCGGCACTAAAAGCATCAGGAACACAGAGATTGTGAGTGAGAGCTGGTGTTGTTAAGGAAATTAAACAGTATAATGGTGTGATGTGCTTTTGGGCTTGTAGTGTGCTGTGTTGCTTGTTCTGCTGATTGTCATATCAATATGTAGGAATTAGTGCAAACAATAAACTAACTTTATTGCAGTAGGAAATTGAGCATGTGCGCATAGAAAAATCTACAATTTAATTGATCAAATGGGCTCCATAGATCGGCCCACTGCCACCAATACCCAATCCGGCTACTTGAGTCATTATCGGACTGATATCCCATCCACATATTGTATCAGTGCATCCCTAATTGAAAACCCCATGAAATATGTTGTTGGATGTCTAGCAAGTACAATCATTTATTATCAAAGTCAAAGTTATATACATATTGTATTATACATATATAGAAGTATACAGAGAGAAGAGACGACGTGGCTCCAGTTTCTACAGGCTACAAAGAAGGTCCAGAGAATATACATATATAAATACACTACAACATAACTCTAAACTTAAAGTAGAAAATACATGAGGTGATTTTACTAAACACAAATGAAAATTAAGCCTTTCTTATAAGCAGTTAAAATGAGTGGTATGTGGACATTTTTGATCGACCACTTGCACCAAACGAAAAACCAAAATGAAGTTTTGTTGTTTCGGTTTTAGAAGTAAATATGGAAAAATAAACACATTTTTGTTTGTTTGGGTTTGTTTTATTGTTGTTGTGGGGAAAAAATGAACAAAAAGAATGGGTGTTATTCAGTAATATCTTTAATAATTTTCTTAAATATGTTCTTAAGCAGCAGAATTGTTGCCACACGTGTTCCTAAGAATGATGAATCCCACGTCTTCATAATTGAAAGCCAGTTTTTGAATTAGCATAGGGAAATGTCCCGACACGTCCCATAAAAGGCCATGATGAGACTGTAGGGCCATGTACAAAAAGTCCAATGGGTTTCATTGCCCAGCCGTTCTTAAGAAATTGGTTCTTAAAAGTGACTTACACAGCTTCGACGTCAGCTTTTTAGAACATGACCAAAGTTTAAATAACAAGAATATTTTCTGGTAGATGCCCTGGTGGATGAACCAAGATTCTGACATTTACCATTTCACCTGAAGTGTATATAACTTGTGGTTTGGATCTACGTTGACTTTCTGGAAAATTCAAACGGCAGAAAATATGCTGTTGAACGTCTTGCAGATCCAGTGTTGAACTAAGGCTCGCGGGAGGAGTTTAAGTGAGTGTGAGGGAGGGTTAGTTAGAGGGCAAGAATCCATTAGTGTGTGTGAGAGGTAGTGGAATAATCACACACTCTTGTCCCAACTTGTTTTTTGGTGATGGATCAGTGTGAGATCTCCAGATAAAATCAGCTCTGCCATCACTGGCTGCCTGAACAAGAAACTAAAACAATTGGCAAAAAGTACGACAAAAACGTTTATCATCGAACATTGTTTAAATGAATAAGACGAGATGTTGATGTTCTAAAACTAGATCCTTGAGGAAATGTAGAAAGGTTTAGATTTACTGTTGAAGCTTTACAGTGTCATTTGTCTGTCCAAATATTTAATCAATGCAAAGTCTCTCACTGTAAAAAAATAATTTGGAAAATGAGTCATGTTAACATACTTCTTTCATTTACTTCAACTTTGAATAGTAGTTTAGAAAATTTCAACTATCTATTATGAGGTTTCAATTCCAGGTTTAAGAGTGAACGTGTTAGTATGCCACACATGAACTTTATGTATAAATCCTTACATCTTGCAGTTACCTTAACCTTTGGCAATGTTAGTACAAATTTGCAGGAAGGTCATGCAAATTAGGTTTGTGGCAGACTTGTGGTGGACTTCTAGCAAACTTTGTGCACCTGGCAAATTTGTAACCCAAAGTTCACTACAAGTTTGTCATTACTGGCAAATCACTGGAAAATACGTGTCACTGGTGGCAAATTTGTCATTGTTGGCAGAACATTTTGTACCCTTTTATAAGGGGAAAATACGCAACATTACAATATCAATATATCAGGCTGTGCAAAATTCAGAATTTTAGAATTGATCCCCATTCAACTCACAAGTTTGAATTGGCTCCACCCCACAGGATGTTGAACTGGAATGACAGGAAATAGAATTAAATTCAATGTAATTCAGAGAAATTCCACTCAGTCACACGGCTAAAATAATACACTTTAAGAAATCTGTATTTTAACATTTATTCTGCTTCAAAACCTACATTTATTTCTGAAAATGATTCCCAGTCGCCCTGGACATATCACAAAAACTCAGGAAGTCAATAGATGCAATCACATGCAATCAACTTTTATTCCAGCACATAACACATTGGGCAAAATTGCTATATCTATTCATCAAAAGATAATTTTACATATAATGATCATTAAATCGAACAAACTGAATTATTTGTTCTGTGAATGGCACTAGTTTTTCTCCACTTGACTGCACATATTATTGAATATCTAATGTAACTTTGAAAATTTTATTTTCTAGGTCTAGTTTATAGTTTATTTGTTTTTGTTTATTTATATATGTACAGTATATTCTACATTCTACATTCTACTGCAGTCACATCGTCTCGTTTCTATATATACTCGTATATAGCTGAGATGAAAATAATTGACTTTAATGGTATATACGACTTTTTGAAACCAAAATTGCTTGTTATCTACAAAACATTTTGGTGATCTGGTTAAAGCAGTTGACATAGTGATAAGTAACAGGAATGAAATGGTGAAGGTCGGACTATTTCTTGGAGTGATTTTTGCCTGTTTTCAGCCAGAACAATCCTGCAAATTTTTATATGTGTAATACGGATAAACCCTCATCTCCTGGGTGTAGCAGTTGTTCAGAGTTTCTTCAGGCTGATTAAATTGACCGCTGAGGTTTGTGCTGGAACGTTATTGTGAGGATGAAGTTTTTAATATTTTTGGCTGGACTGAGAAACTTGAGCTCGACCAAAACGGTCTCGTGATTGATTGCAAAATGCAAGAGTAGTGTAAAAATGCTGGGGAAAAGGGTTTCAGTTGGAGAACTTCAAGTTCAAAAATGTCATTCTCACTCATAAACACTGGACCTCATTCGCCAATATTTTCTCAAGTTTTTGTTCTATAAATGTGTTCTTAAAAGTCCCATTTTATACATTTATTCACCAAGTTGAAACAGGTCTATGAGCTCCACTAAACTGTCTCTGCAGTAGTTTGCTGTGATCACCTCTCAGATTAGACATTTTCACCTGCTATTTACTCCTCTATTTCAGTCCCTTTCAGAACAGGCTGTTTCTCATTAGTATTCCTAAATGCAAATGAGCCATTGCTGGCCACACCCCGGAACTGGGTGTCGTGTAGACGGCACGGCGAGAGTGAAAGTAATCTACATGGCTGCTGCTAACAGACCATCCATACAGCCATACATGTTCAACACAACACTCCGCCGCTACACGTCTTCACTGTGATTCCTACACAAGCGCTGGGGAGAAAACATGGCGGATCAGGAAGCGCTAGCAGTTCTACCTGGTGGGCGGAGCTGCTCAGAGAGGAGGGTGGAGTTATTCAAATGTCCCCTACTGTGACGTAGAAGTAGGAGAGAAATCTAAACGGCTCGTTTAAGCACACGATTCCTGACATTCCTAAATTAATACTAACACAATTCACCATTTTTATCAAACTTACAATGTGTATAGAGGAAGTACAGACCCAAATGGACGTCCAAAGAACAGAAAAAAATGAATTCTTTCATAATATGGGAGCTTTAAAGTTAAGACATTTAAATAGTTAAATATTATGCAACTGTAGAATTGAAGGAACTTAAAATGAAGCCATCCGTTCCAATGAGCAAGGAAAATGTGCATTTTATTCAGACATCGGCATTGGATTGATGCTTAGATTTGCCCAATATTTTCAGTAGATATTTATTGTTGAAAAGGTAGCACTTGTGGCAGACATGTCCAAAGTCTGATGTGGGATTTTATATGGCACGCACATTCTGTCTTAAATGTATGGCGTTATTTTGTGCCAAAATTCTAAACATTCACCAGCAAAATCTCTTCTATTTATGCACTTCTCATTTATCAGCATTGGCAGATATAAGCATAAAAAACATCGTATATCTTTATATCTTTATATCTATCTATCTATCTATCTATCTATCTATCTATCTATATATATATATATATATATATATATATATATATATATATATATATATATATACATATATATATATATATGTATATATACACATATATACACGCAATCTTGCTACTTCAATCTACTTCATTTTTCTACATAGTCTCCTTCCTTTTTGATGCACTTGGTATTCAAGCTTGTGTATTTCCTCCAAGAAGAATGTTTTCGGTTGGTCGTACAACCATTTATGCACTGCTTCCCGCACTTCTTTGGTTGTAGAAAATTGATGAACTCGTAAAGCATCTTTGAGCGGTCCAAAGAGATGATGGTCGGGAGGGACGAGATCTGAGCTGTACGCAGGGTCCAGCGCCTCAAAAATCGGTTAATGGTTTCAACGGTCTGGCCGGCCGTGTGTGGGCGTGCGTTGTCATGCAACAATAATTTCTTCGATAAAAGGCTTCAGCGTTTGGTGTGAACTGTTGGCTTCAGATTGTCTCTGACCACAGAAATGGGGGAGAGAACTGCTCTATGTTCCTCTTGGTGCACAATGCTAGCAGAGCGGCCATGTTTACACTGTAACAGCAGCAAGAAAAATGGTGCAATCAAGTTCAAACTATAAGTTCGCATTACGCATAAATGAAGGATGTTGGTTATTGGTGCACTAACTTGCATTTTTCTCTAACATGGTTCTACCTGATGTCCTGCCATTATCTGTGGCACTTCCATGGGAACTCCTGACATCGACCACAGCAACCTCCTCCAGGTGATGTTTCTATCTAACATCCTGCCACTCTCTATAGCAATGTGATTGTGGTGAAGATTCCATGAACGGTCCTGTACAGTATATAACTTGGCATTATCTTGGTTTTAGTCACAGTTGTTGATTTTAAGTCTATCTTTACAGATTGAAGAACAGTCGTGCACTGTAAAGCACTATTGTAAGTTGCTCTGGATGAGAGCGTCTGTTAAATGCTGTAAATGATACACAGGTTACACTCACCTACGCTCAACGTAAACGTTATAGTCATCACTACTGTATACATGCACATGTGTCTTCAGTTTCTACAGGTTGTAGGTTTGAATGGGTGGTTGTTGGCGGTCTAGTGGTTAGGATACTCGCCTCTGGACCAAGAGGTCATGGCTTTGAATCCTACCTATAGCACTATCACCTTTGGGCCCCTGACCAAGACCCTTATCCCCACATTACTGCAGGGAGACTATCACTGGAATTTATAATAAATTAAGAGTGTGTACAAAGTGCTGTAAGTGTAATTAAACACAAAATAAACTTGCATGCTGAGTTTGGTTGGTATAGTTAAGAGAAGGTTGTCAAGTTCAAATTCGCAGCGTCCCAGAGGTCACTCTCATAGACTTTCGGCTTCTGCACTGTAATTACACTCTCTACTGAAGAAGAAAGAGAAGAGAGTAGTGAACTCTTCTAGACCTGACATGACCCTGAATTTTACTTACCCAGCAATTTTCCTTTCATTCCGATGACTCTAGCCCAGCCCACGAATATGTGTGTGAATTACTGCAAATGTACAGTGTGTGTGTGAATGTGTGTGTACATATGTGGGTCAAAGTTTGTTCAGGGTTGAAGCATTGAGATGACTGATCTGATGCTGCAACGTAAAGAAACATTCATCTCAATGAAAATCTAATGTAGCTAGGGAAAGTGAACGAGCCAAATTCAAACTTAAAATCTAATGTTAATTGTTCCAAACACACAGGGCCAATTTCAGAGTTGAGGATAAAGCCTAGTCCTAGACTAGCTTTGAGTTTGAAAGGTAAATCTCCATTGGTACTTCAATTTAGTCCAAGACTAGCCCTAATCCACCAGCAAGAATACAGCCCCTAGTGTTTTGGAAGCTAATTTCGAATGATAGCTTTAAAGGCTAGACGTTGCTTGTGATTAAAAGTATCTAAACTCCACTACAAGCTGCTGATTTAATGCAGTAGTTACTACACTACATACTACTGAAAACAAGTAGAAACTACTGGAAGACAGAGACCAGGATTGGGCAAGACAGAGTTGCGACCGAGACCAAAGTGGGATGAAACAGGGACAAGACAGAGACTATGGCAGCACAAGACAGAGATGAGACAGTGACCATGACAGGACAAGACAGAGTTGAGATCGAGATCAAAGTGGGACGGATTCGAGATGAGACCATGGCAGGATGAGACAGAGATGAGACAGAGACTATGACGGGACAAGATAGAGTTAAGATCGAGATCAAAGTGGGACGAGTTCAAGATGAGACCATGACGGGATGAGACCGAGTTGAGATCAAGACCAGGGTGGAACGAGACAGAGTCATGACAAAGACCAGGGCAGGTCAAGACCGAGACCAGGGTGCGATGAGACAGAGTTAGGACCAAGACCAGGGCGGGACATGTGTAATATGGTATTTGGTTTTAATGTGAGAAACAAATGAGCCTCATCCTCTGACCTGTGTTGTGTCCTGTGTCCCTGCAGCATGAGGTGGGCGTGTCTCAGCCTGCTCCTGGTGTCGGTGTGCTGGGCGCTGCCGTTCCAACAGTCCGACTTCCTCGACTTCATGATGGAGGACGAGCCCGGGTCGGCCGACGGTCCCGAAGTGGTCCCAAAAGTGGTGCTGCCCCCTGACGAGATGCCACTCGGCCCCGTCTGCCCCTTCAGGTGCCAGTGTCACCTCCGCGTGGTGCAGTGCTCCGACCTCGGTAAGCTCCCACACTGCTTCATCCCGTAAAATTAGAATAACATACAAAATGTTATGTTTCAACAACCTGAAACGGCAAAACGTCTGATGAGCTGTAATCATTACACATACAGTTACATATTGTTAGTGATATTTACAGCACAATACTGTAATTATAAAATACTGCATGCCACTGTAGGAGTATCTGATATGTGCAAGTTTCAACAGTATAATAATCAGAATATAAAATATAATAATCACTGCATTGTTTAAATTTTATTTCTAAATGTAACAGTGAAAGAATTTGCTCAACGTTTGGACTCACACTGTCTTTCATTTCCCCAATTTCACTAACTGTTTCCCTGCAGCAGCTTGGGGTTAAGGGTCTTACTCAGAGAAGCAGTGCTGTTAATGCTGGATGTAGGATTCGAACGCACATCCCCCTGGTCCACAGGCGAGTAGCCTAACCAGACAGTAACAGTAACAGCTCTGAGAAAGTTATGACATTTCCCCAGGATTTTTATGAGTTGCAGCCGTCAGGGCCAGAGGTGTTGCGCTTCGTCCAGTAACCAGTTTAATAACGTGCCCGTCTCCGCAAACCGCATTAAAAACTCACACATGCTGAGAAACTCACTTCGCTCCTGTCCGGCAGGCTCGTTTTCCTAATTGCTTTCACAGCCATGTCTGTGTGTATGTGCATGTGTGTGTTTAGTGTCTGGAAAGACTTGGAAGAGGAAGAATCTGGACCGTCCTTTTAAAAATCTGTTTATGCTGTAAACGTGGCACGTCTTCACCATCAGGTTTTAATCTGAAATAAAAACAAATAAATAATACACAGCTTTCTCAGATCCTCACATTTATTTGATCACTGATTATGCTTTTATTAATCGTTAAGGTCATTTTAAACTTCATAAAGTGTCATGAAATACCTGGACTATCAACCCTAAAGCTGCACCCTAAAATAAAAATTTTGCCAATTTCTCATTATTCATTTTCTCATTTGGGTTTTGGAAAGTAATATTGAAAATAAGATTTTTGAGGTTTTAAATTTTGGTTCATTCATTCTTTATCCGAACCGCTTAATCCCAACTGGGGTCGCAGGGGGACCGGAGCCTATCCTGCGCCACCATGCTGCACGTAAGTTTTGGGTTTAATGTGAAAAAATTAATTATCATTCATTGAATTCGTGTGTGTGCCCTGTGTTGTGTTGGCTGCTGCCCAGGGTTGGTCCCCGCCTTATGCCCCTAAATTCCCGGAATACGTTCCGGTACCGCCTGCGACCCCGGTTGGGATTAAGCAGTTTGGATAATGAATGAACGAATTAACTGATTAATTATCATTAAGATTCAAGATTCAAAATTCTTAATTTGTCACGTTAAGAATACTAGCCTTCAGTTCCAAAGCTAAATATCAATTGATAAGGCAATTTAGTCAAAGTATATGAAACCAGCTTTATTAGTTTAGGTTATAAAGATAAAATTTAACTAGATTGAGCAGTATCAACAGAACAGTGTAAAACCACATAGAACCTGTATAGGGTGTTGGTGGCCTAGTGGCTAGGACGCTCACCTCTGGACCAAAAGGTCATGGGTTCGATTCTCCCATCTGGCAATACCAACATTGAGTCCTTCCGCAAGACTCTCAGACCCAAGTTGCTCTTAGGGAGACTGTCCCTGAAATTAGAATGTCTGCTATATGCCATAAATGTGAATGTATAACAAATGATGACAATATGAAATGTAACTTCATGTTGATGAATAATGGTCTGCAGTTTGACTTACTTGTTTACACTCAAAGTGCGCATGAAATCTGAAAGTGACTGGATAATCGTTTTTATTTAATTTTTTTGTTTTATTGTGAAAAATTAGTTATCATTATAAATAAAACAATGACTCTGGCTTTGGTTCTCTTTCTGCTCTTTTACTGAAGCAGACTCACTGGCTCCCAAGACTGTCTGCAATCTTTTAAGTACTGTGTTCTGGAATTTTCTCGCAAATGCTGATTATCTTCCAGGAGCAGGCTGTCATTTACAAAGGGCAAACAGGACTGAAACTTTTTTGCACAATTTTTATGTAAAACAAGACTTGCAGAAAAGAAGAAAACCTGCTGCTGGAGATCAGCTGTAACAGTCACTCAGTGCACAAAAATGTACTTTAATTACAGAAAGGTTTAGGAAAAATTGACAATTTTGCACAGTTGAAAAGCAGTAGAGAAAGTCCAAATCATGTAGGGCACTATGTGCTGTGCTGTGTTCACAATGACAAATACTCACTCACTTAAAATTGACTTAAATCTTGTAATTAGAGATCATTGTGAAGACCTGGAGCAAGAGTCTGGATCGGAATCTACATTCTTTTCATATCTTTTCTACTACGACAGTTCCTGTGCCATTGGAGTCAAAACCGACACCAAACCATTGCTATTATGAAACCAAAACCCTGTGAGGTTATGAAAGAAGGGTGGACTACGAGATGGAATTTTAGATTTAAAAAAGTAATGCTCTTATAGAAACCTGGTCTTTGCATGATACTCAGCAGAAATGAAATTCACATTTATGTCATTTAGCAGACGTTCTCCTCAAGAGCGGCGTCCATTACATAATTAGAGGGACTGTCTCCCTGAAAGCAGCTTGAGGTTAAGGGTCTTGTTCAAGAACCTGATGATGGTAGTGCTGGAGGTAGGATTTAAACCCACAACCTCTTGAACCAAAGGCAGGTATCTGAAACATTACACCAGCACCACCCCCAAAATTACTAACAAAGAAAGTAATGAATAAATCTAGATATTTTCAAAACTAAACATTGCTGCGTTTGACTGATCAATGGAGCAATTAATCACCTTAATTGTTGATGTAAATTGTCAAACTGTGAAAAGAGGCAGAATGAGCTGTGTTTAAGCTCATGTACATGTAGCCTATAAAATACCACTGCTGCCAATTCAAAAACACCTGCTAGTTGAAGATAAATGTTAAAAATGTATAGTTTTTATGATAAGGTGGAGCATTTGACCAAGATACATCAGTTTTGGAAAAAGACTAGCAATCTGGTCCTTGCAAGAGATTCCACGCAAACTAAAAACCATATAAAGAAAGGAAAAGTTGTGAAAATATTTACACATACACAATGAAAGAAGTGAAAATTGCTGGATTTGACATTTCAACAGAGCAAATGATCAACTATAGCTAGGGACAAAATTTCACAGCCAGGGATTCTTGCTTCCGTCTTGTCCAAGATGAACTTGGTCCTCCAACTTCATCTTGCAACTGTCAGAAAGGCACTGTGATGCAATGAGGGCAAGGTAAGCCACTTCTGGAGAAGCTACACTATTTTAAAAGTAGCCTAGCTACTAATAAGCTATATAACAAAAATATTAAGTTAGTAGCATTGCTAGTTTCTGTTAGCAACTCCACTACACTGCATTCCATTTCTAGATTGTTCTACAAGCCACTGGACAGTAGCCAGCATCTCAACACAGGAACATTGCAGTGACTATATTCCACTTTTTAACTGTGAATCAAAGAAAAACAGTTTGGGTCTGGCACTGTTAACGAACAGATCGTCCTGACTGTAGAAAAGACGAGCAGATGGCGAGACGGGAAAGGCAGATGCTGCAGGAAAGCAGATTTCCATGATATCATAAAGTAATGCTGCATTCCCTGGAGTCAAGAGGGAGTGGATGGGTTTCTCCAGCCTCATCTGTTCTGCAGACGCTCTGGCAGACGGAGGGATCGTGTTGGAAAAAAAGTGAGAGGAACGGGGGGAAAGTAGGGGTCAGGGGAAGGGAGGAGACCGGCCTGTTCTCCATCCGACACTCACTCTTTAACAGTGAAATACACAGTTTACACAGTCACACAGCTGTGCGGAAAACAGAACCCGAAATCTAGCCGATCGTACAGGGTCACGCCTGTTAGCTGAGGGAAATGTGTACAAGTTTGTGTTTGTGTTTGTTTGCTGGTTCTGCTTATTACAACATGTTAAAAAATTTAAGTGAGTGACTATTTGTTGTTGTGAACACAGCACAGCACAGTGCTTGGGGATGGTACGTCTCTCATGAGTACCTCAGTGTGCTGTGCCATGCTGTTCACCGTGCTGTGCCGTGTTCACAATGACAGCTAGACACTGAGAGAGAGAGACATGAGAGAGAGGTAGAGAGAGGATTTGAACCTGATATGAGTAGCCACAGGGAGCCACTGCAGGTTCCGTAGTAGAGGCGTGGTGTGGAGAATTTAGGAACATTGTAGATGAGTCTCACAGCTGCATTCTGGATCAGTTGAAGTGGTCTAGTGCCTTCAGTTGAAATCCTGCTAGTAGAGAACTGCAATATTTCAGCAGAGACTGGGTGAGTAGCATCAGTGGTGAGAAAGCGTCAGATCCTTTTGCCATTGTAGAAGAGATATCTACAGGTTCTGGAAAGGTTGCCAGTGTGTGTAGAGAATGTCAAGAAAGAAAGACACTGAGATATGAGAAAGAGACAATGAGAAACACTGAGACAGGGACATGAGAGAGAGAGATGAGAAAGACAGAGATGATGAGAGACAGGGAGAGAGAGACAATAGAGTGTGTGAGTGATTATTTGTCATTGTGAACACACCACAGCACAGCACACAGTGCACCACAACCAAATGTGTCCTCTGCATTTAACCCATCCGTGAAGGTGGCAGTGGGCAGCTAACAAGCTCGCGGGGAGCAGTGCTTGGGGACGGTACCTTGCTCATGAGCAGCTCAGTGGTAACTTTACCAGTCCTGGATTCAAACCTGCAACCTTCTGATCACAGGATCAATAAGAGAGAGATGAGAAAGAAATGCTGAGAGATAGACAATGAGATAAATGAAAGACTGAGACAATGAGATATGAGATGATGAAAACAGAAAGAGAGACAATGAGAATCTAGAGAGAGATGATGGGACAGATGAGAGGCAAAGAAATGAAGAGAATGGCAGTTCATCGCACCGTTTTTGAGGGGTTGGTGAAGTCCCCAAATGAAACCGTCACTTGGTAATGGATTCCCTTTGGAGTGGAAAAAACTGCAAAATAGTGTTGAAATCAGCACCAAGACTGCTGTTATGGAACCAAGAATCTGTGATGTTATGAGAGTAAGAGATAATCATCTGGACTTTGCAAGAAACTCAACTGAAATTTATGTTTACATTTATGGCATTTAGCAGACGGTCTTATCCAGAGTAACTTTCACAATGACAAATAATAACTCACTTAAATCATATTGTGATATGTGTGTGACTACTTTACTAGCTGTGACTTTAACTAAAAGGTTTTGTGAGAAAGAGCAGCAGCTGGACTTCTGTACATATTTCTCTTCCCACAGTTCTCTTCCACGTTATTTCAACCTCATATGACATTTTGTTTTGGAATTTCCAAATCCATCTTTCCATATTATTTCCTCTCACTGCTGCACTCGGATTATCTCACGCAGATATTTTAATCAACATTTCAGAATGATTTAGCCACAACGACTTTCTCTGCTGACTTCAGCACCGTGTTGTCTGCAGTAAACGGTAAAACGAGGTGAATTTGATCAACATTTCAGACGTGTTTATCCAGACGGTCAGAACTACTTTCTCTCCAATGTCACGTTGTTGATGTTCACGTAGAGTTAGCTTGGCGTAATGCTCATGCGCTAATGTGGTCGGAGTAAACACACTGCCTTTAACCCAAACTGATGCCAGTGCTCAGCGCTGAGAAACAAGAGAGACGATGAAAGACAATAAGAAACACTGAGAGGGACACAAAAGAGAGCGAGAGCGAGAGAGAGAGATGATGATGATGATAATAGAAAGAGAGGCAATAAGAATCAAGAGAGAGATGATGAGAATTTAGAGACAAGAGAGAGATAATGAGCAAGATAAGAGAGAGATGATGAGAGACTGACAATGAGAAAAAATTATGGGAGACACTGAGAATGACAATGAGAGATAGACAAAAGAGAAAGACAATGAGTGTTAAAGAAAGAGAAACAGTGAGAAAGAGACAAGAGAAAGGATGAAAATCGAGAGAGAGAGAGAAGAGAAAGATGATGAGAGATCTAAGAGACTAGAGAGACAAGAGAGAGACAATTGGAGATGAGAGGTGAGAGAGACACTATGAAAATCAAGAAAGACAATAAGAGAAAGATGAAAGTGAAAGAGATGAGAGACTAGATAGACAAGAGTGAACGAGAGAGATGAGAAAGGGATTATGAGAGACAAGATGGTGAGAGACAGTGAGAAAGAGATGTTGAGTGAAAATGGGAAAGAGGAGATGAGAGACAATGAGAAAGAGATGTGAGAGAGATAGACAATGAGAAAGAGATGAGATGTAGATGATGAGAGACAATAAGAGAGAGATGAGAGGTAGAGAGATGATCAGAAAGACCATCACTGGGTCCCTGTGCAAGACCCTTAACTAGAGGCGAGTATTCTAGCCACATGACCACCATCATCCCCCCAGTCAAAAGTTAAATTAGGCCTAAACACAAACAACCCAAAGACAAAAAAAACCCACTATAATGAAGCTCACTGAGTTTGTCTGGAGAAATAAAATCTATCACAACCTACATGTATCTGTTCTCACTGTTCTCACTGTGTGTTCTATAGGGTTGAAGAATGTTCCGGAGAACATTCCCACCGACTCCACGCTGCTGGACCTGCAGAACAACAAGATCAGCGAGATCAGAGAGAACGACTTCAAAGAGCTCAGAGGACTTCATGTAAGACGTAACTCTCTCTTCATCTCTCTCTCTAAATAAAATCATCCAAACAATGTCCTTTCCCCAAATCCTCTTCAACCCAGAGTGCATTTCACAAGTCGAACCTCATTCCAGCCGATGAGATCAACCAAACGGCAGAATGTTCCAGATCTGACTGTGGCTTTCTGTTAAAAACAAAGGGAGTAGAACCATCAATCCACACAGCGGCTGGAATCTTCTTGCTGTTTGGAAACTGGATCTTTAAACAGTGTTTATTCGTATTATTCCAGAGATAATTCCAACTAATCAGTGCTTCCAGTACTCTTTAAATGGAGGAGTGTTCGTTCGGAATCTTGGCATGTTCTCTGGAGGAAACAGACCAGACGGCGAGTCTGCTGTTTTGCAGGGATTCGGCGTGAACTTCCCAAAAGATGATGAAAAACAGAGTTAATGGCTGACCTGCTTTTTACTTTATAAATACTCCTGATCCGTGGAAAATGCTCATATCAGCATCATAGTATAACAAGATTGGGGAAAAATCTTACAGAGCTTTACAAATACATTTTTACACAACTCAAACATAACATGCAGCATCTGTATGGGGTTATAAAGTACCTGGAAATAAAAAGAAAGATAAAACTTTAAATTATATATGTAAACGTAAATTATACATGCAAATATTATAACACATTTAACAACCTAATTGTGACCCTCCATGGCAAAACCAGTCGCTTCTCTCAAATTTTCAAAATTGAGTTATATATGTGTATATGTGTGAAAGGGCATAAATCAAGCTTCAAAACGATACCTATATCGCATGAACCGGACGACATATGACTGAGATATCAACATTCAAAGGAGTCGGGTTTCTCCTGTCACGCCAAGTGAGAAACGGAGAAATCTGCCTTTGAAGTTGACTATCGCCGTAGCACTCACAGACGCTTGGTGCGGTCGCGGCTACGTTTGCATTTACGCTAGCCTACGCTGCATTCACAGCCACACGGATAGCCTACCTGCGTTAGGTTAACTGAACTCGGGAGACGGAGATGGATTCCGGATTCACGCTAGTCAACCAGTGGATTTAGCGTAAATATTGAAGTAGAGCGGTCAAAACACAAACTTTTAACATTCTGCTGGAATTGAATTCCTCACCTCAAGAAAGTCACGAAAGTCACTACCTTTAGGATGGGAAAGGGTAAGTTTTTTCAGCTGAATTTATTCACAACAGTACAGAGGACCTTCCACTGTTTCAAAACAAAACAAAACTGTGTAAATTTTACCTCACACAACATAAACGCTGCTTTTTCGAAACCTCCGCTATGCATACAAGTTTACTGGTTTCGCTTCGTATATACAGTCACAAATTATATATAGCACAAATTTCATCTACTTCAAATAAATAAATTGTATTATATACAAATAAATGTTAATTATATTCATTTGAATTATATGTAATTGATCTATTAGCATATTCATGTAATTACACATTATTACACATTATTATGATATTAATATTAATAATAATAATAATAATATTATTATTATTATTATTATTATTATATATTATTATTATTATTATTATTATACAAATAATTTCATTTTGTATACATTTATCTTAAAATATATACACACCATATATTTATATAATAGTATATATAGTAATTGCATTAATAATAATTAATAAATATACAATTTCATAATATATGTCTACATCTGTTATTATCTATCTATAGAGTTCACATTTGATTTTAAGCATGGGAACAAATGGGTAAATATAGAGTCAATCTGAATGAAATATTTGTAGTTTTAAGCTGAAGAGGCTCTAATGTTTGCTGCTTAGATATCATACGTTTGACTGGCAATATTTCATTAAAGCATTTATTAGCAGTTTTTATACCTCTTTTTATGTAAAGTGTGACTAAAATTCTTAACCTGCACATTAACCAACACATGGAAGACATTCAGCTTCACACATCTCTCCTTCAAAGCTTCATCTTTTTAAAACTCATCTGTCAGAGCCTGGCTCCAGGTGTAGGGAGGCAGCGAGTGAGGGAGGAGCTGCAGAAATATTCACTTTTGGAAATCCGCCCTCCAGTCGTCTGCTAATAGTTGCTGTCTGCAGCACAATAAATACAGTCAAACCGTTGCTGCGCTACATTGCTTGTCCTGGGAAGAAGAAGAAGCAACACATTCCCAATATTTCATCTGTCTGCAGATGTGTTTGGTGGAGATGGCTGATGCTGTCTTTGGAATAACACAAAAGGTTAAGACTGGGGGCTGGGCTCTTGCAGGCGCTGAATGTGATCCCAAGAAAAACTGGAGAACCATTCCAGCACGTTTCGTTTTTGCCAGGAGTTTTTAACAAGATCTATGAAAATAAATGGGGGTTTTTATGTGCTGGAATGCAAGAATTGGCAGCTGTTGCCATGAGATCTTTGTTCCCAGGTTTTGTAAACTTACTTCATTAATCACATTTAAAAAGAAAAAAGGAATGGTCTTCATGGTACTCAGTGGCTCTCTCAGAATGGTGTGACACTTTTTGATAACCTCAGTTCAACGTTATAAAATTATTATATTTAGACATCACTTCAGAACATACTACAGGCACTTTTTATCAGAAGGTTGCCAGTAAAGGTACCACTGAGGTACTCTTGAACAAGGTATCGTCTCCAAGCACTGCTCCCCGGATGCTGCACACTTCTGCCCACTGCTCCTTCATGGAAGGGTCAAATGCAGAGCTCACATTTGGTTGTGCTGTGCTGTGTTCAAATGACACCGCTGTCGGGTGGAAAGTCATAATGCAATTCTATTGGTCAGTCTTCACATTGGCCTGAAAGTTGTAAAAATATTTAACCAATGAAAAGTCTTGAAAATGGCTTGTTCATATATTTATATAAAATGTTCATATATTCAGAATGTACATCGTTTTTTCAATTTTCAATTTTCTGGGTGTTGGTGGCCTAGTGGTAGAACACTCGCCTTTGAACCAAGAGGTTGTGGGTTCGAATCCGACCTCTGGTGTTACCAACACTGGGTCCCTGAGCAAGACCCTTAACCCTAAGTTGCTCTCAGGATAACTGTCCCTGAAATTAGGAAATGTAAGTTGCTCTGGATAAGATGCTGTAAATGTAAATGTCCTAAAAACCGACCAGTTTGGACACAAAAGGGTTCTGTGCGACAGCAATGATATCAAAGGTGCTATATAAACAGAAATATGACCATAATTATTGTTACATTTACATTTACAGTATTTAGCAGATTCTTATTAAATGCTTTACTCCCACTTTTTCTCAGGTTCTCATCTTGGTCAACAATAAGATCACAGTCATCCACGCCAAGGCCTTTGCCCCGCTGGTAAACCTTCACCGGCTTTACCTCTCCAAAAACATGCTGAAGGAAATTCCGGCCAACATTCCCAAGAGCCTGCAGGAGCTGCGCATCCACGAGAACCAAATCAGCAAAATCCGGAAGCCCTCCTTTGCCGGCTTGGGTCACGTCATAGTCATGGGTGAGTTGTGGTGTTTCACCCCTTAGCCCTACCCCTTGGCCCTTGGTTCTCACCCTGGAGTAGTAAGGGGCAGGGGTTGAAATGTACCCCTACGAAATGGGACACCCCTTCAAGAATGACACGTCATCATTAGTCTCCAGGGAATTTTACGTAAGCAGATGCAACATGTTCTTGCTGAATCTTTAACATGCATCTTAATTATCGTAATAGTTGAAATAATGATAATTTCCATCGTGTGGGCTGTTGGTATTTTTGTCTTTGTCTGCAACAAACGAGCAACTTTTTTCCTGTGGCATTTATGAAGAACATAACATTGTGGTTGAAAAACTAAGTCAAACTAGACAACATGCCAATTTTGATCATTTTTACTTCTTTATTAACAGAGAAATTACATAGATTTTATGTCTCTTTCATCTCTTTCGTTTCCACAATCATCTTGCTGATAGTTTTTCGCAGGGCATTCTGGGCAATATTTCCTACCCCTCCGTTTGGAGTGAGCCTCTAAAAAATCTCTACTTCAAGGGGTAGTTAACACCTCACTTTCCCCCTACCCCTCAGTCTAAATGAGAGAATTGGGACACGCTACCTCTAAACGTGAATGCACAAAACAGAGAGGGAGGGCGTAGGGGTGATTCACCGTTGTAGTCATGCACTTCAGCCACCAACACCAGGAATATTTGTACAAAGATGTAGAGCAGCCGTATTGAGATGAAGGTAAAGTTGACATGAACTTTTTGAGTTTGACTTTGAATAACAGCCCTCAACCCAATTTCCACCGCTTTCTAGAACTTGGCTCCAACCCGCTCACCAGCTCAGGTGTGGAAGGAGGAGCATTCGCAGATCTGAAGAGGGTTTCCTACATCCGCATCGCCGACACAAACATCACCGCCATCCCTAAAGGTAAGACGCACAGACAGGCTTTGTTGTTAAAGGTGATTTTTAGGTAAAACCCCGTCATTTTAAGGCCCTGTGTCCACCAAACCTGGTTTTTAACACTGGCAGCACCTATTTTTAATACATATCCAATGAGCTTCAGCGTTCAGAGCGCTGAAAAAGATGTCGGTGGAGATAGTTTATTACTGCAGTGCTCAGAGAGCTTGAAATCCATTCAACCTTTGGGTTAGTCAACGTCGCTTCTCTCTTGCTAGCCAATTAAAATTGAGGAAGGGGCAGGACATACACAGTCAGGAACTCAATACAAATGGCGGCATATCTGGAGCAGCTTATTTTGGCTTTATTTACACAGTTTGAATAAAAAACTACAATGATGTGATCAAACCCCTAATCGGTGCTACTCTCTCAGCTGTTTTCCTGCACGGTTTATCTCATACACCCAAGACATGTATCTAGTTCAAACGCTGCCAATAACGCCAAGATGCCATTACCATGTAATGTACCATGCCATGTAAATACCGATCTCAAAGGAACACGTTACAATGTTTACATTAAATAGGAACAAACATGGAAGTGCCTGATGACGCTTTTCGTAACTCAGCAACAACAAGCGCAGAGAAAAGCACAGAGAAAGCGCTATTGACGTGTCTGGTGGACACAATAATACAACAAATACAAGTTTGGCATTGCTCAGTTTTTGTCTGCACACACTGTGATTATTGCAAAATTGGCAACTCATGATAAAGTGCTGCTGATCTTGCGAACATTCCATACATAAATATAAGATATGCAAATACATATACGAATATAGTCTTCCATGATTGGAATTGTAGCTTAGCTTTACTTGATTTTCACATACTACTAAACCCTTCACATAGTTAACTTTATAAAGATACTGTTATTTTTATATATTGACTGTTTAGAATTTTTGCATTGAACTGCTGCAGACTTATGCACACTTTTATGCAAAAGAAAATTCCAGAACTGTAGTTTGAATATCACATGTAACTTAAACTACTGTCTCTTTTTCTACCTCTAGTTTAAAGTTTATATTTTATAGGACATTTATATGCTGTATATTTATTCTAAGTGACTTATTCCTCTGTTCTGTACTCTATAAAAATTATCCTTTGAAATTAAAAATTACCACATAGTTCTAATCACCTGTTAAGTAAAAATATTATTTACAGATAATAACAAATAACAAAACTCCAGGAGAATTTAAGTCACTTCGTGCACAACTTTTGCTAAAATTCCCAAAGTTACTCTTCAGTTTAGTGTCATTCCGATGCTCCTATTTAAAGCACTTGTCTCTTGGTTCGTTATATTTAAGCATTAAAGACACACATCTCTAACACGACTGCTCTTTGGTTTCTTTCACTTTTTTCATCTTAAATATTTCCAGGTTTGCCCAGCTCCCTGTCTGAGCTCCACTTGGATGGTAACAAGATCACCAAAGTCACATCTGACAGCCTGAAAGGTCTCAAAAACTTGGCCAAGTAAGTCTGACTTCACTTTAAACAAAAGTAATTTGATCGTTTAGGGCGCATTCACGCCAGGAGAGTTAGTTAGTTTACTTGCTTTGGTCTGTATTAAATAATATGTTTATTTTTTCACTTCGGTGCGGTTCATTTTCACATTTTAGGCTTTGCAAGTGGACCTGAATTTGTAAAAAAACCACATGTGCTAAGGTCATTCAACCATTGGACAGACGCGTGTAGGGGGGGTAAAAGTGAGAAGCCCAAAGTGAACGTACACAATCATGGAGATGTTACATTTGTTACGTTTGGTATGTTTGCAGAAATGTTTGGGCATCAAGAGCATTTGATGTACCATCAGTTTTACAATATGATGCTAGTAATTTAGCAACAGTGAAGACATGCTGCAAGACGGCTGTGAAGGAGAGCTCTCCTCTGAGCTCTACATTAACCCACGGCTCATTTCTAGCACTGGCTATACATGTCTGTGTAATTATTTACTGTAATACACGACAATGGCGGGAGCCTGTTAAATCCAAAAAGGTCTGCTTTTTGCAACTGGGTTGGATCGAGGTTGGGTCGCTTTCACACCTTAAACCAACCATACCAGAGCTGGTTTGGAACCAAACCGAGATCACCTCTTCAGCTGGGTCTCGCATTCATTTCGCTCACATTGAGAATACTTGTGATTTGAGATTCAAAAGCTTCCCTCGGTTTTGTTTCACACAACAGTCAACACAGTTCTTATGCCACCTGCATGAATTGTTGGATTTTGTTTGAAATAGTGTGTTACGTGCAATTTTTTAATTTTTTAATATTATAACAATACATGCATGTGAAATGAGAAAGCAGCCTTGTGATGGTCAGATGGAGACGCCAATCAGCTGATGGTTCTTGTCGTACAAGTTGATTTGGCGTCAAGTCGAAGTACAAAGTAAATCCTTAAATTCTGACTTGCTGGAAAATAAAGTTTGACTGATGAATTGTTTGACAACTTGGTTGGAAATATTGCGCTTCTCACTTACTCAGTTCAACTTCCAAGATTTCCTTTGTACTTTAAGCTCTAATTTGGCAAAAGAAAAAATCATTCGTCCTCCAATATATTAATGGTCTAAGCTTTTTGAGAACTGAGATACCTCTGTACAGCAAATCCAAAAATGTGAAGAGACTCTGTGTAAGCTCACTCCAACAGCCGGTCTGTCAGAGAGTAACGGGCAGAAAAGTGCATCTATATAATTTAATAACATGATAATTGCGTGGTTGGTATAAAACAGTTCAAGTTGTCTCGTGGCATGGCCGAGAAATCCCATGAAATTTAAATTACAGTTCGGCACAGTTTTCGTGGGTTTATTTTGGATATTGAAGAAAAGGCAGATGATCGTATTACTTGGGTTTTCCAACTGCACTGCCCAGTTCAGTTCCACAGACTTAGTGCCTATAGTGTAACTTCACAATACACATATAATAGCTTTTATTTTTAATTCAGAAAGTATTACTGACATACATTGAGTTTACCACAATGTTTTTCTTTCCACAAAATGTATTTTAATTTTAGGTTTCTTCAAAGTAAGTTTATATACAAGTATACATGAACATAACTTTATAAATATGACTTTGAAATGTATTAAAATGAAAATATAACTCTCATGTAGCTTATCTGTTATATAGTACTTGCGCATCTCAATAAATTGGGTGTTGGAGGCCTAGTGGCAGGACACTCACCTTTGGACCAAGAGGTTGTGGGTTCGAATCCGACCTCTGGTGTTACCAACATTGGGTCCCTGAGCAAGAACCTTAACCCTAAGTTGCTCTCAGGGGAATTTTCCCTAAAATTAGGAAATGTAAGTCACTCTGGATAAGAGCGTCTGCTAAATGCTGTGAATGAATGGAATGTAAATTAGAATATCCTTAAAAATTCATTTATTTCCATACATTTTAAATGTTAAACCTTCGTACATGTTATACTCATTACACATACATCAAATTATTTCCAGCCATTTTTGGTTTTAATATTGATAATTATGGCTGAAATGTAAATCAGAAATCCAGTATATAAAATTGTGATAATATATAATTTTTTACTTTAGATATTCTAATAATTTATAATATTGGGTTGCTGTTTTATGAGCTTTTAGATATAATTTTCAACATTTAAAAAGCATGAAATATTTCACTTATAAATATTATTCACATATAAAGATTATAGTACACATAAAGACTGACCATTAACTTAACATAATAACTTTTTTATGGTATTCAGATTTTATTAAACATTATATTAAACATTTATTCCTTCATATTTTTCTTTTAAATAGTCAGACATTTTTGTGTTTTTAATGTATTCATTAATTTCTGTTATTTAATTTTAAAAGGGTTCCACATTTTGCAATAATTCAGTGTACCTATGGTCTTGTTTACCTTACAAAATATAAAGAAATGAGTTGTGGCTCGAATTTTGCACAGCGCTGTACTTGTGTAACATCATGCAGCCACAGTCCAAATGTGCAACTTTCATATTTTTAACTGAACACAGAAAAAGGGAAGAAATAGATGAGTCATGAGATCACAATGTTCCACTAAATTACACTTGATGTTTTCCAGTTTGGGAACTTGAGTGTTTGTTGTTTTATTGCAATGTGTGTGTGTGTGTGTGTGTGTGTGTAGACTGGGTTTGAGCCACAATGAGATTAGTCTGGTGGAAAATGGTTCTCTGGCCATGGTTCCTCACCTGAGGGAGCTGCACCTGGACAACAACGCCCTGACCAGCGTTCCCGGCGGACTGCCCGACCACAAGTACATCCAGGTGAGCTGCTTCACCTGCACTGACTAAAAGTTACTGCCTTAATGTTGCTGATTAAAGGTAAAAACTTATGTGAGCTTGTTACAATTAATATTATTAGTTTTCTCAAATCAAAATATCTCCACATGCACATATTGGTAGTTAATTTTAAATCAAAGTGTTAATGACACTGACTATTTTCGAGAAAAACTTTCAAGTAAAATGTCTTACTGATGTTTTCTTTCCATGATAACTTTAATAACTTGAATCTTTTCCAAAAAATCTTTATCATATAATTTCCCACCGAGTTGTCACCTGCTTTTAGTTTCTTTTTCTCTCTCCCTATTGCTTTATCGTGGCTACAAGTTGTGTGTCATGTGCAAACACCAATACACCAATGGGATTGTCTTTTCTGTGCATGTTTTCTACATTTTTAAGCATCAACCAATGTCAAGTTGTCTGGATGGTGCGCATTTTTGATATGCAACAGGTAAAATGCACTGCAAAGTGGCCTAATAAACCTCACTTAAATTAAATCAAACGAGAGTAACAAGCCTGATTTGAAAATGTAACAAGTAGAAAGTACAGATATTCATGCTAAAAATCTACATAGTAAAAGTTGACACAAAAATAAGTAGTCAAGTAAAGTACAGATACCCAAAAATTCTACTTAAGTACAGTAACCAAATATTTGTCCTTCCTTACTTCCCATCTCTGTACATTAGTAATAAATTTTCAGTAATATTACACTCCTTACATATTGCAGCAACAAGCATTACAACACACTTTTAACACAAAGTTTAGGGCTGTTTTGTTTTTGTTAATCAGATGACCAACACTGTGAGACTGAGTAAAAGAGTGTCTCCTACAGTCATTATGCTGCACTACATAGCCCTCCACTGGATGTAGAATAAACTGCAGTAAACTACATTTTAGCATTTTACAATATTCTACTTCCACACTTGTTTTGGTAAAATTAACTCAAACGTACTGCAGGAGTCATGTAACATTAAAATTCAGAGACAGTAATATTGGAACGGAAACAAATAATTTGAAATAACACTAACTAGTATATTCTGGAAATTACTTGTCCAACACTGGTTGTTTATCACAGCTTATTAACAACCAAATTGTATAAACCTTATTCAGTGATGTCTTACTGTAAAATGCTACCGAAAAATGTTTCCTAAAATGGACATTTATGATATAAATAGTGACTGCACAATGACATATTTATGATTCCTGATATTCATAATTGATAACTTTGTCTTTTTTTGCGATTACCAGGTGGTCTACCTTCATGCCAACAAGATTGCCGCCGTGGGAACAGAAGACTTTTGCCCCCAGAGCTACAACACCAAGAAAGCCATGTATTCTGGGATCAGCCTCTTCAGCAACCCGGTGCCATACTGGGAGGTTCAGCCAATCACCTTCCGCTGTGTTTTTGACCGCTCCGCCATCCAACTGGGCAACTACAGGAAGAAGTAGAGCATCCAATCAGAGTGCCCGATCACTGTTCCTGTCCCATCCCCCCCTCTCCTCCCTCGACAGCACCTCAAGTGTGTTATCCCCAATTGGAATGTCATAAAGGAACTGACTGACAAAGTGTTTTGAGTATGTTTAAAAATGGCACACATGAGAAACATACTACATTAAGAAAATTGTACTGGGCACTAAATCTCAAATAATCCATATCCACAAATAACTTGCACAACACACGCTGTAGAATAATGACTTCATCAATTAGTTAACATACTTCTTTCATTTATTTCAACTTAATACAGATTTTATGTAATTACAACAAACTTCTTAAGAGTTTTCAGTTTTGCAACTATGGTTATTTAGTTAGTTTATGTTTTAATATGGTACAAATGGGCAAAATTCAAATAGCAATATTAGCATTACTCACTGTAACATACATCTTACAAATAAATCAGATATGTAAACTGAAAAACATCAAACAGAGATTTTGTACAGCGAGCAAAACAAAAACAAAACTTCACTAAAAATTATTTAAATAAATCATGTTAACATACTTCATTTCTACTCCGACATAAAGTAATATTTTTTACAATGTCAACTAATGTTTGTTAGTTTTCAGTGTTACAACTTAAATCTTTAAGTCTGCTCATGAAAATGACAGAAATGCTCTATAAACCTAACATTAAAATGAATAAAGTTGTAATTACAGCTGTGTTTAGGAGTGAATGTGTTAATACATCACACACATTAAAATTTCACACTGTTTTAGCTAAAAAAAAAAAAGAGTTCATTTGCTGCCTTAAAATTTCAACTAAAATTAAACTGTAAATACTAATTATTTTTAACTCATTATTTTTAAGATACACTGTAAGAAATGACTTCATGAGTGAGTCATGTTAACCAATTATTTTGTTTACTTCAATTTTAGAGAATACCTGCTGCATTTTTAACTTTTACATGTTTTAAACATGACTGTAGCATGGCAAAAAAGCTATAATTAGAGCTAAAATAATGTTTTAAAATAATTAGTACATCTAATTTGGATTTACTTGAAAGTTTAAGGAAGCAAATGAACTTTTGAAAAAAACTGAAGTTAAACTAGATGGATTTTTGTTTGTTTGTTTTTGCAGTATTAAACATAGACTTGGTTACTTTAGAGTTAGTTTAAAGTTAATCTGGCATCTTCAAATTTCTTTCCAGGAAATTTACTTAAAAATCTAACATGTTAGAATTACAGCCAGGTCACACTGTTCTTCATTTTAGGGTGATTTAGATTTTTTTGATGATTACTTTTGTTGCTAGCCCATCAACATTATTGATTAGTTACTAAGATTTATAACTGGAAAAATGATTCCTTCCAGTAATATACATCTTAAACATAAATCAGATATAACATTCATCTAGAATGGTAGGTTGTACGTGAAACACCAAAATGTTGATTTCGTATCAAGAGCAATACAAAGCTAAAGTGTAGATTTAAAATAATGAGTTGAAATAATTAGTATATCCAATTTGATTGTACTTTGTCAGCGAATGAACTAAAGTCTTTAAGATGAATCAGATATGCGTAAATTTGCAATATTAAACAGAATCAGTTACTTAAAGTTTAAAGTTTAAAATTTCATTTTGCTTAAAAATGTAAGATGTAACACTGAAAAATCAAAAATTGCAAATATGAAAACGTTGAAGTAAATGAAAGCAATATATTAATATAATTAATTGATCACATAATTTTTTACATTTCATGTAGATGGAACGCTGTCAAATAGCCAGAGATTTATATCAGGATTTTATTCCTCAATAATTAAATTTTTTATACATCCATATTGTGCTACTGGACTCTCATTTCAAATGAAAATTATCCTAAAAATCAACTGGTTTCATATCTTTCTTATTATTTCTTTTCCTTTTATGTTTTTAAGCCATGACCACTTAGAATGACCAAGTGCACATAGTTATCACATTACCCTCTGGCCCAGAAGAATGTGATCAAATGAGAATTTTTGTTTCTATAAAAATAAACCAGACTCCACTTGGCCTCTTCTGGAATTTTTAGGACTTTAAGCCATTTTTCTAAACTCCCAAATCGGATGAGCAGGCCGGCCTGCTGAGCGGGCAGCGACGGGGTTAGTCTCAAATGACAAATAGAACCACGTGCTTACAGTAGGTGTATTCGACTCATATTAGCTGTGTAGCAGTAGTGTTGAAATTATTACTGTTGGAGATGCAGTCGTTAGGCTTAAAAACGCTTCTCATAGTAGTGACATAAATTAGGGGTGAAAACATCAAAGTTGGTTTGTCACATTGCAACGTTTTCTTTGCTGTTTTGTTTTTTCTATGTTATTTCACTCCTTGTCTTTGCTCATTCTAAACCCCACTGCCATGTAACATAGGATAGAAACACAGAGGTGAAAATAGCTTTTCAAGGTGTAGAATAAACAATATTTACTTTTTTATGGAAGCAATTCCCAAAGCGCAATACGCATGCTTTTTCACTTTTCATTCTTTTTCCAAAAAGTGTAATGTTATAAGAGTGTGTGTACGGCTTTTGTGTGTTTTCCGCTTTGCTTATTTTTGTCCTTTGTCTTAAACAGAAAAATAAGTTGGAAAAGTCAGGCATTCCGGCCTCCGTTCATGCTGTCTCAGATTGTCTCATGTATAGAAGCTGTATATAAATGCTGTGTAAAAAAGATTCCCTCTCCTTGCTTAAAGTACAAGCACTTAATGCTAGCAAGATTTTAGCAGACTGATATATATCAGCAATAAAGGTGACTCTAAAAACCAAATAAAGAATCCAATCTAACACACTCACTCCAGAGTTACAACGCGAAGCTTCCCAGGTTACTCTATACACACCCTAATTGGTTGTTTCTGATGTATTTTTTTTAAGAATCATGCAATTAGAAGTAATTACAACAAATAGAATTTTGAATTTTGCATGTGTAAACTTGGTGTTGGGGTGGTGCCATGGTTAGCACTGTTGCCTCACAGCGAGAAGGTCCTTAGTTTGCAATTCTAAAAAAAAAAATTCCAAGACCTGCTTTTGGTTTCTAATTGGAAACAAAAATCTGATATTCAGTGTCGAGATCAGTTTTGAGATTCATTCATTCATCCATCGTCCAAACCACTTAATCCCAACCAGGAATGCGGGGGGACCAGAGCCTATCCCGGGAAATACGGGCGCAAGGTGGGGACCAACCCTGGACAGGCGCCAACAGACCACAGGGCACACACTCTCACAATCTCACTCACACCCCACAGAGCCAATTCAGTGACGCCAATTAACCTATATTGCATGCTTTTGGATGATGGGAGAAAACCAGAGAACCCTGTGGATACCCACACGAACATGGGTAAAGCGTGCAAACTCCACACAGAGCGCACTATTACCAACAAAATCCAACAATTCAGCACTCAAACATTATTTTTGATGTAAATTGTCAGAATTAAATCATTTATTTTATACTTTGACCAGTCAAAAAAACCAAACTTTCATGTGTAAAATCATAAATAGTTGGCGTATTTTTGGTGAACCAATTAATTTTGTTTAATATTAATTCTTATGGTAAAAAAATAACTTGGAACTCCAACTTTTTGGAATTGGAACCACCTTCTGAAACAGATTCAGTTCAAGTACTGGGGTACCACTATGTATCGTCGCTGTTGGGCGGAAACCTTGTCAGTCCATTTTTTATTTTTAGTCATGAAACAATTCTATTGGTCAGTCTTCACGTTGGCCTGACAGTTTTAGAAATATTTAACCAATGAAAAGTATTGAAAATGGCGTGTTCATATATTTAGAATATACATCATTTTTTCAATTTCCTGAAAAATAACCGTTTTGGAGATAAAAGGTTTCTGCCCGACAGTGATGAAATTTTCTTTTTTAGATTAAAATATTTCACAATAATACAGCAAAAAGTGAACATATACACAGTATATATATATATATATATATCGATTCTACAAACTTGAAGATGGATCTACTAACGATGCCTTAGGTGATGGAGTGATTTAAGAGTAAATGGATGAATGGGATGATGTGTCTTCATATCACCTCCTCCTATGAGTGAGTGAGTGATTATTTGTTATTGTGAACACAGCACAGCACACAGTACACCACAACCACATGTGAACTCTGCATTTGACCCATCTCTGAAGGAGCAGTGCCTGGGGAGAAGTCCTTAAGGACAGTACCATGGTCATGAGTACCTCAGTGGTACCTTTACGTGTTCAGGATTTGAACCGGTGACTTTCTGATCATGGGGCCAACTCTCTAACCGTTGTACTACTGTAATGCATTAGTCAGATGCATGTATGTTTTCTCACAACTGGTCAAATGTTTAATCTCAGTTGGGGCAGTTGGTAGTGTAATCGTTGAGGAGTTCGCCCCACGATCTGAAGGTCTCTGGTTCAAGTCCCAGACCGGTAAAGGTACCATTGAGGTACTCATGAACAAGGTGCCATCCCCAAGCACTGCTGCCTGGGTGCTGATCAGATGCAAACATCACATTTGGTTGTGGTAAAGGGTGGGAATTGAAAACCAATTCCGACTCAGAACCATTTCCATCTGAATTGTTCACCTCCAGCGTTATTGATTCTTCTTAACGATTCTCTCATTTCCCAGCACCACGATTTCCACTTTTCTCTAAGTTTTGTGTCGTGGTCCGTTACGTCACACTCTCAGCGACTAGACCTTCAACCACGAGGAACATATAAAAGATAAACACACGCTGTGTTTGTTAGCGCTCACGACTCTCACAGGGAAGTCCAACATTTACTAAAACCTTCCAGTTCAGTTAAATCTTCCCATTTATTACAAACAAAACATATTTTAGCTGATAAACAACAACAACCAGCGTTCTACTCACGGTATAGACATTTACTGGATATTTATTTATTCCCGACGTGCGTCCACAGCGCTATTGTGCCACGGCTCTCATATGGAACGCCCTCATGACAAAAATGTACTTCTCTCCCAGAAATGAGTTAAAAATGAGTTATAGGCCAAACTGAGTCCAAATGCTCAAACATTGTGAAAAATATGTGGAAAATGCATGATTTGTTATTAAATAATTTTATTCTAATGGATAAAGAAGTGTTTCCACCTGCACTAACCTTATTTTTCTTCATAGAATGTCTCATAATAACAACACAATATAACTCTGAATATGAATATGAATATGAATGTGTTGATGTTCACAGTCTTGTGCAGACATCATTTTGGGAAAAATTAAATGGTCACTTGTAGTGTGGAAGACTTTATTCAGACTCATAACACTACTCAGGATTCGATAAGAGTATTGATAAGGAATTGGATTGATAGGCAGAATCGACAATGGCATTGATGTTGATAAAATCTCATCAATTCCCACCTCTAATTGTGGTGCAGTGTGTGCTGTGTTCACAATGATAAATAATCGCTCAGTCACAAAATATTCTGCAATGACATCCAGCATTTCTCACAGGCTGTATTAGACAGTAAGTACAAAACATCTTGAGTACAGTGATTTATTGCAGCATGTGCAAACATACATGTAAATACGTTTCCTTAAAATGGCATGAAAGTTTGACTCTTTAAGGGAAGATGGATATGAAGTTAGAGCTGGATCAAGGCGTCTGCACTGCACCTGTTTCTAATGAACATTATGTAACACACATCTGGTGACGATGAAAATCACATATAATCAGCTGTAATGCTCTCTCTGCTTCTAGCGTCTCTCTCTCTTTCTCTGTCTCTTTTAATCTTTTGTCCCTTTTCTCTCTCATTTTTCTCTCTCTCTCTCTTTCTTTCCTTCTCTCCCTCCTCCTCCTCTCCCCAATACGCATTCGATCGCTCTCTCTTTCTTTTCATTTTCTCTCTTTTCCAGTCTCTCCATCACTCTCTATCTCTCTCTCCGTCCGCTCTATGTCTCCCCCTGGTGGATGGTGTGATGCTGTTCTTTCTCCCTCACTCCACTCTTCCTCCTCCTCCTTCTCCTCCTCCTCACGCAGTATATGAACGTAAGAACCTGTAATGTGCCGCTCCTCCTCCAGGACTGAGTGTCTGTGTATGAGAGAGTGAGTATGTGAGTGTGTGTATGTATGAGAGTGTGTGTAAGAGAGTGTGTGTGTGTGAGTGAGTGTGTAAGTGTGTGTATGTGAGAAAGTGTGTGTGTGTCTGTGTACCATGTTGTTATGTCTTGTGGGGACCTTTTTGGGCCTTTTTGTCCTCTAAAATCACGTTTATTCATTTTTATGTCTTTGTGGGGACATTTACGAGGTCCCCATGAGGAAAAATGACTTTATAGAAAATGTGTTTTATTCAAGAAACTAAAAGTGGTAAAAGATGCGCTTTTGGTTACTGAGGTTAAGGTTAGGGTTAAGATTAGCTGTAGAATTATATACATCTAGTCATTATGGGAGTCTATGGAAGGACCTCAGAAAGATAGTAATACATGACTGTGTGTGTGTGTGTGTGTGTGAATGAAAGAGTGAGTGTGTGTGTGTGTGTGTGTGTATGTAAGGGTGTATGTGTGTTTGTAATCCTCCCAACATGAGGACCTGATCGCACAACAACAATATGGGGACCTGTGTCATTGTGGGGACATAAAACCAAGTCCTGCTCCTTCAAGCTGAAGCTCCTTCAAACGTTCATCACGCCCCGATCCTCAAAAACGTGTGTGTGTGTGTGTGTGTGTGAGACATGAGCAGAAAGATTAGGTTATGTCACACACACATGCTCCAGCAGCAGAGACACACACACCTTCCCCAGCTGGCAGTGTGTGTGTCATGACGTGGATCTGCATTAACACACACCTCCTCCTGACCTGCACACCTCCCTGCAGCATGCGGGCTGCCGTGTGTGTGTGTGTGTTAAGGTGTGCGTGTAGGTGCATGTGATCTTGGTCCAGGTGAGACCGCTGTTAGCATTGCAGGTTACAACATGCTGATACTTTATCGTCACAATTAACACAGTGCTTGACTTTATTTGAGGTGTTTTTCTTCCTTTGTTTTAGGGTTACTCTAGTGTGTGTAGGAGTTCTCCACACATGCTTTATGTTGTTGTGCTCAGGACGTTCTGCACTACTCAGATTTGTTATAGTTTGATGTGTAAATGTTAACACTGTCCTGAAATCAGCACATTTCTGATGAATGTTTTCTTTTTTTAGCTTTATGTAGTATAAAAGTGATGAAATTGTAGCTAAAACTACTAAAAATAGTAAGAACAGTGTTTGTTTTGTTGGCTTGCACAGTTATTATGCAGACATTCTATAACTTAGTACTGTGATGAAAATAAGGTTAGTGCCAGGCGGAGACACTTTTATCCATTTGGAATCCATCTGGATACAGAATAAAATCATTTGAAAACAATAATAATGTATCTTTCTATTCTTATTTTTTCCGTGTTGATTACTCTCTAGCATTATAAAATAGAAAAACTTTCTCTGATCAATTGAAAATGGAGAAACACTGAAATTTTGGATCATTTTGAGCTGATTTGGATTTATTTTGGACTATACAATGACCTTTCTGGGAGAGAACTACATTTCCCACAATTCACCAGCGCACCACTCGGAACCACATTATAATAATGAATGCGTGTCCAGAATAAAGACTGAAAGTATCAATAAATGACTGTATTGTTCATTCTCTCCAGGACTTCGTGGGCCTTTTTTGAGTGACCTAAAATGCCTGATTTCACAGCAGCTTTTCTAAAAAATTGTGATGGAAGTTGCAGTGTTTTTAGGTGTTTTGTTGCAATAAAGTTGTGGGAAAATTTGTGATTTTGTTTTCCTTTATAATTATAACTAACAGTTAATTTAAATGAAGGGAACAAAAACAGGATTATTTTTATTAACCATTAATCATTTAGTTATTTTTGAAGGTGTTTTTATCACGTGTTTTCTGCATCATCTAAAGGTAACAAGGAAGTGAGTTCTCTGATGTATGACTCGGGAAATGACAGTGATTGATAAAAAATTGCAGAAAAGTTATGGCAATTGGTCAAAATTGGACGGTAGTAATGAATTCACAGGGATTGGCTGAATTTGCGTTAATAGTTGCAAACGCTACTTCTGTTTTTGTAATGCCCAAATACGTAGTAATGAAGGTTAGAGTAAATCACACAGTAACATCAGTGGGGAAACATTCCCAAATTTGACAAATGCTCTTTTATAAGAAATAAGGAAAATGGAGCGGGAGATTTTATTCCAGACCTGTGGAAAAACGTCTGCCAGCTTCTTCTGGAAAATCTTACCACTGCCCAACTTTGGTTTCCAAAAAATTAGCAGCTAGACTTTGTGATAAAAAAGTTCAGGAAACTGACATCATCTCATCTGCAATGCATCTTAGTAAAGATCGGGAGGAAAAAATGGTGCATGCCTACACCCTGCCTTAAATATTACATCTACATTATGATCCAAAAAGGGAGCTTTGTGTCTTTGCTTATAATTTTGTCAAACGTTTAGTAATTTTAAAAATGTGTTCATTGTTGCATTAAGAATGAAAATAATGTTTTAACTTAGGTGAAATAAGGGGATGAATGTAATGTATTTGCCAGTAATTTGCCAAAACAGTTAGCCAGTAATGACAAACTTGTAGTGAACTTTTGGTGACAAATTTTACTCAAAGTTTGCTAGACGTCTACAGCAAGCTTGCCACAAACCTAAATTGAATGTGAAAATATCACCTTGCTGCAAAGTTACGGCAACATTGCCAAAGGTTACTGGCAACTGTTTACCAAAAGCCAAACATTTTTTGGAAGGGCTAGGTTTGCTTTTCACCTTTCTCACTCGCTGGTGTTGGGATTAGAGCTGGGTGATTCATAACTAATCGCGTGGATCTGAGGTCACGAATCTGAGTTCTCCATTAACCCGAATCCATCGAGTCCTAACTATATAAACCCCATTACGTACATACATCTTATAATACTTTCAAACTCATTACAAGAGCAATACAGCCATAGTGGCAAGTATAACCGCTGAAAACATCATAACTTACAGTTCGAGCACCACACGCACATGAGGAATCATTACAACTTCGCGTGGAGTGAAGCACACACATTCATGAGTAAATCTCTGGGTTAACTTCCTCTAGTGCCATTTTGGAAGTTATCTTTGCCACTCTGGTAGCCTTATCTTGATCCTTTTATTTGGAAGTGCATTTATTCTCATCACAAGCCACGTATACTTTCTTATGTGAAAAACAAAAGATTCAGCTGGAGATTTGGCAGTACTGACTCTAGTGACTCACTCACCCAGATCAGTTTAGTGAGTGACTCAGAGGGAGCTGAATCCTAAAAAGGAACTGAATATTACAGTTCTAGTTGGGATTAGGTGATTATTAATGACACTGTTTTTAGTTGCTCTTTTTGTTTTACGTTGTCTTCCATTTTTTTTTTACATCACGTTTGAATTATGAACACTCGTTTGGGTTGATTTCCCGCACCTGGATTATTTAGACGACCTTGACCTGGACCTCGACATCCATCACAGTTACTCTAAGCCTAAGCCTTTGTTTGTCTGTTTCAGAGTGTTTGAGTTTCGCCACCACGGCCAACTAGGCTCGCGCTACGTTACTCAGGAGAGTAATGCTTCAGTCATCTCCTGCATCTGCTTCCTCTCTCTCGAGGGCTAGACCTGGTGACGTGTCCATTATATGATTATTATTGATGATTATATTGCCCATTACAACTTAAACGTGACGCTACAATACCTTGCAAAATCCCACAAGATTGTTAAAAATTGTCTAATTGTTGAATTTGATCATAAATTGATGTAAAGTTGTCATGTATTGTTAATATAAAAACTAGGAACGCATGATATGAGGGTTATAGAACGATGCTGATATCCGATGTTTTTCACGATGGATACTACCACATAGAAAAGTATGATAAGTATGATACTCACTTACAAACTCACTGAGGAATTAAAGCTGTTCATGGAGAATTTAAAAACACAACAATGAACAAAGTTTAGTAGATCATTAGTCTCTTCAATAACTCTCAAGTTCCTAATGAAGTGATTATTTGTTATTGTGAACACAGTGCACCACAACCAATCTGTAAAGGAGCAGTGGAAAAAGTACCAATGTAAATAAAATAAGAAGAAACCGATTTGGTGGGTCGTGGGGTGTTTGGAGTTTGTGTGCTGTCCTCGTGGTGGTGTGGGTTTTCCCCATGGTGCTCTGATTTTCTCCCACAGTCCAAAACCATGCTCTGTAGATTGACTGGTTACTCTAAGCTGGCCTTCTACGCTATGAATGTGAGTGTGTGCCCTGTGGTGTGTTGCCCAATCCGCCCAGGGTTGATCCCTGCCTTGCACCCATAGTCCCAGCATAGACTCCAGTCCCCGCGACCCTGATGGGGTTTAAGCAATTCAGACAGTGTATTGAATGCATAAATGCCCTGATGTCAGCTCCTGTTTGGTAAGCTGCAGGTTGTTGGAGGAGACAGAAGGAAACCATTTCAGACAGACAGTTCAGACACAAACACACACACCCGTGTACTTTAGTACACACACTCACACAGCTGCGGCCAGCAGAAGACATGCTGAGACGTTTTCCACCTTCCAGTAGCTCAGCTCCTGTTGACAAGAACTTTCCACTTGTTAAAGCTTACCATTGTGTAAGAGAGAGAGAGAGAGAGAGAGAGAGAGAGAGAGAGTCGTGTTGCACTCAATACCAGTTTTTGAAAGTCTCGGTCTTGTCTCGAACTCCATCATATTTGTACTCAGTATTGTCGAGACCACAACTCTGAGAATATTACTATTAAAACTTTTTGAGACCAACACAGGCATTTTGTGTTGTTTATTAATTAGTGTTTTAATTTTACTTACCACACACATACCGTCAGAATCACAAGACTTTCAACTTCATTCCTCTGTATGTGAAATTATTTCTGAGTAATTTTGTACACAAAAACTGATGTAATTGTGTAAAAAGGCATTAATTACATTACTCACGATGTAAACACGCATTAGTGCTCACGACTCTAACATGGAACGCCATCATTTGCAAAAATGTAGTTCTCTTCCAGAAAGGCCAAAAGCAGCTGATTTTATAGAACAAAATGAGTCCAAATCGGCTCAAAATGATCCAAAACTTTAGTATTTCTTCATTTTCAATTGATCAGAAAATATTTTTTTTCCATTTTATAATGTTAGAGAGTAATCAATAGGGAAAAATAAATACAGAAAATGTATTATTTGTTATCAGATAATTTTATTCTGTATCCAGATCGATACCAAATGGATAAAGAAGTGTTTCCACCTGCACTAACCTTATTGTTCTTCACAGCACTAAGCCATAGAATGTCTCTGCATAATAACAACTCTGCAGGTCAATAACACAGTGAGTTTGGTCTTGAGGAGTGTTCACTGTGGTTTGTTGAGTCTAACATGTGATGTGATCAGTTTGGATAAATGAAAGTGAATATGAAAGTTCAAACAAGGAGACCTAATGGGCGTCGGCGCGCCCAATCACATGACTCCTGGTTTGTATATAAGCAGTAAATCCAGCCTTCTTCTCTGCCATTACAGCTGCTTGATTTTGCCCACCTTCGGCTCCCCATCCTGGTCGGGCGAAGGCTCCTTCACCTTCCTGCCTGGTCTCCCAGCCAGTTCTGTCGGCTTCAGAGACGAGTGTACCTACGACCAAGCGATGGGCTTTTTCCAAAACTTATCACATACAGATTAAAGACAGTTTGTTTTATTGCCAAATAAAAGTTTGTCAAACTTAACGGAATGGTCTCCTTGGTTGAACTGCTTCCAGTGACGTGATTTCCTCATTATAGATATGTACGAGAGAAATATTGAATAAACATCTTTAATGTTGCTTAGGCTTTGCATCGTCCACTGATTTGTCATGTGGTGTAAAACGTGCATTTGTCCGGTCTTACTCTCGACCCTTCAAAGTCTTGGTCTTGTCTCGGATTTAAACCGGCAACCTTCTTGAAGACATTTCACCGCTCATTCAAAAGTTGTAAACCTCCAGCAGTTTCAGGTATTTATTCTGTAGTGGGGTCATCACCCTGAACCTAGTTGTGTGGTTAATCAGCTTGTCTGCACATGTGACAGGAGCAGGAACCTAAACATTCCATTAGGCTGTGTATTTGGGCAGATGTGAGCTCTAATGCAGTGTGTCTAACACATGTGGAAGAGAACATACCAACGGTGCTGAGGGTAAAGGGTGAAATTTCACCCGTCCGTGTAGGAGCAGTGGTCAGACGACACTGGTAGCAGTAGCTAAATGGTAGTTATAGGGCCTGTGTCCACCAAACACGGTTTTGCGCTGGCTGCACCTATTTTTATCCAATGAGCTTCAGTGTTCAGAGCGCTAAGTGCCTTCAGCTCTGGAATAACAGGGTTCCTCCATAACCTTAAGGGTTCATACTTCTTCCTCAGCAGAACCTTTGTTAATGCTAACGCTTACAGTAGATGCAGCCTCAAGACGAGCATTGACCCGGTTAAAAAACGCCTCCCCCCAGTTATTCCAAGAAAATCTCCCTGGTTCCAGACATTTTTTACCGCTCCTGGGCAGCAAGCTTCTTTATGTATCCAAGAGTCTCTCTATGTATCTGCACAGTATATAGCAGAGATGACAATAAAGTTTACTTTGACTTGACTTTGACTTTGAGAGGAAGAAAACGTCTGAAACCCAGTGCTACACTGTGGAGATTTTTCTTGGAATACCTGGGTTCTTCCGTAACCTTAAGGGTTCCTACTTCTTCCTCAGCAAAAACCTTGCTAACGCTAATGGTAGACGCACCCTTAAGATGAGCACTGACCCAGTCGAAAACTGACTGTCGAGAGCATTGAGCCTCCCCGCAGTTATTCCAAGAAAATCTCTGCGGTGTAGCATGAGGTTTCAGACATTTTCATCTGTTGGATACATAAAGAAGCTCGCTGTCAAAGTATATGAAATGATGGACCCTCGTTCCTTCTGATTAACTTCATCCAGGTTTTTCATAGGTTTTCATTTTTAAGGAAATGGTGAAAGCTAAGGTATGAGTGCTGTACAGCCAGGTACACTACAGTAACACCGACGAGAGGAGACGGCCATTGGCTAATGTAAACAGGAAGTGACAGTACACTGCTTCACTGATTAGAACGCTCAGAACCAGGAAGTGTGACAAAGGTCTATGTAGAGTCACCAATTAACCTATAACACATGCTTTGGACTGTGGGACGAAAACCCACACCAACATGGGGAGAACATGCAAACTCCACACAAAAACCCCACAACCACCTCAGGGATCAAACACACAACCTTCTTGCTGTGAGGCGACAGCACTAACCACCGCTCCACCACACTGCCCTGTTAACAAAATACGCGTAAACATAGATCTCCATAAGAAAAATAACCATGTAAACTTGCATGAGTGCTCTTCAGCAGTTGCAAATGCTGTTCTTACCCAAGACGAAACCTCAAATAAGAAAAACTGGTGAATCTCATAATCTTGGTGTAAACTGCGTAACAACAAATTTCTTCAAGTATAGTTTCAATGCCACAGTAACCAAAGCCTAATTATAGCTGAGAAACTCTTGTGAAAAAGGTTGTGTAAGCAAAAACAAAACAAGATGTTTTGTGGTTGTGGCAAATGTGACATTCTTCTTGCAGTAACATGTGGTCTGACCAACAATTCTCCTTCTTCAACAGGACATTCTAGGCTTTGTTCTAGAACTTCATTAACCAACCAAAGGAGAAATCGGTTCTTGAAAACTACTTTCTGATTCTGACATTCATCAACGTTCTTTTATTTAAGATTTGTTCTGGTGTAAGAAAAGAATCTACAAATGCTGAAGAGTTTGTGCAAAACATTCCCTTATTTTAAGATTTAGGCTTGCTGTTGCTGTTAACCTTTGACGATGTTGCTGCAAATTTACAGCAAGGTCATGTTTTCACATGTAAATTAGGTTTGTGACATACTTGTGATGGACCACTAGCAAACTGGCAAATTTGCCACCAAAAGTTCACTACAACTTTGTCATTACTGGAAAATAGTTTTGGTAAATTACTGGTAAATACTTTTGCTACTAGTGGCAATTTGTAATTGTTGCCAGAATATTGCTGCAAGTTTGCCATTAGTTGCTAAAAATAACAAACTTGTAGCAACAAACTTCACTGACACAAATTAACCACAAGTTTGCTGCAAAAATGTGTTTCTGTAAGGGTTGGATTGTCTTGAATTCCATGATTATGTAATATTAAGCTATTTCAGGGCATGTTTACACATATGCAGATATTTCCACACGTTTGGGTCTTTTGTTTACACATAAACTGAGTTCTAGCCACCTTAAATGTATATTTTTTAAAAGTGAAGATTTTTCAAAACGCTGGATTTTGTGGATACATGTAAATGAGTAAAATGCAGTTTTCTCAAAACGATTATGTGTTTAGTTCTATTGTGCACATACCTTTAAGGGCCTGTGTCCACCAAACACATTTTTTTTATGCTGAGAGCAGTAACGACATCACTTCCAGAGCACTTTCTCTGCGCTTCTCTCAGCGCTTGTTGTTGCTAGTTTATGAAAAGCGTCATGAGTTACTATTCGTTTGTTCCTATTTCATGTAAACATTGTAACGTGTTCCGTTGAGATGGTTGTTTAGTAGACATAAAAGAGATTATATTCACACTTGAGAGAAATGGCATCTTGGTGTTAGCGGCAGCATTTGAACTAGATACTCACATGTCTTGGAGATGTAGAGATTAGGTGCATAAGATAAACCATGCAGGAAGACAGCTAGGAGAGCAGCACCGATTAGGGGTTTGATCACATCATTGTAGTTTTTTATTCAAACTGTGTAAATAAAGCCAAAATAAGTTTCTCCAGCTGCTCCAGATACACTGCCATTTGTATTGAGTTCTTGACTGTGTATGTCCCGCCCCTTCCTCCATTCTGATTGGCTAGTAAGAGAGAAGTGACTTTGACGAGCCCAGCACTGTTCTAAAGGTTGAACGGATTTCAACTTAAAGCGATCTGAGTGCTCCAAATACGTGTTTAGTGGACATAGATCCTTATATATTTGTTGTGAAAATATCAACACAAATGTAATATCTTTTTAAGGAGTCAATTTTTGGGGGCACTTGGTAGCGTAATGCTTAAGGAGTTGGCCTCGTGATCTGAGGGTTGCTGGTTCAAGTTCCAGATCAATAAAGATTCCACTGAGGTACCGTCCCTGAGTACTCGCCCTGACCACTGCTTCTTCACAGATGGGTCAAATGCAGAGTTGACATATGGTTGTGGTGCACTGTGTGCTGTGCTGTGTTCACATTGATAATTAATCATTAACTTTAATAATATTTGTGAGCTGTAACATTCTACAGCTGATTGTAATGAAAAATGTACGGAAATGGTCTGATCTCTGGAAGACACTCAGATACATTTGGAATACTTTATCGCTTAAAAACCCAAGATAAGTTCTCCAAATTTTAACGATATGTGTCTCATGTACAGTATGTGTGGTATTTATTTATGAATATAACTGTGTTCAGACTGAGCTTTCATAAGGTTAAGATAAAAGCCCTAAATAACACAGCAGGTTTCCTGCAGCCGCTCCTGAAGATCTGCCCTGATTTTGGGTGTCGGATGACCAGACGTCTGCTTCACGTTGACCACATGCATGGAGAAAAAGAGAGAGCAAGAGAGAGAGAGAGAGGCACAAGTCTGAACGAAGAAGAGATGAAAGGGCGAGTGCGACTGATTTACACCCGTACATCTGCCGGCCGAGTCCGACACACACATGCCCTGCACCGCAGACTCGTCAACACTCTTATGTAAGCGCGGGTCTGGCCCCGTTTTTCCTCCTTCCTCTTGTCAATTTTTCCAATACTTATTTACAACTGGAGCTGCGCCGCTGCAGACTGGATAATAATAATAATGATGATGATGGCGGCTGGCATTGGGTAGAGCCAAGACATTCACCACATCCATTCTCCACTCCCCTGCCTTTCATATGGTTTTCCACACAGGTTTTTAGGAATAAGGATTTGATTGATTAGTCAGGTTAACACGCTTACTTAAAATAATGATCTAAGATTTAACTAACTTTCATAAGTTTTTAGTGTTACGACTTTTTAAATCAGTTCCATTTCCTAATTTTCATGGGTCTTGCTCAGCGACCCAGTGGCAGTGGTAGTGCTGGAGGTAGGATTTGAACCCATGGCCTCTTGGTTCCAAGGCAAGCATCCTAACCAGTAAACCACCACCACTTTAGAAAGAACTTTAATTTGTAACTACTGAGTTAATACGCCACAAAAATGTCCGTCTGGTTCAGCTTAAAAGCAAAAACTTTAACAGTCTTAGCGTTTCAAGTAAAATTGAAATAAATATATAGAGATTATTTCAACTTCTTGTTTTAATTCTAGTTTTAACTTGCCCTAAGAGTTTATGAAGACATGTGTTATGAAGTCAAAGTTATAGTAAACTTTGTTATCTCAGCTATAAACTGGACTGGTTCCAACTTTAACAGTGCAAAAAAGCAAAAAACAAATAAGGCACATGGAATAAAACATATAAATAGAATATAAAATAAACACTTTAAACTAGAAGAAGAAAGCAAGACAATTAAGATGCAGTGTTCAACCTACAATTATGGTCTTCAAGTTGACTTTTACACTGAATGTGCATGAGGTCAGTAACAGTTTCAATATGAAAAATTCTATACAGTCTGTTTAAATAAAACAGTATCTCTTAAAAAGACTGACTAACATTCAAGTTGGATCAAGTATGTGCAGATATTGTAACAGCAGTGGAGGACTAGAGTCTGTGCAATACTTTCAATAATTTGTGCAGATACAGTTAGTTAGAAAAAGTGACCAGTGACATGTTAATAGTTGTGCAGTTATTGTTATGTGTAACCATCACTTATTAACTGTGATAATCAATTAGCTGAACAAATTTAAGAGAAAACTTTATCTAGATGGTGTTGAGATATTTGACATTTCTGAGCATTCTTCTCAACCTTTATTTATTGGCATATATTATTCTACCAGCATATGCAGGAAATGCAACCCTTATATAGATGTTGTAAACGGCCCAGATCTACTCAATTAGGGTCTGTGTTCACTAAACACAGATTTTGGCTGAGAGTGGTCAAAAACTTATGTTCAGAGTGCTTTCTCGGTACTTCTCTCAGCACTTGTTGTTGCTAAGCGTCATTGGGCACTTCCGTGTTTGTTCCTATTTCATGTAAACATTGTAACGTGTCCCACTGGTGGTAGTGATTACATGATTTATGTGTAAGATGGTGTATATGAATGGAAAGTTATAAAAATTAGTTACATTTGTAAATGTGTAAATTATTGTTTTTAAGTTTAAACAACATTATTGATCAAATCAAGTTTTACCAGGCGTTTGAGATGAGATAAGACTCTTTGGTTTGTCACTGTACACATACAATGAGAACATTTTGAAGCCTAAGATGAATATATAAAAATTAGAATTAAAAGAATAAAGAGGGAATATTGCCTTTACGAATGTATTCGGCACAGGCTAGTGTTAAATATGAAATATTGATAATACACCTGAAAATGAGATTTTGCACATTATTATGAGAATAAAATATTTATCTTTTATAAGTGTTGGAAGAGGTGTGGTCACATTTTGCACATCTATGTTTTCCAAAATAAGCTGGTTGTTTCACAGGGTAATTACAAATGAGAGGTGTGTGTGTGTGGGTGGGTGTGTGTGTAAACCTCACAGGTGTATATATATATTTTGAGTGAGACCGTTGCCCTCGGTGTCGGTTGGCATCTGGTCGGACTTCAGAACCCAAACGCCAGAATCCAAACTCGTCCTGTCGAGCCGTCTGACTGACTTCTGTTTTCCATCATTCCTCCACCATTCTGGTTTGCCTCCCTCCTCTCTCCCTCTCTCTCTCTCTCTCTCTCTCGCTTCCTCCCTCCCTCTCTTCTCCTCTCCAGAGACCTGGGGCCGTGCACATCTCATCCTGCAGCCTGAGCAGAGGGAGAGAAAGAGAGTAAGGTAAGTCGGTTTCTACCTGTTTAGACAAAGGCTTTTGTTTTCTAGATTTGTTGACTTTTTTTTGCTTTTCTGTTCGAAGTTAGTGTCCAGTGTCTGGTTTGTTTTACTGCTTCAGTGTAAAAATAAAAGGGGATGCTGTGTCTGTTTTGTGGCATTTTAATGCAATATATTTACTTTAGTGATTGACTGCACAAATTCTGATTTCCTGCATAATTTGGTACTTTTGGGTTTGCACTGAGACACTATCCACTTGTATAGAATTTTCTTAGAGTATGCAAGAACATACAGTTATATGAATATTAGGCCCCTTTTTACCAAGATTTTTCCTTAAATTTGTTTTTAAATGATTTTTTTTTTTCTAAGAAAAGTCTACCTAAAAGCAAATCTGACATAATGAAACACTGGTGAATGTCACAATCTGAAAAGTGTGTAAGTAAATTTCTGTGGAATTCTATCTTTGTAAAAAAGATTTTTTTTGCATTTGTCTTGAGTGCTTGGCTCAAAGCCAACTTGATGTCTTTTGGAGCTCTTGACGTCTTTTCAACTCTCATTTAAAAAAGTTCTTGAAATGCAAAACTAAAAACTGTGGAGCTCCTAGCCAGTTAAATACCTAGAGGGTCAACTCTCGGCAGGGGTTAAATACCTTCATTTTTTTGGAACTGAAAAAGCCTTTCAGATGAGAGGTGAAACATCTTCAAGAACCCAAAAAAACCTCCACTACCTTGTCAAGACCACTATCATGTCCTGGATGACTGTGAACTTAAACAGACGTTTTTCTGTGTTACACTTACGAAACCCGTCTACTTGACTGTTAGCAATTAAGTCTGTCATCATTGTTCTGCGTCCTGTATCACACATGTGCCTGTTTTAGGAATGTGGGGCTGCACACATGTGCAAATGGAAAGCTTGTGAGTGTGTGCAACGGGGGAGGCTGCATGCAATAAAGACGTAACTTGAGATCAACTTGGATTCATGAACTTGCAGAGGAAACATAATCGACTTGATGATGATAAACTGCAGTTTGGGGCCTGATTTGAAATGGATATTTGACTTAAGAAGCAGTAATAAATATGCAGCAGCCTTCCTCCGCAAGAGTGTGCATTTAGAGGAGCTATAAAAATCGCTGGTGTAATGTTTATGTCTGGGTAGAGTTGATTTTGTCATGTTTAGAATATTTTCTGTTTGCTTTAACCCCACGTTCCATCCTGATTTATTCTCACTTTGCTTCTCTCCCCCAGTTGGTGTTTTTCCATTTTGCTGCCTAGCCATGTTCCCTCTCCTTCGTCCTCTCCTCTTGGCTGGCTTGGCCGGTCTGTGCATCTGCCAGTATTATGACTATGACTATGAACCCGCCCCTCATGCGATTGTCTCCACACCCCACTGCGTGCAAGAGTGTGACTGCCCAATTCACTTCCCCACCGCCATGTACTGCGACAGCCGCAACCTGAAGTTTGTCCCTGTGGTGCCCACCGGCATCAAGTACCTCTACTTGCAGAACAACATGATCGAGGAGATCAAATCCGGTGTTTTTGACAACGTCACTGACATGCGCTGGCTCATCCTTGACAACAACAACATCACCAGTGACAAGATCCAGGCTGGGACCATTGACAAGCTGGGCAAGCTGGAGAAGCTCTACTTCAGCTTCAACAAGCTGACCAAACCTCCCAGCATCCAGTCCAAGTCCCTGGAAGAGCTGAAGCTGAATGGCAACAAGCTCAACTCCTTCCCCTCCAACACATTGACTGGCATGGAGAACCTCACCACCGTCCACCTGGGCAAGAACCAGCTGACCAGCGAAAGCCTCACTGGCACCTTCAAGACGCTGAAGTCACTGATGCTGTTGGACGTGAGTGAGAACAAGCTGAAGAAGCTCCCATCAGGCATGCCTGCTTCCCTGCTGATGCTATATGCTGACAACAATGACATTGAGAGCATTCCGGGGGGCTACTTGGCCAAACTGCCCAATCTGCAGTACTTGCGTCTGTCCCACAACAAGCTGGCAGATTCGGGGGTGCCAGCTGGCGTCTTTAACGTGACCTCTCTGCTGGAGCTAGACCTGTCCTACAACAAGTTGCAGACCATCCCCGAGGTCAACGAAGCACTCGAGCACCTCTACCTGCAAGTCAACAAAATAAACAGTGAGTGCTTGATCTGGAATCTTGCTTTTGTTCAGTCTTGTATGGGCTATGGTGGTGGCCTAGTGGTAGGATACTCGATTCCAGACCAAGAGAGGTTCAGTTCCTAGGCACAGCACTAGGAAAGTTATTTGTCATCATAAACACACCACAGCTCATCAAAATGTGACCTACACATGCAAGTTTTCTAATGAGAGGAACTGTTTCCATTAACACCATGGAGTTAAGGGTCTTGTTCAGGGACATGGTGGAAGTAATGGTTAGAGGAGATGCTCCTGAGACTAAAAGGTTGCTGGTTCAAATCCAGTAAAACAGACCAGTGAGGTACCCTTAAACAATGTACTGTCCCCAAAGAATGCTCAGGCGTAGGCTACCTCATGAGAGTTTTTTCTGTGATACTTGGGTTGCCAGCTCAATTCAGAACCAGTAAAAGGTACCACTGAGGTACTCTTGAGCTTGGTATCTCAGTAACAATTCATGGTATCATGTACACATCATAGCAAAAAGTGAACCAAAGTGAAATGTAACCTCTGTATTTGACACACCCAATGAAGGAGCATTGGGCAGCTGACCAATCAGTTCAAATTCCAGACCAGTAAAAGGGACCATGAGCAAGGTACCTCAGTGGAACTTTTACCAGTCTGGGATTTGAACCGTTGAACAGTAAACCTCTGACAACAATGAGACCCAGTAGAGAGCCAGTAGTAGTAATAGTTAAGGCATTGATCTTGGAATCAGAATGTCAAGTGAAGGTATGGGTTTGTTCACAGGTACCTCACTGGTACCTTTGACATGTCTGAGATTTGAGGATTTGATCAGATGACCAGTAAACCTTTGGGTATCCAGTGGAAGTAACCGCAACCAGTAGAGACCCAGTGGCATAAATGCTTAAGGAGTTGCTCCTGTGACTGGAGGACCATCTTTCCAAATCCCAGATTGATAAAGTTAGCACTGAGGTTTACGACTTCAGGATTGGAACCAGTGACCCTCTAATCAGAAGATCATAAGTACCACTGTGATCGGGGGGGCACCGGTACAAATACCAGATGAAATACCGAAGGTACTGCTGAAATGCATTGCTCACAGGTACTTCAGAGGTGCCTTTAATAGTTTGGGAATGGAACCAGGGTTCCTGCAATCTAAAGTTGCAAACTTCCCTAATCACTTGGTCCCTGAGCAAGACCCTTAATCTCATGTTGTTCCATAACAACGTTTCCTGCATGTGCCACTGTTCTGCTCCATCTTTTCTGATCTGCTTACTTTTTCTTGCAGAGTTTGACCTGCCCAACATCTGCAAGTTCAGCTCACCCATAAACTACTCCAGACTGAAGACCCTGCGCCTGGATGGGAACAACTTGACCCAGAGAAGCATGCCGGATGACACATCCAACTGCCTCCGCCAGGCCCAAGAAATCATTTTTGAATAGGACACACAAAAGGATGTGTCCCGGCCCCCTGTTTCGGTCTCTCGTTCTTTGTTTCAGCTAATTGGTTATCATAGTTTACAAGTTAAGGTTACGGAAAACAATAACTTCATAACCCTCTTGCCTTCTTACCCCTAAATGTACTATTGTTCGTTTGTATGAACATGCATTGTGCCTTGATATAACACTCAACAGTACTAGAAAATGTACACTGACATCTGCATGAAAACTCTTGAAATCGAAGGGCTTCATTCACCAAAATTTTCTCTTAAGTTAGTTTAATAACATGATATACGGCTGTAAGGTTTAAGAACGTCTAATAATAAAATCTAGTGTTTCCACAATCGTACATGCAATAAAATATTCGTAAGAGTCCCTTTGGTGAATGACGCCCTAAATGTTTGGCAGATAAAAATATAAAATTATTATATTTACGTATGGCTAGTGTGCTAGTGTGTTAGTGTGTTAACACAATTAATGTGTTAGATACTATTGTTATAGGCCTCACCTATTTCAATGCAAACACACACTTTGAACATTCCAATATCTTATATTTATACGCATCAAATTTAAAGACGGAGCTTCACCGGCTCTACAAGTTGTATAGTTCGTCTAAATGCTTGAATCATTTCCATTTCAATAGGGCGCTGACGCTCTTGGATTGCTGTACACGTTACGATAATAAAAACTGCAGGTTAGGAATTTACTCCAAAACATTTCAACAAATAAAGGCTGCTCGGCACATTGCGAGCCTCAGCTTTAATCCTGTCGCTTCTCTGTTTATGAACTATATCACGCAAAGCAAAAGTCAGATATGTTGGTTTTTACCACATATCTTAAAAGCACAGCATTGCGGAACGCTACTTTGCTTTAATGGAAATATCCAGTATGTGAGTTCTGTATTGATTTATTGAACAAATATTTAAACTGTGAAAATTCTGCATTTTGATGAAAGTAAAGCTCACCCAGTAAAAGCTTGCAGCTCAACCAATGGACATTTATGCAATATCTTAATTTACTTGCATGAAATTCATAATAGTAAAAAAGAAGCTTCACATTTTTAATGGTCATGCTAAAAACTAATAGTCGTATTACATGTATTATAAATTGTGCGTTCTCTTGCAATTGTGGTAATATCGCTTAATTTTTGATAAAAAATGATGCATTTGAATGATGATGATGACACCTTGATTTGGTTTGTGTGTATGTGTGTGTTAAAACAGCCCATTGTGTTTCAATTTGAATAAATCCAGTTTCTAACATATCTACTGAACTTATAGATGGTGTGTAAGAAAATAGATCTTATGTTGGATTTTTCATGCTTTCTACATTTATATTATATGGCAAAAAGTTGCAGCTGCCGATCAAAACTAGTGCAGATTAATTCCAGTTTCAACATAAGCAGGCAGCTCATTTAAAAGGAGCTAATTTTTGTTAAGAAAAAGTATGATGAAAAATGTAACATTCAAACCAACCTTTTTTATGACTAAAAGCAAGTAATTTCTAAAGGTTTTAAAAATAGATTTATCATAATAAAGCTGTCAGGAAAAGTATAAAAACAATGAATAAAGTTGTATAAAATGTAGCTAATCTTTGTCAACTAAAACTAGAAAAATCAAAAAAGTGACTAAAACTAATACGCTTTTTCATCTAAAGACTAGAACTAAAATCTTAAATTGCTGCCAAAATTAACTCTGTCTGGAGTTTGCTCAAAAGTATATTTTATATTATGTTTCCACAAAAAATTATGCTTGATTTCAAGAAGGTTTGTGGAAAACAAAGTGTAGGTTTTTTTGGAAAACATGTAGATTTTATTAAATAAAATCATAAAATATCATATTTGCCATTGACAATTTATTAGACATTGCAGAAAATATTATAAAATGCAATGTAGAATTGTTACAATGTTGGTTTAATTTTTTATCTAGAACAATGTAGGGGTGTTATAACGTTGAGTTTTCTTTTAAATTTAGAACAATGTAGAATTCTTACAATATTATTTAAAATATTTATTTAGAACAATGTAGAATTGCTACAATGTTTGTAAAATGTTTTATTTAGAACAATGTAGAATTGTAACAAAATTGGCTTTACTTTATTTATATTCTAGATTGCCAGTAATGTCACAGACTTTGTGCTGCTGTTGCGATATTGTATTGGTTTGATTAATGTGGTTTGGCATCATTTTTGGCTGGAGGAGATGAAGGTAATTAAGGCCTGCTGCTCTTCATCTTCAGTTCTGGCTTCATCGTCCGCACTTCCAAGAAGAAATCAGGTCACATAACTTGTGTTTGTAATAAAGAAAAGATTTTGGAAGAAACGAGGGAGGAATTGCTCACTGCAGTTCTCTAAGCTGTGAGGATGACAAGCAGTTTCGTGGGAAATTTTACACCAGTTGCCCAAAGTTATGACTGATGATTAAATTCCCATTTGCTATGCAACAAAAATCTTGGAGGCGTTGTCTGAACACATTATTTATGTTAAGAGCTTGGAATACATTTAATAAAGTTCTGAGAATGAACCATAATATTCCTAGTAACTTATTTTCCATTTTAGATGTTAGGGATGTGACTCTTTGAATATGTATTAAACTGCTGCACTCAAGCAAAATACATTTTTGGATCAGCTCTAATGCAGTTCCGTTCAAAAAAGTATGTTTTCTTCAGAAGCGTTACTTTGTGAGTTGCAAGGCTCAAACGGAGAGTCAGGTTTCTGTGTGATAGTGGTCTAGTGGTTTGGATACTCATCTCAGAACCAAGAGGTTGTGGGTTTGAATCCTACCTCCAGCACCACCACCACCGGCGTGCACATCTAGTTGCTGGGAACTGTCAGATAAATTAGTCAAAGTCAAAGTAAACTTTATAGTCATCTCTACTATATACTGCACAGGTACACTGAGATACAAGACTAGTTTTAACAGGACAAACAACAAATAAGGCACATAGAATAACAATAAATAAATAGAATTTAAAATATAAACTTTCAACTAGAAGTGGAATTTAAAATATAAACTTTGAACTAGAAGTAGAAATCAAAATATAAACGTTTAGCTAATAATAGAATTTAAAATATAAACTTTTAACTAGAAGTAGAATATAAAACAAAATTTAAACTAGAAGTCGAATATAACATAAATGTTTAAATATGTTCAGTGAAAATGCTGCAGGTTTTTTAAAACCCTTTTTTTTTTAGCACTTTAGTATTGTTTGTGTCAGCTTGGTCAGCTGTGTATATAATACAGTGTTGTTGTAGATGATAGATGTGTTGCTACGGTGATGTTGTAAGTGAAATACCACATTATGAGTCATTTATCAAGTGGCGATGCTGAATTGGAATCTTGGATCCAAAGGCGACTAAAACGCACCATTAAATCAACTACTGTCATCCAACCTGCTGGATACCGCTGGATAACTTATGCATCTTAACAAATGCAGCAGTTCATGAAATGTGTCAAGAATCCCACTTTGACTTTACTTTTTAAAATTTTCGTGAGAAGAAACTTAAGAAAAAAATAGATATTTGTGAATGAGACCCATTTTTCTAAAAGTAGCAAGCACATATTAACATTTCATCTGTAAATGCATTAAGGCAGAGTATGAAGTGCACCTCCTCAATCAGGGGTGTGACATTCTGAGGATTTTGGAAGTGATGAGCAGCTACTACACTTAAGCATACATCTCCCACAACACATAACAGCTTAACATTTAACACACGTTAGGGTTCAATTTATTCCTGGTGAAGTGAGAATGTGAACACAGGGAGTTGATCTGCTTGTAACATGATGATGATGATGATGGATTTTAGCTCAGGAAAATGAGCAGCTGATTGAACAGATGAACTATCTATCCATCTTAGCTGACTAACTAAAGTTGACTGAAGCAGCCTCTGAAAGACGAATAATTCAACTTCTAGACGTTAACTTTCATCCATAGAACAAACACTTATAACAAGTAGATGAAGTTTGTAAAATAAGAGATTTACAACAAGCTAGACTTCTGCTGCTACTTACATTTACCAACACACGTCAAACAGCAGCATGACACACAACACCAACCAACCAGTCACTGATGAGCATCAATCAACAAGTTGCTGCTTCTAGTAACGCTGACGAGGTGAAGAAATGCTACGATCCACATTAGAGCTGAAATCCTCTTACATTACAATGTTCCCAAATGATGAGAATAGAGACGAGTATCATCAGATTGTTGAACAGTAACAAGAATATACTAAATGTTTCAACCCCCACAAACTGGTGTTTTAGTTTTTAGGGTTTTTTTTTTTACCAGACCCTCTGATTTTTGACTCTACATTTTTTTTTTAGCTCTGACATGTCAGTGCAAAGGCTATAAACTCTCACAGGTGTGTGTGTGTGTATGTGTGTGTGTGTGTGCGGTCAAACTGCAGGACCAAGCCTCAGGCCACTCTGCTTAAATGGAGTGTCTTCAGAGTCACCAGTCAGGGTTAACCGTCTTCCAGACACTTGCAAATCCAAAAATTACAGTCTGTCCTTCAAGAATGAAAAATTTAGGAAATTTGGGAAAAATCCAACCAATGCATGCATATCCCTAAAAATAGCTCCTAGAATGATATATATTACAGTATATTGTAAGATATTACTAATACATACATATGTGTGTATATATATATATAGTGTCTAATAGTGTAATAATATGTATAATGTATAATATATTCATAATATACCATGTAAATATATAATAGTATATTCATAATTGTTAAATTTTATGTATTGTACATATTGTCTAATAAAAACAACCCACGCAAACATGGAGAGAGCATGCATGGGTTTCCTCCAGTTTCCAAGGTTGATTGGCAACTCTAAATTGGCCCAGTAAGATGTGAATGTGAGCGTGCTTGTGTGAGTGTGTGATAAATAGAATTATAAGATGAAATATAATTTTAAGAATTAAATTATGGCAAAACATTCACACATATATTTACTGAAAATTGGAAATTACACACCAAATACAATTACAAACTGTGGACATCCTCTTAAAAATATGTATAATTAATGTGTATTTAAATATAGATATTTAATATATATTTATATAACTGGCCTTATTTGCATTTTAAGACTATATCTTGAAGTTATGTAGATGTATCTGCAGTATATAATTTAATATACTGTATTACTCAACATATTTATGGTGAACCTGGATTCATATATTTTATTTGACGAAAAATACATTGTGTAAAATACATTTTATTTATTTATTTATTTATTTATTTATTTATTTATTTATTTTGCATGGGCACACACAAAATTATTCACATGCACTCTTTTTCTTGCACAACCAGCTATCAGCAGCTCCAGCCTCGAGCAAAAAGCACAACAATGCAGATGTAATAAGGCCGTGTCTCCTCATGCCCAGACGAGACGGAGTGTTGCCGAGGGAAACCAGAGTGGACAGAGCGACAGAAACGAGAGCATCGTGAGCAGGGAGAAAATACACCGTCCAAGTTCTGCAGCCGTCCCTCTACCTGCATCATCCAGGTAAACTTCCCAAAACTTACTGTTACTGTACATATCTTTACAAACATTCTGCATCTTTTTAATTAAATAATGCTGAATGTTTTATTTCGTTTAATTTTGCATTTTCATTTGTTTTATGATTGTTTTACAGTCTGCAGTAACTTTTTTACAGTAATAAGTAAAGTTTATAAACTCTATTTATATAACACCTAAAACTCTTTTAACCCTAACTCTAATCCTAATCTTTAATTTAAAACTAATTTTAGTCTCCCCTGTTCTACGCTGAAATAAAAAGACTTTTCTTATCTTCTCACATTTTACAATTTACTAATTAAAAGTCAAATACTAAAATTTGACTAGTTTTAGCCTCTTCCATTCTACATTATCTTAAAAGATAAATTCTAAACTTTATTAATTTAAGTCTTCACTTTTCTACATTTTATAAACATATAAATTCTAAAAGTTTACTAATTTCAGCCTCTTCCATTCTACATTCAAACAAAAGACAAACATTAAACGTTATGGACTGGTTTCCTGAACATGGATTAAGGCTAGTTTCAGACTAAATTGCAGATATAATGGAGATTCACCACTGAAATGTAAAGATAATCTAAGATTAGGCTTAATCTATGTCTGGCCCTATTTGTTTTAGTCTCTTACCATTTGTCTTTGTCTCTACCTTCAATGGAGGGATAAAATTAAACGAATGTTAGCTTAGTCCATTCTACCGTTAATGAATAGATGAATATTAAAACTTTACTTATTTTAGCCTCTAATGCCTCTTATTTTAGCAATGTAAAAAATAATATTATTTAGAGCCACTTTCCCAGGCAATGATTCAGCATAATATTAGACTATCTTTCAATTTCAGTTGTGAATTTCCATGCATTTATCTGCAATTTAGTCCAAGACTAGGCTTAATCCATGTTCAGCCCATAATGTTAGGATGAAAAGTAAAACATAATCTTAACTTCTCTTTTCCTATATTTAATTAAAAGATTAATACTAAAATTTCTTTCTGCAGAAAGACAAACACTATAACTATTGCTTTTAGTCTCTTCCTTTCTACTTTTAAGATAAAACCAATACTAAAACTTCACTATTATGTTCTCGCCTTCTACATTTAAATGAAAATACAATAATTCAACCTTATTCATTCTAGTCTCCACCTTGCTGCTTTCAAGGGAAATACCACAACTTTACTACTTGGGGCAGTTAGTAGCATAACAGTTAAGGACTTAAATGACTTAACTTTCTTAAGAATAAATATCAGTTCCTCCAGGATTTCACGGGCCTTTTGTGAGATTGTTGTAATGGAGTAAAACTGGACGATATTAATGAATTTGCAGGGTTTGGCTGAATTTGTGTTAATAGATGCGATCACAACATTGTGAAATCCTGGAGGGTCTTAAATATGAGAAAAATGTTAAGGAAATATTAGTGAATGAGGCTAATTTTTCTTGGTGCTGTTTCTTGTTTTAACTATTGACTTTCAATCAGATGAGTGTGTTGAAAGAGGGAAGCTGTGTGTCTAAAGCTGTCGTTGGTATTTTCTTTATATTACATTTAAGACAGATCAAATTTAGTCTAGAAAAGTGTGCAATTCAAAATTGTGCTTGTGTCTTTTATTGAAAGTAAGAACATTATACATTACACAACAACATAGAAAAGTCTGATTTCTCCACAGCTGTGGAACAGAAGCGAACCAAAGTGCTGAGTGAGCATCAAGCCGCACGTTATTAACATAACTGGCTGAGTCACAAAGCCACGGCCAGGAAATGAAGCCCATTGGGTTTGGGGTTCATGTGTTTCCTCTTAGATGCTTCAGACCAAAACCAAAATTTGTCTTAACTTTTCCTTTGCCATGCTAGAAAGATACTGAGACATCCTGAGTCAAGCTTTCGGCACTTGAAAGTGAATGTTACAATCAGAAGGAGAATGAGATTTATTGCCAAGTAGGTTGTCACGTTGGCGGTTTACATTAACATTCACACTTACAGCAGACGCTCTTATCCAGAGTGACGTTGTTGTACAACAGTGCTTTATAGTTCACAGCTGTTCTTCAATCTGTAAAGCTAGACTCACTAGAGTTGGGGACAAGACCAACTAAACTGAGACCGAGACCGAGACAAGACCAAGACTCTGAAGGGCTGAGACCGAGTCAAGACCAAGACCGGACCAATGCTTGTGTTACTGGAGCGTAGACAGCACGGCGAGACTTTACCTCACGTGAAAATAATCCACATGGCTGACATGGCTAACAGACCATCCATACAGCCATACATGTTCAACACAACACTCCGCCGCTACACTTCTTCACTGTGATTCCTACACTAGCGCTTGTGAGAAAACATGGCGGATCAGGAAGCGCTAGCAGTTCTACCTGGGGACACAGTATCACAGTAGGGGACATTTGAATAACTCCACCCTCCTATCTGAGAAGCTCCTGGGTGGAGCTTCTCAGATAGGAGGGTGGAGTTATTCAAATGTCCCCTACTGTGATGTAGAAGTAGGAGAGAAATCTAAACGGCTCGTTTAAGCACACGATTTCTGACATTCCTAAATTAATACTAACACAATTTACCATTTTTATCAAACTAACAGTGTGTGTAGAGGGAGTGCAGACCCAAATGGACATCCAAAGAACAATCATTGATCATTAAATTACAACTTTCATCATTTCACCTTGCAGTGCCACATCAACGTTGTGTGTGAATCTTTTTGAGTTGAATCTGGTGTTTTTCACCAATTTTCTTACATTTCTAGCATGTGCCTTAAGTGTCTGGTGACGTCTAAGGATCTGATATCCAAAAAGCAGAGACATCTGTGAGTTAGAGTTCAACTCCAAACAGATGTGGATTCCACTGTAAAACTCTGTCCAACTCTGCCTTTCTCAAGCAGTCTCAAGTCTATGTCAATTAAATAAAAACATCTAAGAAATATTTACTCAAGAATATCATTAAAGACATCTTATTACATAAATCAGCTTCAAAACAGTTTGCACTTTTAAGATAATGTAACGTAATTCACATTTGAAGTTGAGATGAAAATGGAACAAAATAGTTGGCAATACAGTTCATGTGGGTTTTAAATATGTCAAGATTTTATTTTTTAATTTTACAGTTTGTACAATAAAATGGCAGTGAGTGGGTGAGGATTTGTCATAGTGAACACAGCACAGTACAGCACACAGTGCACCACAGTGAAATGTGAGCTCTGCATTTGACCTGTCTTTGAAGTGGAAAGCCTTTTTGACAGTACTTGGGGATGGTACCTTGCTCATGAGTATCTTAGGGGTACCTTTACCTCCGGGATTCCAACTGGTCTGATCACGGAACCAACTCCTTAATCGCTAACTCACCAACTGCAGTGAAATGTTGTTGTGGCCAAGACACAGAATTTCTTTACAAAAAGAAAAATATTGAATAAATGTCAAAATATAAAAGGAATGAAACATATTGATTTATTCTGCAAAATGGGCTTAGATACTTATTCACAGTAAAATGTAAGAAAAATGGTAAAAGTGTAAAAGAGTGCTTAGTGGCCTTCCTCTCTGGGGCCGTGGTGGCGTGACGGTTAGGGAGTTGGTCCCGTGAACGGAAGGTTGCCGGTTTGAATCCCAGGACCGAAAATGGTACTCATGAGTAAAGGTATTAATGAGCAAGATACCGTCCCCAAGTACAGCTCCCCAGGTGCTGCCCATATCAGCTGCCCACTGCTCCTTCACGGATGGGTGAAATGCAGAGGTCCCATGGTTGTGGTGCACTGTGTTGTGTTCACAATGACTAATAATCACTCACTTTCGTCCTGGCTTTCATCCTTTTTATATGTTGCTCATTAGTTCTGGTTTGTTTCATATTCACAAATCAGCCCATGACCTCCACCTAATATTGAGCAGTTCTGCATCTGAGTAACCACAGCAGTTTCTCTGGACGCTGTAGTGCATCTGCTAAATGGCGTGAATGTATATTCTCTCCGTCATCATTCAAGATGCACTTTTACGATGGGCATTAAGGTAAACTTGATTAGAGTTTAAATGTCTTGCTGTTCTTTTTGACTTCCTCTTAATGAAGAGTATTACATTCCACAGGGATCAGGTGTGTGTTTGCAGCGTTGCAGCAGTGACTTTTCCGGTTTGCCATTCACCAATAGTTTAAGCTGCGCAGTGCGAGGCGCTTGAGGCTGGATCGGGGATTGGGATTGTAGGTAATCGTGGATTAGGATCGCCCTCAGCCTTTTAGAGAAGCCGTTTAGACTGGATTAATAATAGCGTGCAGGCAGCATCGATGGAAATGAGCGCAATCCAATGAGAAAATGAGATTGGATCAGCGACGTCTAACTATGACACAACCAGTCTCAGTCCCAGGTCAGAGCGCTTCAATGTGAAAACCTGATGAACTCACTTTTGTTGGTTGTACTTTTGGGTTTTTAAATGTTGCATTTAATAGTTACTCTTTCTCTGTAGCTTGTAGTGTGGTTACTACTATATTAAAACTAAAGCTTTTAGTGGAGCTCAGATACTTTTAATCATTAGTGTTGTAGTACTCAAGACCAGTTTTTAAAAGTCTCTGTCTTTCTTGGACTCGACTGTATTTGTACTCGGTCTTGTCGAGGACTCAGGATTTTATTTGGACACCAGCCGAGACCACACCTCTGAGAATATTACTATTAAAAAACATTGAGACCGATGCAAGCATTTTGCGTTGTTTATAAACTAGTGTTTTAATTACTCAGAATCATCAGGCTTGCTTGTTGGGGGTTTGGGCTGGTTATATGCTTCGTGATAATGACGGCTGTAAAAGGCACTATATAAATAAAATTGAATAGAATTGAACTTGTAAAGATACTGTGTAAAAATATGATACTGTTTGCTTTGATGACAGCTTTGTACACTCTTGGCATTTATTCTCTTAATCACATTCATGTGATGCTCACCTGTAATGGCTTTCAATTAAAAGTCATTAATTATAAATTAAGAGTCAGTGTGTGTAGACGCTTTTGTACAGTAAAAAACTCTATTAAATGATTGTTCTACTCCACATTATGGCAAGAAACACTCAGTAAAGAGAACTACAGTCCATCTCTACCTTAAGACATGAAGGTCAGTCAATCTAGAAAATTCCACTGCTCTAAGCTCCGTTCTTTGTTGTGTCTTCACCCAAGCAATTCTCTTCTTTTTATTTTTCTCAGTAGTTCACGTTTCAAAGATGAATTCAGTCACTAAATACCCTCTGAACACTTGTGTAGAGATGTGTCCACTACTTGAAATCCGTGAAGCATTTGTGTGGTAGTGTAGAACACTGGTTCTGTATGTCATTTACATTTACATTTATGGAATTTTGCAGACACTCTTTTCCAGAGCAACTTGGGATTAAGGGTCTTGCTCAAGAAAATAACAATGGTAGTGCTGGAAGTAGGATTCAAACCTATAACCTTTTGCTTGGCAAGTCCTGGAGAACTGGTGTCCTGTAGGTTTTCTGTTCTACCTGATGAGTCTCTTCTGGTGGTTATCTACCTGAGACCAGGTGTGAATGTTCTCATATACATAGCTGGATGGAAAACCTGTAGGACACCGCCCCTCCAGGACCGGAGTTGCCTAGCCCTGGTTTAGAGGCAATTATTCTAACCACTAGACCACCATCACCCGTTGAATGATAAGAATACCATGGACAGCAAGAGTAATCAAAAACGACATTTTGTAATGCATTAAATCAGACAAAGCCACCAGACTCAAGCTCAGAAATGAAGAATCTTTTCAGATGAGAGGTGGAACGTCTTCAAGAATTTTGAACTAAGTCCAGACACCTTCTATTTAAAGGCCTCACGATTACTATGCCCTGGACAACTGAGGACCTACACAGACATATAGACACTGGCAATGGTCAATGGAAGATTGATCAGGGGTGCGTTTCCCAAAAGCGTCGTTGCTAACGTATTGCTAACTATGTTAGCAACACTATGTTGGTTGCTAATGTACACTATGTAAGTTGCTAACATAGTTAGCAACAATGCTTTTGGGAAACGCACCTCTAGTTGTTAGAGAACACACTGACTTGACACTGGTCTAAGCATGAATGAAGCAGTTTGTGCTAGAAATTCATGGAGTTAAGTAGCACATTAAGTCACCAAGAATGGAACATGAATAATTGGATGGTAGTGCACTCCATCACCAGTGATGAGGAGTAATCGAGTACACAGGTGATGGGTCAGTGCCCTGAAATGCCCTTCTGAGCCTCATGAGCCCCCTGTGGCGACGTCGAGACGCTTGTTTACGGGTAGACTCAAACAAGAAAAGGTGAGGAGGGCAAGGAGGAGGACAAGGATGAAGACAGTGACAGAGTGTCCCGTGTCCTGTGTCCTGGTTAAAACTGGGCCAGGCTCCTGAGTGTTTACTCCACCACACCGGCTTAAACACAATCCAACACCATGAGATTAGCAGCGTGATCCTGCGAGGAGACGACTCCGGCATGTGTCTGTAAAGAGATCAACACGAGAATCACAAACACTACAAATACCAGGCGAGAAGTGTGGAGGAGTGTCAGTGCTGCAGACGTCAAGACGACGAGCTGGTCACTTAAAACTCAATTTAGGGCTGAAAAGAACAAAGGTAAGTCTGGAAACAACGACTGAGTTTGGGTGTTAGGTAGTAATGGCATCTTGTCTGTTCAAATTCAAAATTCAGATTTAAAAAATCACAGGGTGAATTCCTTGACCATTACACTACCAACTGCACCAGCAGAATAAGGTCAGAACAACAAACTAGACGCTTAAAATTTAGAGCCGAATAAGACAAAGGTAGGCCTGGATGCAACAGCTAAGTCTGATGTGTAATGTATGGATAGTAGCAGCATTTGGCTGGTCAGAATATTAGGTTTTTGCATAGATTTAAGATTCAAGATTTTTCATTTATTATACACATAGTTAGACAAGCACAACATGCAGTGAAATGTGCCCTAAAGCTGAGCTAAAAATTTACAACAGATTGTGTTAAAGATGGTTTACTTGAATGAGAAGATCTTAACAAGTCTGAACATGATTTGTTGAATACTGACTCATTAAGTTCTTGAAAAGCTGGTAAATATTTGTTGAGAACTATTTGTTTTTCATGCATCCATCGTATCTACTTTTCAGCAGTGAAAACAAGGAAGAATTGCATATCATATGAGTGAGTTTTGGAATTTAAAAAAAAAAAATGTTTTTCAATATGGAACCTTCAGGGAGATAATGGCGGCATTGTGTCTTTGTACATGATTGGAAAATTTAAATATTGTAGATTTCTGCTTAATTACTCTAAAGCCTATATCTTCTCAGAAAAAATCCAAACAAAACCCAACTTGGTAGACTTCATGTACACTCTGAGCTTTGGACACCAGGTAAAGAGGGTGCAATCTGATCAATAGGGGGCGCTATTACTGAAACATGTTAGAATCTCATGAGCCAATCAAGATAAAAATCTGAAATTTGGTAGACTTCACTGGTAGATATCTGCACTCTCAAGTCAATTCCCAAAATACGGCTATGATTAAACTGGATGTGGCTTGTTACAATGACTATAGATTGGCATACCTTTCATGTAGTATAGCCTACACTGTACAAGTTGTATTATTACACCCCTGGTTGTTACTGCTCACATTATGTTCATTATGCACAGTTGTAGCTGCATTTTATCTCTGAATTAGAACTTTAACCCTATTTCCAAGCAAGCAAGATTCAAGATTGTTTATGTTTCATACGCAGTTGCACACGTACAATATTTAGTTAAATGAAACAGTTTCATCAGTGAAGGTGTTCAAATTGGAAAAAAAAAAATATATATATTCAGCAACTCAGTGATTAATCAGATTTTGCACATGGTCTTTCACATAGTTTCGTATTCTCATTAAATCCTTGTTAGCCATTTGTTCATGTTTCTTAATTGATTTTATTTTCATTAAAATGCTTCCCACACATCTTCCCATGTGATTTGAGGGGTGCTTGGACTTGCTTGTGTGATTTATAGCCTCTTCTCGCGTCACCAGCGGCTGAATGGAGGCGCTAAACCTTCCTAAGACAGTTAAAGTTGACCTTGCATTGAGTCCTGCATTTAGGAGGATTAGATCATTGCAGGATGCTGGGAGAACATTAGGGGATGTGCTCAATTCTTTCTCAATGAGTTTAGGCCAGATTGAGCTGTAACTATATCGAGAATGGGGAAGTACAAATCGGCCAAACAGTCTAGAATTGTGTTACAGTTAGAGAGTTGATTGAGAAAAAATGACTAATTGGAAAAAATTCAAGAAGACACAATGTTTGGCCAATTCTGCTGGGCGTATTGTGAGGAAGCTGATTGCTCTGGTGCTCTGAAGTTTTGTTCCCTACGTAGATGAATCTAGGCTCTATCTACCTACCAAATATCTGGCCGCTTGGTTGACTGCATGATAGCGTATAACAGTTAGGGAATTGGACTCGTCATAGGAAGTTTCAAGTCCCAGTCTAGTAAAAGGTCCAAGCACCATTGATAGGTCAAATGCGGCCGTCAGATTTTGTTGTAGTGCACGTTAATTTCCTTTCATTCATTTTGTCTGCAAAAGAATTATGAGAAGAAGAAAGGTAATGGTTAGACTACTGCCCCACCAGTGGGCAACCATAAGATTTTACATAAAAGTTTAAGTTGCTCTGGTAAAGGCCATAAACGTAATGTGAATATAAGATAAAGCAAAAACCAAAATTAGTGGATCCCAAACAAGCACTATGTGTTTGAACCCCTAATTGGATTTATGCAGCATTAGCTTTAGCATTATGCTGGAGGAAATCACTCATGTTTTTTAGATGTTTTCACTAAAATGTTGGTCTTTCTTGTCATTACATCTAAACAGGTTGACCTTCAAAATGGGGGTGTTCCTAACTGGACTCACAGTCTTGCTTCTCACCGTTTTGGTCAGCTCTCAGGAAATGCCTTATGACCACCTGGTGACCCAGCTTCAGGCATGTCCCAAAGAGTGCCGCTGCCCTCCCAGTGTTCCCAATGCTGTCTACTGTGACAACAGGGGTCTGAAACAGATCCCCCAGATCCCTCCCTTCACCTGGTACCTGTACCTGCAGAACAACCTCATTGAAGTACTTTCAGCTGATGCCCTGCGAAATGCCACCCAGCTAAAGTGGATCAACCTCAACCGTAACAAGATTTCCAGTGAAGGAGTGGAAGAGGAAGCCCTTAAATCTCTGACAAATCTGATGCATTTCTACATGGAGGACAACCTGCTGACCACCATTCCGACCCCACTGCCCCCAAAACTGGAGCAGTTGCGTCTTGCCAGGAACCGAATCTCCAAGATCCCGGCTGGAGTCTTTTTGGGAATGGACCATCTTACCATGCTGGATCTCCAGGGCAACAAGCTGCAGGACGATGCAGTTACAGAGGTCAGTCTTAAAGGACTCAATAATTTGGTCCAGATCAACTTGGCAAAGAACCAGCTGAACAGCATGCCGCTCGGCTTGCCCACGACCACTTCGCAGCTGTACCTGGATGGCAACAACATTGAGAAGATCCCTGCTGAGTACTTCAAGGGCCTTCCCAAGATGACCTTCCTGAGGCTCAACCGCAATAAACTTGCCAGTGGAGGAGTCCCAAAAAACGTCTTCAACATTTCCAGCATTCTGGATCTTCAGCTTTCCTACAACCAGCTCACCGAGGTGCCACTCATCCCCACCGGTCTGGAACACCTGCATCTGGACCACAACAAAATTAAGAGTAAGTCAACCTGAAATTCTGAATTTACACCATTCTTTGTTGCATGTTTACATTTATGGCATTTAGTAGATGGGGCAGTTGGTGGCATAATGGTTAGGTGATCACCCCATGAACAGAAGGTCGCCAGTTCGAATCTCTGGGCACTGTCCATGTTAGCTGTCCACTGCTCTTTCATGGATGAGTCAAATGCACTGTGTGCTGTGCTGTGATGTGTTGACCATGACACTCACTTAATTAGAGGCAATGTCTCCCTGGAGCAGCTTGGGTTAAGGGTCTCGCTCAGAGATTCAATGGTGGTAGTGCCAGAGATAAGACTTGAACCCACAGCCTCTTGGTCCCATTCATGTTGGTGGCACTGTGGTCTAAATAACTGAAACCCTGTGTTGGGGGTTTGAATCCCAGCAAAGCCTAAAACCACTGTGAGACCTGAAGCCACTTGAGGTTAAGTTTCTTGCTCAGGAGTCTAAGTGGTTTTAGACTCTACTGGGATTAAATCCTCAAACCACAGTTGATCTCCTGAGCAAGGAACTTAAGTTGGTAGCATAATAGTTAGGGCATGCGCTCCATGATCTGAAGGTCGCCAGTTCAAATCCCGGACCAGTCACCACTGAGGTTCTTATGAGCAAGGTACCGTTCCCAAGCACTGCGGGCACTGCCCATGTCATCTTCCCACTGCTCCTTCATGGATGGGTCAAATGCAGAGCTCACATTTTGTTGTGGTGCACTGTATGACAAATATATCTCACTCCAAGTTGTTTCAGGGACATTGTCCCTGTAATGGTCCTTGGTAGGTATTAGCCATCACCATTTTCTCATTTTTTCTTCCTCTAAATTCCTCTCAGTTTCATCCTCAGTTTAAGTTCAAGGCAGCTTTTTTGGCCACCAGGGCAGCAGTGCTTGGGCACAGTACCTTACTCACGGGTACCTCAGTGGTACCTTTACCAATCCAGGATCTGAACCGACGGCCCTCTGATCACTGAGCCACCCCCAACCGTTGCGCTACTAATTGCCCCATTAATGCTACATGATCAATAACTTGGCCCAGTACTAAATACTTGTTGATTTTCTATTTTGGCTGCAGGTGTGAACGGCTCCGAAATATGTCCTGCCTCTGCCGACAACCTCTATGATTATTTTGATGAGAAAGCTCCTCGTCTCCGCTACCTGCGTCTTGATGGCAACGAAATCAAACCCCCAATCCCCCGAGACCTGATGATCTGCTTTCGACTGCTCAGGGCTGTGGTCATATAAATTTAGAACATTATTCCACATACCGTTTATGCACCATTGCATAATAATGCTGCATCATTACATTATTACAATGACAGAATGAACTATTTCTTCACAAGCAAGACTGAGAACATTCTAATCGACAAATCCATATTCTAATCTTATATATTTTTGCATGTACAAACAGTAGGGAAAATGTTTAGAAATGCATTATACAGACAGTTTCTCATATGACCGCTCTGTAAACCACCGTGCCTTTGTTTTTATCATTCTAGTTCATGGTTAAGTCTGAGGAGAGGCTTTATTTTGTATGTATGCATTTGCATGAGTAAAATATGAGTTAAATATGTATGAGGAAAATAAGTAAACTAAATGTTGGCAAATGACAACCATTTTTAAAATCTGTTCGCTCAGAATTAGGAACAAATAACTAGTATTAAATAAATTAAATTACCACAATATCTTATCCAATGACAATAATTATAGTTACTCATATTTATAATATGACAGTGAATAATTTAACAGTGAATATTGAAATATACTTTACTATACGCACTGCAAGTTTGTTTACTTGCATTACAATAAGAAATTGTGGAATGGGGTTTTTATTTGTATGTTTACACATTTTTAACACATTTTATGATATATTTTAGTAAAAGCTTGACTTACTGTCACAACACTGGTGTGGCACCATTTTTAGTTTAGGAATAGATAAAAAATACTGTTTTTATTACATTTTACTGCATGTTTTTTGTAGTAAAAAGTAATAGTTTTGTTTGATTTTTTATTCTTTTCTTTTTTTAATCTGTGAAGTTGTTTTATTGAAGAAACACATGCTGCATTTTTATCAAGAGAATTTATTTTGATCCCTGTAGCTTTCCTCTATATTCACTTTTGGATGACTAACAATATTTAATAAGTTAATGTGCAGCCTTTACATTATACACATGATACGCAAATACATTTTATCATATAAAATAATGTATTCCAAATAAAAACATTTTGAATGCTGTGGTCGCAACTACAGAAAATCCTGTGTTGTATCACAATTTCAGTTGTTGAATAGTTATTTGAATGATGTGCTGATAACTGTATCATAACTGTGAAAATATACTTACTGCACAAATGGAATAAATTGTTCCCATTTATGTTTCTACACTAGTAAAACACTGTGACAAAACTAAATGTTTTCTAGAGATTGTAATACATTGTTAGAAAGTTGTCACAATGTTATTAAATAAATGTATGATTCAATATTGTTGTGTAATGAAGCTCATTCTTTACCTAATTACCTAATTCTTTTACAAATACATTCTGTTAACAGTAGTAATTTCTTAAAATGTTTTATAATTTTAGAAACATTATATTCACAATTCATTTAGTACTGAATAAATTTAACTTTGAGTTTGACAATATTAACTTTGTATTGAACAATTTGCATAGTGCTTCAATTTTAACATAATGGAGCAATTCATAATCAATAAATGAGTTGATTTATGCAGGCTTGGGGCTCTAAAATCAATAAAATTAAGGGAAATGCTTGCAATTTTGTAAGAAAAGCAGGGAAAACAAAAATAATCCTGAAAACCTCCATAGAAAACAAAATATTTAAGGCAAAAAAAAAGCAGTAGACAAAAACATAAATTTGCTCATTAAAAAGATTATAACAGATTTGTCTTGGTATTTTCACAGAAAACATATACATAAATGAGTACCTCTGCTTTTTCCGGAACAATCAATAAAAGACATGGATGTCTAGCATACACTATAACAACAATATAGGCCCAAAATAAATTATAGAAGTAGGCTAAATGATATTGAAATGATAAAGAATATTCAAAAATGAAGAATCTCTCATCATGTTAATTTCTAAAATTCTACTGGAGTCTTGGAAACAATCAGGTTACATTTCATCACATTTTGTACTTGTATAAATAAATAAAGCCCATGTGAGTGAATGATATGTGGGTTTGTTGGCTCTCAGATTTTGGGGAGAGGTTTTTCCTCCAAGGCAGAAACTTCCTCCACGTTTTGAGCTAACAGAGAAGCTTGACAGAGGCTCCATTGTGCAGCAGAATCCTGACATGAAAGCACTCGGGAAAACGTGGGGGAACAAGAACAAATATCTCTTACTCAAGTTTGGATTAACTTATGCTAAAAAATATAAAAGACTGCAGTTGGGGACTCCATGGCTGTTGGGGGTCCAGCTGTATATGTGTGTGTATTTTGTTTTACCAGCAGGTTCTACCTTTGTGAGTGTGTGTGTGTGTGTGTGTGTGTATTTAGGGGCCCATGAGGACTTGTGATTTGTTCATTTTTATGGTTTGTGAGGACATAGTGGTTTGTGAGGTCTCGTCCCCAATAAGGATTTATGATTTAATAGAAACTGTTCATGGTTAACCTGGGGAATTTAAAGATTAGCTTTTGGTTACTGAGGTTAAGTTTAGGGTTAGCTGTAGTGTTATTTACATCTAGTCATTATGGGAGTCAAAATAAGGTCCTCAAAAAGATAATCATATAAAAATGTAAGTGTGTTAATGTATTTTGGGGTTTGTGAGGACCTGCTGTTCCTTAAAAGACAGGAATAAGTAGGTTCAATTTTATGGTTTGTGGGGACATTGTGGTTTGTGACGACCAGTTCTCATAAGAATATTTGATTGGATAGAAAATGTTCATCTTCTGTTTGATTAACTAAAAAAGATAAAAGTTTAGCTTTTGTTCGCAGAGGTTGAGATTAGAGTTAGGGTTAGCTGTAGTTTTATGAGGACAAATGATTTTATAGAAAATGCTGTTTTATTTTTAAAAAACAACCTTCAAGTTGCATCAAAAACAACCTGAGTTTTTGTTTACTGAGGTTAAGGTTAGGGTTAGAGTTGTGTATAAATGTATTTAAGAGGTTTGTGATGTCCTGGGTGTCCACTAAAAGACAGGAATAACAATGATTTGTCCATTTTTGTGTTTGTGAGGACTGGTCCTCATGAGGAAATACGGTTTCATAGATACCAAAAACTAAAGGAGCTAATTTAGCTAGTTAAGTAATACAAGAGTGTGTGTGTGTCTGTGTGTTTAGTACTCTCAATTCCTTTACCTCCACACACACACACAAAGCAGGTAAAAGTACAGCCCAGGAAAGGGGCATTCACACACTCACACACATACACCTACACACACACTCACAGAGAAACACACCAACGTGTAGAACATACACACCTCCCCTCTCAAAGCCACCGTGAGAGAGAGAGTCGTCACTTTGACCAGGCCCTCAGTCGGAATCGACGAGCAGGAGCATTTGGGATCGCAGGAAGCACAGGTAAGCTTAATCTACACTTCTTTTTGCAGGTAAAATTTTTGCAGATGAAAGGGTGTAATACGTCCTCGTTTAAACTCGGGTAGTGAGCACTTCGTCTACTGGTCTTCTACCTGTCTGAGGAGAAATTGATGCTGTTTTATCCTGTTAAAGCGATTTGAACCTTCACACACACTCACACACACGCCCAACAGGTAGAGCACAGCCCAGGTGGTGACATTGTAGCTACCTGACCAACTAACAGAGGAAATGCGTGTAAACTATTCATTTTCTAGCTTCATGATTTGGAAATTTGCATGATTTCCATGGTGACCATGAAGAAGTAATGATGCTGTTAAAACGATCAACTGAGATTTTGATGGATGGATGCAAGTAGATTCTGTGGCAAGAGTCTGGACTATTTAACTGGTACAATAACTTCATTATGAACTGTGTGTAAACATTGTATTAGTTTCTTGCACTTGACAACTCTAGCTAGGTTAGATGATTTTGGAACTTGGTATATTCCATAGAAAAGAAAGGATGCTGTTAAATGAAAAACTGGGAAATTAGTGAGCGGATGCAGATTTATTCCATAAAAGCAATGCTTAATCTCAGTTCTTAAACTTAACACACACACGGACAGACAGCTGAGGTCTGGCAACCGCAGCAACCTGAGTAATTAACAGAGAGATGAAATGGGATTTAATTTGTCCTGGTTAATACTCGGGTGCTCAGGTGAAGCTCAATGGGGCTTATTATGCACCTGACTTTGCAGCGTTTTAAAGGGACACATTATGTCTTATTCTAAAATTTTATTTTGATGCTCTACAAGTAGCTTCCGTTTGCTAACAGTTTTGACCAGATGACATTTTATAGCCAGTACTTGTGTTTCTTGCTAATGACCAAGTAATGAGGTTGTTAAACGAGTAATTGCTCACTATTATCTATTCTACATGAGTCTGTTGCAAATAAATGCCACATAGGGTCAAAATAATGAGCAATAACTGCATTAATAATCATTTTTGTGCACCACTTCCTCGCAATTTACAAATTCTTTGCATATACTGTCAGTGGTTCTTATTCTATGAATATTTTAGCTGTATGAATTTGGAACTGGGTGGATTCTCTGGCAACCACAACAAAACGATGATGCTGTTAAATGACAAATTTATGGATTTATGTCTATATATTCTGTAGCATGAGGGTGCAAATAGCCAAAATAATGAGCATAATAATAACATTGTTTTTGTTGGAACTTGGTAGGTAACCAAAAGAAGAAATGATGTTGTTATGCTCTTAAATGGCAGCATTAAATCAAATGAGTTACTTTTGAATCAGAAGTTTTGTGTGTGTGTGTGTGTGTGTGTGTGTGTGTGTGTGTGTGTGTGTGTGTGTATACAGAGTTTCATTAATAACATGGTATATATAGCCAAAATATTTATAATAATTATTAAACATAATATATAACATAATATATATTTAAAATACTGAGTAATAATTTCATTAATGATATATATTTAGAGCAAGTAAGTACAATACAGTATAATTGTACAGAATACAAAAATACATAGATATGCAATAAAAAGTTATTAGTAGCAGTTAATTACCAATTATTTTATTATTAACATTGTTCTGGTGTGAGTAGGTTGAATAATTGTGTAATTGTTATAAACTCACATGTATTATTAATATCACTGCTCCACCAGTTGAAATTTAAAAATCAATGAGTGTGTGTGGAATGCTCACCAAAGAGCCAAGGCAAACAGAAGCACACACACGCACACACACACAGAGTGATGCGGGTCGAGCACACAGCGCACAGTGATGTGAGAGTGTAAAAGCCCCGCTCTGTCTGCAGTATAGTCCCTCTTTCAGCTCTCTCCCTGCTGACTTGCTGGAGCCTCAGGTACGAGGTGCAGAAAACCTGGCTGGAGGAGTATTTCTCCTGCATGAGAGACGACCAATCACACTCATGCTTATGAATAAGTTAAAAATAAACACAATTTAGTGACAGATTGCAAATAATAAAAAAATTAAAAGCAGTCAATTTTATGCAACTAAATATGTGTATTGCTCCCAGCTTTTTTAACTTTTAGCACTTAAAATCAATTTTAAGAATTGTCATAAACAACACAATATTAAATGTGGAAGATTGTCAAAATCAAAATTGCTAATTTATTGACACAAAATCATGAGAAAGTCTAATATACTGTGTAGTTCTAATTGTGGCAGATTGCAAATAAGAAAAAGGTTAATAAAAAATTAAATGTAAAGCAACTAAATGTGTGTGTACTGCATAATTCTAAAAGTGACAGATTGCAAATAAACACCAAACTAAATTTTTGTATTGATGGCAGGCTCTTACACTTTTAACACTTAAAATCAATTTAAATAATTTTTTATATACAAAATAATGTTCCATGTGGAAGACTGTCTAAAAGAATTAGCATTTCAATTTAATTAAACTAAATCTGCGTTTGTGTGTTGCTACCAGGGTTTTAACATAAATAAATTTTTTAAATGTTCATATTCAAAATGTGGAACATTGTCTAACTAAAAATAGCAAATTTGGTAAACATCACTGGGTGTGTGTTTGTTGCTTTTATGTGGTGTACATTAGCAACTAACATAGTGTACATTAGCAACTAACATAGTGTACATTAGCAGCTAACATAGTGTACATTAGCAACTAAGATAGTGTACATTAGCAACTAACATAGTATACATTAGCAACTAGCATAGTGTACATTAGCAACTAACATAGTGTACATTAGCAACTAACAGTGTACATTAGCAACTAGCATAGTGTACATTAGCAACTAACAGTGTACATTAGCAACTAACATAGTGTACATTAGCAACTAACATAGTGTACATTAGCAGCTAACATAGTGTACATTAGCAGCTAACATAGTGTACATTAGCAACTAGCATAGTGTATATTAGCAACTAACATGGTGTTGTTAACGTGGTTAGCAATACGTTAGCAACTGTGCCTCTGGGTAACCCCAGTGTAGTCCTAAATGTGATCAACTGCAAACCCTAACCTAACCCTAACTTTACCGTCATCTCAGCTCTATATGTGTATACAGCGAGACGACATGACGTGGCTCCTTCTACAGAGTACAAAGAAGGCACATTGAATATACATATATAAATAAATTACATTATAATTATAATAAATTAAACTATAAACTAGAAGTAGAAAATGAACATATGCAATTTTCGTTATTCATTCATTTTAAAGCTTAGTGCAAAAAGTTTGCTCCTGCTGGTAGCTATGTCTCCATTTACAATGTTTTCAGGTTACGATGGGGTCATCAGAATGCACCTCCATCGTAAGTCAGGGACTACCTGTATTGTTAATTGATTGGCTTTGCCCCCTCATTACAACACCTGGTTTCGGTTTAGATTCTGTGTTCTCACTGGTTGATGATTCTGGTTTTTGATTAGGTTTGGTTATTTATAGTCTGTTGTTTGTTCTGTTCCTTTTTGGTCCATCGTTAATTTATCCTTCTTTGTTAGTGTGTGGTTTGTTTACTGATTCTTAGAGAGAGAAGTCTGCATTGTTTATGGCTGTCATGCCCTGTTTGTTTTTGAAAATTAATACAGAGAATATGTTCCGCACTAGTGCCTTGATTTCTCCTGCGATGCTAGCCTACATGACAAATGCATACTTAAAGAAATAAGAAACTACATCTAAAATAAAAATATGTAGAAAAGGATTTTTGTCTTAAATGTATACTATAAATATTTATATTAGATACACTTATACTATAGATAGTTGTACATGTGCATATTACGAACAGCTACACACTTATTTAGCTACTCTCATCAGTATCTATATGGAACATCCAGTAAACCTGGTGTGTGTGTGTGTGTGTGTGTGTGTAAACCACTCACTATGGGGACCTTATTTCACACCAACAAAGTGAGGTTCTGTTTCATTGTGGGGACATAAAAATCATGTTTCCACGAAGTTAATCATGGCAACCAACCTATTTTTTCAAGCTTAACCTCCCTTTTTAAAGTCCCCATTATGCTCATATCCTTAAAAGTGTGTGTGTTTGTTCGTTTACCTCCATATTGGGGACTTTGAGCTGATTACACATCAGTTAAATGTAGACATGTGTCATTATGGGGACATGAAACTCACAAAGTTGATACCTATTTCTTCAAGTGTAACCTTCCCTTTTCAAATCTAATAAATCCCCACAAGCGCGTGTGTGTGTGTGTATATATATTCCACTATAATGGGGACCTCGTTACGCACTGATAAAGTGGAGATGTGTCATAATGGGGACATAAAACCCACAAAGTTCGTACTTATTTCTTCAAGTGTAACCTCCTCTTTTAAAATCTAATTTAAGTCCCCTTATGCTGATGTCCTTAAAATCATGTGTGTGTGTGTTTGTATAACTTCATAATGGGGACTTTGACCTGATTTATGCACTGATAAAGTGGGGACATGTGTCATTATGGGGACAATATAAAACCCACAATTTTCATTCAAGCTCAAATTCTCCCTTTAAAATCTCAGTCCCCGTAACGCTCATATTCGCAAAAACGTGTGTGTGTGAGTATGTATGTGTGTATGAGAGAGAGAGAAAAAAAGAGTGTGTGTGTGTGTGTGTGTGGCGCTCAGCTGTATCTCCACAAGCCCTGGTGGAATTTCGAGTTTGAGTGTTGAGACAGAGCCGGGATAAACGCTTATAAAGGAGCTCTGTCTCTCCATCTCTCTCTCTCTCTCTCTCTCTCTCTCACTCCATCCCTCTCTCATTCACTCTCTCATTCATCTCTTAAAGCACCATCTTCACCTGAGCACCAGACTCTTCTTCATTCCTGTTCCTGTGCATTACTGTTCTCTAGAAAAGCGTCCCTCTTGTCATCTTTCTTTCTTTCTTTCTCTTACCACTTTCTCACTTTCATCTTTCTGTTTCTCTATCTCTCTCTCTTCCTCTCTTCCTCCATCACTCACTCGCTCCCTCTCTCTCACTCAGACTTTTCCTCTATCCCTTTATCACTCTCTCATTGTACTCCTCTTCTCTCTCTCTCTCTCGCTCTCTCTCTCCATCACTCTCTGACTGTCTCTCTTTCTTTTTCACTCTAATTTGTGTCTTTTTCTCACTCTTTCTAACCCTTTTCTCTACCTTTCTGGCTCTGTCCTTCTTTCTCTTTTTTTTTCTCTCAGTCTCTTTTTCCTTCTCTCTTTCTCTCACAACACCCTTTCATTCCCTCTCTCCATTTAACCCTTTTTCTTTCTCTCTCTTAATCCATTCGTTATCTCTCTCTCTCTCTCTCTCTCTCCGTTGATGTGATAAGTGCCGCTTTGAGCCACATTTGACATTTCTTGCTGTACTTTAAACATAAAATCAATAGAAAATAAAGATTCTTCAGAAAGTAAAAGTTCCTGCCAGTTTTGATTTCTAACTCACTGCAGCAGGAACTTGAGCAGGAGCTTGATTTGACACACTTATAGTGCTATTGATATTTTGTCCACCCTCATCACCGAGTTCCTATTAGTCTTTATTCATTGTTCACAACGCTGTCATGAATAACGGTCCCTGCAATGAAATGGGTTTGATGGAAAACCAGCAGGAATTTTACTTTCTGAAGCTGGACCTTTTTAAAAAAGAGTTTCTCACAAAGTTGGTGCATTCTATTTGTGTTATATTTAAGAAAAAAAAAACATTTTTTTTGCTCAATTTTACATTTTTAAACAATTTTGCAACCAGAGTTCTGTCTTCTAGTCCTCCTTATTCCAAACATAAAATTAGATGTTATCCATCCTACAACATGTCCAAAATGTAGCGGTAAGAGCACTTACTGCCACTAGAAAAAATGTTACACTAAAAACGTAGGTGTGTATATTTTAGGGCTGCAACAACTACAAAAATTCCACAACCACAGGAGGCAGAGATGGAGGCGTGACCAAAATTACTGACTAACTACAAAAACCTTTTTTTTAAACAATCAACAGATTATTAGTCTTTAATAAATATAAATTTGATGGTTCAGGGCATATTTCACTACATTTACTTGTATAACTATGTATGTATCAGTAAGAATCTTTAAAGCTTTAATATTGAAAGCCTTTTAATAAGCAAATTACTTGCATTATCTCATATTTAATAGTTGAGCAATATAAATCTTGTCAGTGAAGTTTGATGAAAAAAACTAAATGATTAATCATTAGACGTAAGTGAGATAAAAGTTGAACTTATCGTGATATTGATTTGAGGTGATATAGGAAGTCCACTTCCCTCATCATAACCTCAATTCCCATGTTGTTAAAGTAATTAGCCACAGTGTTTGTGTGTTTTTCCAGTTTTCACTGGGGCATGATTGGGTTTTCTGACCACATCTAACCCACAAAGAGCCTTGTCTGAGCCTCGCCTGCTGCACCGGTGACCTCTGAACCTGGAAAAATACACAGAGCGGTTATTGAGTGTGTGCAGTTTTGGATTCTGCTTTCAATGGAGACTTTTTGGGCTCTTGTGACAGGCTTTGAAAACCGAGCCAAGCTTCATATTACCTCACTTCTAGCTGTCCACACCTTTATAATGAGTTTTTGGCTGGAAATTTCAGAAACAATTTGCCGATAATGTTTTATCTTAATATTTAGAAAAATAGCTAATTTCCAGTAATGCCATGTTTTAACAAATGTTGCCAAGTAACCAATTGTTGCACCAGTTCCCAATTAAAATGTACAGGTCCTTTCCTACAGCGTTTCGGCAAGTTTTTATAACAGTTAAATACTGGTGTTTTGTAAAGAAATATAATTTTATTATAGATGTTATAAATTACTTTAAAGTAACATTTTACACAACCCAGTGCAATTTGCTCACTCTATTTTTATGTGACTGCATTATTAAATCAGGAAGCTCACTCGCTAACTCACTTAATCACCTTTAGCCTTAGCCTTAGCGAGGGTCGTAATCTACAGCAAACGTTTTCATTCTTTGCAAATACTATAACACACAACATCTAAAACATTCTGGCTGTTCTTTCTAATGAAAGACAAGAAAACTTTAGACGAGACATGAAATTAAAGAAATTCCATGATAAAATAAACACTGAAAAGTAAAAATTATATATATACAGTATACATAGAGATAGAGATGCGTTCTGATGACCCCACACAAAAAATACAAAAAAATACTTGCTCTAACACCAAGATAACTGAACTCTGTTGATCGCTGGTGAGAAGGAGGCGTCTCACAAGGCGGGGGATGTCTACATTCTGAAAGCATTCCAATGTATCATACCTCATACCCCGCTACATTGACCTGCTGCACGAAACGTAAAATATTTTTACATTTTCGACGCATCATCATCGTAAGATCAAAAAAATTGTAAGCTGAACCATCGGAACTCCAGGACCATCTGTACCTATTATATTTATCTAAAATATATGTAAATGTAAAATACTGCCATCAACATCTACAACACACTTGAATTTTTAGGTGTTTTTTTCTGTAAATACAGTAATACATGTAACACCTAAAACATTTTGTATTCCACAACCACCATCTCCTGAACATCAAAACTAACATTTGTGTAAAAAGCCGTGAAGGACAATTTCATTTGATCAAGTTCAAAACACAGCACCATACTGTCAGAATGACAGCATTACTGTAAATATGAAATACTGTTAATGATGACCTACTGTATTTAAGAATCACAATCTTGTACTGGAAATATCAAGTAGAGTACGCTTGCTGTGTATATACGGAATTAAATATATAGACAGATGGACAGAGAGATAGACAGATAGATACACTGCCCTCCAAAAGTTTGGAAACGTCCCTGGTTTTGGACAGTACTGCCTTGAATCCTTTTTAATTTGTGATAATGTTGCACTGATAAGGGACAACACAAACTACCAAAACATATTTTATTACGTAAACAATTTATTAAACAGTTAATACATACTGTAGAAGATACTTAAATTTTGGATTCATCAAAATATCCACCATTAGCAGCTATTACAGCTCTGCATAATCTGGGCGTCTGAGCTGTCAATGAACCAATCAACTGTTGAAGCTATTAAGGTGTGCTGACCCAAAAATCTTTTAAAGACCTGGGTCAAGTTTAAACCAGTAACCAGACATCACAGCTGGCAAAGGGGCATGTCTGACTTTGACATGGATATATTGCCATTATTGTGTAATCAAAATAAAAATGATTATTGCTGGTATCCAAAGATAATGTCAAGTTACTTTAATGTATTTGCACCAAGAAATGATGAGGATTTATGCTGATATCGTCCAAAACCCCACTTTGCCAGGGGCATCTCCAAACTTTTAGAGGACAGTGTAGATAGATAGATAGATAGATAGATAGATAGATAGATAGATAGATAGATAGATAGATAGATAGATAGATAGATAGACAGATTTGCATAGTCTTAGGATGACTCAGGTTATATGAAGTACTTGAATAACTACTGCATGTCTGTAATTAGTACTTAAATCCTTAAAATAAACACCTTCATATAATTTCATTGTCTGACTGAATAAGATCCAACCTTCCTTCAATTATTTTTAAATCTCATTAGAAAAATATGTTTCGTCTTATTCAGAATTCAAAAACTCCGCTTCCATTAACATACTACAGATTTACTGTGAAGTTTTTACCGTATAGTCTATGTTGAATTACCAAATGATACTCAAATAAACTGCTGCAAAAAATCTTTAAAGTTGAGAATTTTCATTTAGGTGAACTGCATTACGGAGAAATAAAGCAGCTCTAGTCCGAATGTTTGGCTGAGTTTCAGACGCTGTTTGCTTGGTTTTTGGTTTTACTCGGGTCACTGAGTTTCTTTCCACTTTCGTGACTTCTTGAATACTCTTCAGTATTTAAATATAATCTCAGAGCTGGGCGAAATGGGCAATATCTTTTTCTACATTGATTGATCTCGTTAGTGAACTTTACTGTCATATTTACAGGTACACAGAGCAACGAGACAATGTGGCTCCAGTTTCTACACTGTCCAAAGAAGAAATTGAATTTACAGATATTAATAAACTATAAATATAAAATCTAAACTACAAGTAGAAAATGAAGTGCAATTTTACTTACATGAGGTGATGTCTATCACAACATATATATTTTCACATTCTTGTTAATCAGTCTTGATTTTTATCATAATATAGAATTTCACCTTCTTGTTGAAGTTCATATTGATTACACTGCTTTAACTTCACCATACACAACACCATATCAAACATCATGACTATTTTACGTAAATAACCTCAATGCTATTTTCAAAAATGTTTTCAATCTATTCTGACGTCAATAATATGTTAGTTAATGAATTGTGTAATATTAAAGGTAACTTGTGAGCGACAAAGAGTCAGTTAACAAAGATTTCTTAACTTTACTTCAGCTGTATCTTTCATACCTCAACATATAAATAATCTAATAATTTGGCCGCCACATTGTACACCTAGAGGCGTTATGATAGACGTTGGTGGGGTGTTATGTTTTGGTTAGATCAAAGTCATTGGTGGGGACAGTTCAGCAATCGCTATATATTGCTGGCGACACATCTATATGGTTCACGTGATATTCTGTGCTCTTAATTTGTTGATTTCTTTGTTTGGCTTCAGCAGGCAGTACATTCAGAAAGTTTTTCTCGTGGATTATATATGATAAACTTCAAGAACATCAAACCAATCAATCAATAGTTTCCTAGTTTTATTTACCTCAAATGTATTGTTAAGAAGAGTCTATGTCGGATTCAATTTTATTTTGTTCTTAAATAACACACTGTAGGACCTGAAAAATCTCTATAAAGGGTCATAAGACTGCAGGGACAAGCACAAGCACACACAAATTTGGAACATGAAGTTGGCAGAATTTATATGTTATTTATTTATTGATATGGAGTGGTTGGTAGAGTAACAGTCAGCTCGCCTCGTGATTGGAGGCTCACCGGTTCAAGTCCTGGACCAGTAAAGGTACCACTGAGGTACTCATGAGCAAGGTACCGTCACCAAGCACTACTCCCTGGGTGCTGCTCCTTTGGTTGTGGTGCACTATGTGCTGTGCTGCGTTCACAATGACAAGTAATTACTCACTTCAATTCCTGTCTAAAGTTTTGATGTTTCCATGTTCCATACCGATGCTATCATTAAATCGCTGTATCAATGTAGGATCGATGTATCGTTACGCCCCTTAATGCCAGTTTGCTCAAATTTGCTTTTGGTTGTGTCTTGACTGTAACAGGTGGATGATGTTGATGTGGTTGAGGTTGTTTTTGGGGCTCCTGGTCCTCAGCATGGCGCTGGCTTCGCCCCCACGATACACGCGACAAGCTGAAAACTACGACGTGGATCTGGACAAACTGGATGTGGACCCGGACCCGGAGTATTACGATGAGCTCTCCATTGATGAACCTGCGGTGAGGACAATAACGTCTGAAATTATTTTTACGTAGCATGACACATTAATGCTGAATCCCATTTCACTCCGTAGCACTGCCAGTCTGCTTTGTGTGTTCATGTGCAGGAGAAGGGGAAGGGGAAGATTTTTCAGACGTTCACGTGTCCCAGGATTTGTAATATTCAGTTCCTTTTTAGGATTCGGCTTCTTCTGAGTCACTCACTCAACTGGGGTGCGTTTCCCAAAAGCAAATCTGCTAACATTTTGCTAACTACATTAGCAACACAGTGTTAGCTGCTAAAGTGCACTATGTAGTAGCTAACGTAGTTAGCAGCTATGCTTTTGGGAAACTCACCTCTAGAGGAAATCTAGGATTCACTCATGACTGTATGTGCTTTGAGGAATTTCTAACCCGCTTGTGTGAGTGATTCAGATTCGGCTGTATGTTTCCAGCTGTAGAGGAAATCTACCGGCGGATTCACTCGTGACTTTATGTGCTTTGAAGAGCGCTAACTGTGAGGGATTCAGATGTTTCCGACTCTAGGAAGTTAACCGACAAATGCATTCATGACAGTGACAAATGCTAACCTGCGATTCAGATTCGGCTGTGTGTTTCCGACTCTAGAGGAAGTTAACCGTCAGAGTTAATCACGAATGTGTGTGCTTTGCGCCGCGATACTTATTCGACTGACACGAGTCCTGTAGTCTACAAAGATGATTTAACTCTGTAGGAAGTTGTTGTGATCCCTCATTTGAGTGCGGTGCTGCAAACAAACTGTAAATTAAGAGATTGTTAGCAGCTATATTTCCTACTATGGCTGTATTGATCTTGTAATGAGTTTGAAATGATTATAAGATGATGGGGTTTATATTTTAGTCATGATGTAGTTAGGATTTGGGTTAATGGAGACCTCAGATTTGTGACTCATGAGTTATTTAATGGATCCGGGTGAGTCATAAATCACAGACTCTATACAGATAGTGAACACAGACCAGGAGTGAAATACGCACACAGAGATGGGTGTTACTTACAAGACTTTATACAGATATATACACGAAACGACACAGGTTGGGCCTCGGGACAGGACCAAAGGAAAAAACTAAACATCGCTAAGCCTATCACTCTTGGAGCTCTACCTCCATCTCCCTTTTTCTGACCCACAACAAAAACCTGACTACCTAACTTACTAACTACAAAGCAAAAAGTGTAGTGGGTGGTGTCTGCTTCTTACATAGCACGTCTAGACATCATCTAAGCGATCCAGCACCACAACGCGGCCCCGGCAATCCGCCAATCTTCCATGTAGATGTTAGGGGTGTCGAAATTAATCACATAATCGATGCATCATTATAATGATGATACAACTTCATTTGGCATCAGGTCAAAGTGCAAATTAAATTCTGCAATTCTGAGTTTTATGATCAAAAATACTGTTTAAGTGACAAATTGTCGAAATATCACGCTCCATGCAATTTTGCTGTTCGTAATCCGAAATGCAGTTCTAAACAGTTCGAGAACTGAGTTGCCAATGTATTTCTGTTTCCCACAAAACTTACCTCTTGAAAACAAAACTCTTTGCTTCTAAATTGTGCCTTTTAAGATCTTTTTAAGATCCACACCTTCTTCACATGAACCCCGGCTGCTTTACACCAGCGCATAAATCACTACAACATGTCTCTGCTGCTCTGGAGACACTTCTCTGAAATGTGTGGAATTTATCATATTTATAGCCTTCACTTCACTCACTTCTAGCGCTGGCTCACAACATTGTTTTTTGTTGGAACGCTGGAGTGGAAAATTTGCCGAACGCATCTATTCAAACTGTGTATGAATTCATGATGGATACAGTCACGCAGATAAATAATATATGTTGAAAGATTCATGTCCAGTAGTTTTTAGCAGCTGATGGGTGTATTAAATGTGGAACTCTTTGGTTTAAAGATACAGAACTGTGCAAAAGTTATGGAACAATAAGGTACAAAGATTTACTGCAACATGTGCAATCAAATATAAATCAGATTCATCAAAACTATTTTAAAACTATAAGCAAGTCTCGCTGTTTGGATACAAATATGGAGAACATTTTGCACAGTAATGCAAGGATTGATTGGTTGATATACTCAAGAAGGAAAGAGGGTAGATAGATAGAGTCTTACAGGGTTGCAGTTATAAAACACTTATTCCTCTTTCCACTCCCACATCTGTGTAAAATCTCTGCACCAGCTTTTCGATGACCTGTAAACGGAACCTGGACCGACTTAAACACTCACATTCTACTCCAAAAGTGACTAACCACCTTGACTCATTCTAACCAGGCACATTGTTGTATGAGTTGCTTGTGCAACGCTCGCACTTTCCAACTGCAGAAACGCCAAAAAGAGTTTACTGAAAAGCAGTGTTTCTTCCTGCAGCTTTCACTCCTTTGCAGCCGTGAGGATTATATTAGATTAAATAGAATGGTTTAGCATCCGTGTGTGCGTTGGCTCTAATACGCTGGCGCTCCGGGTTTTTCTTCTTTTTAAGCCTGCCCTTTTTTTCGTTTCCCCCCTCGGCTGTGTGTGTGTGTGTGTTTGTTTTTTGGGGAGGGGGGTGTCTGGGGGCCGGTGGTCAGGAGATGGGGGGGACGGCTTACAGCAGGCCTTACACTGTGCAGGAATACTCAAAGGCCGTCCTTGTTGTCTCTCAAACTCTCTTTCGGTGTCAGAAAACTCCAGCAACGTCGGTATTTATTCCAACAAAATGCTGATTAACTTTTTAAAAGCTTGAGCATTCTTTTAACTATTTCATTTTTGGCTTATATTATTATTTTAGCATATGATACACATGCATACCTTACATTAATATTTTTAAGGAGGCCCAGAGCTATTAATTTAAGCATATATTTGTTGTGAAAATGTCTATGAAAAACCTGATATGACATTTTTATTGAGCAAATTTGTATTTTCATATTGAGTTTTTGTTGCATAAGATATTTTTAAGCGTTTTGTTTTTAAGGTTTTCAGGTATGTATTTACCATACAAAAAGTAGAATTTTCAGGGAAAAACTTGCGTAGATATTTAACTATATAAGTATTTTATTTTCAAACATCTTAAAAAGTTCTACAGTATAGATATGAAGTTTATTCAACGTAATAATTTATCTTAATATTTGAAAGCTGGCACATTCTATAGCTTATTATAATGAAAAATATATTCATTTTGTATGAATGTATGTTGTGTGTGTGTTGTGTTAGCTTGCAGACAGGTTTTTGTAAATGACTTTACGATGGCTAGTTTGCCTTATTAGCTGAATACACAGCTTTACGTTCCTTGCGCTGAGAAACGCATGAATGGTGTGAGCTGTAAGTGTAAAAGTCAAGTTGCAGAAGGGAAAGGTGGAAAAGGGAATTTTTATGCCACCGTGTATGTCTTGGTTCCACAAGGACCATTCCCGTTCCCATGCTGGAATCTGCTGTTTACGGCAGGAGAGGCAGTGCGAGGCAGAATGTGGTTTGGTGGCGCCCCGCTCTGGTTTAAGGTGGAACTGCTGTTGAAAATGTACATTATTTATTTATTCCTGTTTTTGCGATCACTTTGGAGCCTGGTTTCAGAATCTTGATGTCATTTTTTCCAAAAACTAGACGCAACGCAAACTTTTTCCGGTTGCTTGGATACAATATGGATAAAGCAGAGATCTTTTGTTAGTTAAAGTGATATCATCAGTTCTAAATTACACAACTTCATTTTTTACAATCTTTTGACAGTAGTTTCAGAATGTTTGAACGCATTTTGCAAACTCCAGACACCAAATGCACATCGGATCATTGAAATTCACATTTTTCAGAACTTTGTCTCACATTTCTTTGATAGAGTACAAACAACCCAAAATTTGTTTGTTTGTTGAACTAAAATCATGTATTCAAAATCACGCAACATTGTTTTTTACAGTCACATTGGCACTGATTTCAAAATCTTGCTGTCATTTTTCCAAACTCTAGATACCAATAGCACAGTCAGGTGCTGAAAACTTACATTTTACGGAGCTTCTACGAATAGCTTGGGTCCAGTACACGTAAAACAAAGATCTTTTGTTATTTGAAATCATTGTTCAAAATCACACAGCTTAGTATTTTACAGTCTGTTGACACCACTTTCAGAAATTTGAAGTTACTTTTCTCTACATTGCCATGTAGATAGAGATTGGCACTCTGGCCCCGGATGAGGACAGTGATCTGGTTCCTGGTGCCTCACTGGAGGAAGAAGAGGAGGAAGAAGAAGTGAAAAGAGGAAGAGAACACCAGCCAGAAATACCCATAAAGCTCATTCCAGCAGGCTCTGGAGGACCCCGAGATTTGATGGGACCTGACACCTCGGGAGGTCTGTACCACACACACAAACACACATCAAATTTCACCCTAGACATTTTCCACATCCATGCTTGGTGTTCCATTTAACTGCCCATTTAACTCTGATTGGTTAAATGTGTTTTAATCATTTTCTGACTCACATGCATCATCCAGGTCATCGCTTGCATCATCTCTAACTGTCCACACCCAGTTGTTGTCATGCTCTTCTAACCTGTCTCTTAACACCTAATCTTGTCTCTAACAAGAGGAGGAGCTACGCCTGATGCCCATTGACATATGGCACATCTCTGCAGATGGGCTGAGTAGTGCAGATCCAGAAATTTCAGGAGGTTCAGGAGAGACACTCGGGTCTGGAGTATCTGGCTCTGGGGAACCTTTGGGTTCTGGGGGTTCTGGGGACTTGAGTTCTGGAGGGTCTGCAGAGGTTGGTTCCACAGCATCTGGAGAAATGAGTTCTGAAGGCTCTGTGGATGTTGGTTCCGGAATTTCTGGGGACTTGGTTACTGGAACTCTGGAGGACCTTGGTTCTGGAGACTCTGGAGATGTGGTATCTGGAGATTCTGGGGACTTTGTTTCTGGGATATCAGTGGAATTTGTTTCTGGAGTTTCTGGGAACTTTGTTTCTGAAGTCTCTGAAGAATTTGTTTCCGGAGTCTCTGGAGATTTTGTTTCTGGAGTCTCTGGAGAATTTGTTTCTGGAGTTTCTGGAGAATTTGTTTCTGAAGTCTCTGGGGACTTTACTTCTAGTGACTTTATTTCTGGAACATCTGGGGAATTCGTTTCTGGAACCTCCGGAGACTTTGTTTCTGGGGTTTCTGAAGATGTCATTCCTGAAGTCTCTGGAGACCTTGTTTCTGGAACCTCTGGGGATGATCTTGGTTCTGGGCCTTCTGGGGCTTCTGGGTCAGGGGTAACACTGGTCCCTGGTGGAGGTCAGTACTAATTACTTTAGTGGAAATTGGTTTCTAGAACTTTACAATGATCACTTGTGGCTCTCAAAGTGTAAATAAGGTTAAAAGACCCAAATATGATGATGAGTGAGGAGTAAGGGGATGCACGGGAATATTTTTATCTACAAATGGGTGTCCTACAGAAACAGTTTGGGAACCACTGTTCTACAGATCACAAAATATTAGTTTTGTTCATTATGGCAGCAGTTTGTCAGCTCTGATGCCAGGTACAGCTACATACAGGTGAAGGAATTCTTCTAGTTTTTCTAGTACTAATGATATGTGACAGGTTATTAATTGTCATCACCTGCATCCCTGTTGCCCTGTTGATATTTCTCCCATCCTATGGGGCCCATCCTAATTTCTCTTTAATGCATCACATTGTCTTTAACAAGAGGAGGAGCTCCATCTGACGCCTACTGTCATCCCCAAAGAAGCCCACGGGACCTTTGGGGAGGCCGAGATTCCTGTGGAGTCTGGGCTTCCCGAGGAGTCTGGGCTTCCTGAGGAGTCGGGTATTCCTGTGGAATCCGGAGCTCCTGAGGAGCCTGAGATTCCTGTGGAATCTGGAATTCCCGAGGAGTCTGGCACTCCTGGGGAATCGGGAGAACCAGAAGTAACGCTGACACCTGAAGGTCAGTGCAGCAAAATTACTTGATAGTTTTTAACTTGGAGCAACAGCCTGTTATACAGTCACAAATAGTTTTTATCTTTAGCCAGTATATTGTCTGTGTAGTTTCTCAATCGTCTAGGACATCGTTGAATCAAAGGCAACTGTACTTCTTTTAGGTTCTTAAAGATGTTTCACCTCTCATACGAATGGTTTCCTCAGTTTTTAAAGGTTTGATGAGGAGTTTGAGGAGTTTCACCTCTAGAGTGAATTTTTCACCTTGAATGTGGTCATTGACTCACCCTGCTATCCAGTGAGTCATTAGGGTCACCTAAGACCAGGTGCAAACCATTTGTGTGTCATTATATGATAAGTTCCAAGCTTAAAAGACATGGTGTTTCTTCAGGGTGGTGGAGGTAGCCCTCCTGTCATTGTGAGAGTCATAAGGGCTACATTCTACATGTCTGGGAAGGGATCCCAAGCTGGCATTCACATTTTGGAACAAGAAAACATGGTTTGAGAGAGGGGTAAAGAAGGCCATTTACCTCCAACTGATGAATGAACATTGCCAAGGAGAGGTGCGAGCTTACAACACCAACTATCAGTCAGCTACAATGTATTGAGATCCCTTCCAGGTGACCTCAATGATGGCAAAGTAGGGCAACGAATCATAAAAGGTTCACACCTGCTCTCAGGTTGCTCTAACAACCCATACCTTAATTTATACTTTGGAATGTGTGAACCTAAATACTCTTTGATTGCAGGATGTGTCAATGACTCTTGGGATCACCCAAGATTTTCTTACAAGATGTTTATTCGACCCGTCAGTCTTTCTCTCTCTGTGTCCACACAGTTTTTGTGCTGACAGCACCTATATTTAATGCAAATCCTATGAGCTTTAGCGTTCAGAGCACTAAGCGACTTCCATGGAAAAACTATGCCAGTGGAGACATTTTTTTTTTTTTACTGAAGAACTTTAAGTTGAAATCCATTCAACTTTTAGAACAGCATTGGGCTCATCAAAGTCACTTCTCTCTTGCTAGCTAATCAAAATCGAGGACGGAGCAGGACATACAATCAAGAACTCACTACAAATGGTGGCGTATCTGGAACAGCTGGAGAAGCTTACACAGCTTGAATAAAAAATTACAATAATGTGATCAAATCCATAATCGGTGCTACTCTCCCAGCTGTTTACTTGCACAGTTTATCTCATGCACCCAATCTCTACGTCTCGAAAACATGAGTATCTAGTTCAAACGCTGCTGCTAATGACAAGATGCAATTTCTCTCTTTGTAAAGATAATTTTGTCACCGAAACTAACGATCTCAAAGGAACACATTACAATGTTTACATTAAATAGGAACGAACATAGAAGTGCCCAATGATGCTTTTTGTAATTTAGCAACAACAAGAGCTGAGAGAAGCGCCAAGAAAGCACTGAGAAAGCGCTGTGAAAGTGAGGTTTTGTCCGCTCTCAGCGCAAAAAATATGTTTTGTGGACACAGGCCCTAAAGTTAAACCCCACTAGAGGTGGTGTACAACAGGCCAACCAACTTGAAAACACCTGATTTAGTTTGATCTTGAAAGCTAACTCTTGGTTATTACAAGGTTTAGAGACTGTTTAGAAAACCAGGAGCTGCAAGAACCTTTTGAGCAGTGTTAGTGTAACGGATAGGGAATTGACCCATGATTGGTGGGATGCCAGTTGAAATTCCGGACCAGTAAAGGTACCACTGAGGTACCTGTGAGCAAGGTACTCACCATGTCAGCTGCCCACTGCTCTTACAAGGACAGGTCAGGTGCAGAGGACACATATGGTTGTGGTGCACCGTGTGTTGTTATGTGGTGTGTTCACAATGACTACTAATGACAACTAATCACTCAATTTCATTCACTTAATACCAGGAACTCCTCATTCATTTTTTAGAACAGAAAACATATTTTGGCTGAGAGCCGAAGCACCCTTAAGAACCACAAAGAAGTGCCGTTGCCTTCTGTTCAAACTCTCAAAACATTTGGTACAGTTAGAATCATGCTCACCATTACCAAGTGTTGTGTTTGTATGTGTCTCCATTTATGCTAACACTTTGTAAGTGCAACGTAACTAGTGTACAACATTTTCTGCTTTCCACAAATCTGTGTATTTCATTTAACTGGACGGTTTTGGTTAAATGTGTGACATTATCATCACTTGCGATCTAACCTCATCTCTTTGTCCAACCCATGTGCTAATCCCTTTCCTAACACCCTAATGTTGTGTCTAACAAGAGGAGCAGCTGCTTCCTACCACCCAAACCACCCCTGAGGAGGGGCTCGGCGGTACTGTAGAAACAGAGATTTCTGGTCTTGATCCTGAACTTGAGATTGAGATTGAGAAGCCAGGTCAGTATCCCAGTTCTCCTTTTAATATCTCCAGAAGGTTTAATCCATTTAGCAAAAAATGTATTGTTTGACGGATGTGTGGCAACTTTTGCAATTTGTATTAGTTGATAAACTTTAAGTGGGTGTAGTCTCAATACACCTAATGGCCCTTTATCGCATCACAATTGGCCGCCGAAAGTACCGGTCGAAGCAGTGTACCGTCACTTCCTATTTACACTTGTTTTGTGTTGGGCATGTTACTTAAAAAAGTTACAACTAGTTATAGTTACTAGTTACTTCACTCCAAAAAGTAACTAAGTTATTAACTGAGTTACAGTGTTATAAAAGTAACTAGTTACCAAGGAAAGTAACTATTGCTTTACGTCTTTAAAAACAAAAATTCAGCCAAGGAGACCATCCAGTTTAGACTGACAATTATTTATTTGGCAAAACTACATTGTCTTTAATGTGTATGTGATAAGTTTTGGAGGAAGCCGGTCGCTTGGTCGCTGGTTCACTCGTCTCTGAAGCCGGCAGATCTGGCTGGGAGACCAGTCAGGAAGGCGAAGGAGACTTCCCCCGGACCAGGATGGGGAGCTGAAGGTGGTGGCGGGGCAGAGGCGGGTGAAATCGAACAGCTGTAATGGCAGAGAAGAAGACCGAATTTACTGCTTATATACAAACCAGGAGTAATGCGATTGGACGCGCTAGCACTAGGTCTCCTCGGTTGAATTTTCGTATTCACTTACATTTATCAAAAATGTCTAAGAATTTGTATCCATTGTCAAATGGAAGTGTGTGAGGATGAGAGGTGCTTCATGAGATGAGAATAGTTTACAACTGACATTCGCAAACACTTTCTTCCTGGGCATAATGTATACTTCACATATACATTCTCGCCTTTCATCTCAGTGAGAGAAAAAGTTAGGTCTGTACTTCCATGTTAAAAGCTCTACCTTAAAAAAATAGCGTCGTTAATAACTCCTTTTATTTGTAACGTTGACAAGCACTGACCTGGTCGAAAATCAACTGTCGAGAGACGTGAGCCTCCCCCCAGTTATTTTAAGAAAATCCTGCCTTGTGGCACCGGGTTTAAGGCATTTTTTACCGCTTTTGGATACATAAAGAAGCTCACTGTCAAAGTGTAAGCTGCAGATGTAAGTGCTTCCACAAAGTATATTAAATGACGGACCCTTGACCCTTCTGATTAACATCACCCAGGGTTTCGTAGGTTTTAGTTTTTAGGGAAATCTTGTTCAAAACCTGTTGTTATGAAGTAGAGCAGTCAGGTACACTACAATAACACCGGTGAGAGGAGGCGGGCATTGCGTCTGAAACAGCTCATGTAAACAGGAAGTGACAATACACTGTACACAATACACAATACATTCGCTGATTAGAACATTCAGGACCAGGAAGTGTGACAAAGGTCTATTCGTCAATGTTTTCTTATATTTTTATCTTACATTTGTTGTTAATAAACTTGAGACATTTAAAAAGTAATACTATAAAACTATACAGTTGAAGAAAACACAATAAGGTAAAGAAAAATCATGCAATAAAATTTGCATAAGAGTGTTTCTTCGCTGTTTGTAAATTCCGTTCTAATGTAAGAACAAATCTCAAATAAGCAGATATTAGTGAATGTGAAAATGTTCATAAAAACAGTGAAAGTGGGTTTTAAAAACAAAGCTCACTGTATATAAACTGTGCTGTTGCCCATAACTTTGGCAAATTTTCAAAATTATTTTACAGGCATTAAATGTGCAGCGATATACAGTATAGCTTTAATAATTTTTACAATTGTAGGTTTATTATATTAAACACTTTAAAAGTTTAGCTACACTATCTTGTGAAATGACCATTAATCACCAACATATTAACAATGCATGACAATAATACATGACTACAAAACCTTAACAGTAAAAAAATTAAATGTCAATTTATGACCAAAATCAACAACAGTTTTCGGTTTTTGCAACGTTAACTTACAAAGAAATATTGCCCAATCAGTGTCGCTGTAAAGTTAATAAAAAAGTGCAAAAAAATGCCCAATTTCACTTGATTATACTGATTATATTCAAAGTAATAAAACTTATGCACATTTATCTATGTGCTGAAATATTGTAACATAGCATAATATATAATACATACAGTAAAAACTGTAAAGCTGGGCCACGTCCAGGTAAGTAAGAGAATATTACATATTTATATCAGTACAGTGCTGTGCAAAAGTCTTTTCTTTTTACTGTGTAATAGTTACAGTGACTTACATGAAAAATAACTTGAAAACAAATATACAAATATAATGAACACAATTTTAACATACTGTATACTGTATATCTATATGGCTCTATGTGAATAACATTTAGTTTCACTTCAAACATTATCATATATATTGTGCAAATGTATTTCTGCTGGTGATGCTTTTTGCGTGCGTGTGTGTGTGCGTGTGTTTCCTCGGGTAAGGTATGCCCACCTGTCTGCTGTGCACCTGTCTGGTTGGATCTGTGTACTGTGACGACGTGAAGCTGGTAAACGTTCCCCCTCTGCCCAAAGACACCACACACTTCTATGGCCGATACAACAAAATCACCAAAATCAACAAGTCTGACTTCGCCAACATGAGTATGTATTTACTCCTTTAAAGCTCCTATATTATGAAAACATTTACTTTTCCTGTTCTTTGGACATCCATTTGGGTCTGTACTGCCTCTACACTCACTGTAAGTGTGATAAAATGTTTAGTGGAGCTAAAGACCTATTTTAACTTGTTGAAAAAATGTAGAATATGGAACCTTTAATAACTCTTTAATATCAGTATCAATAAATGTTTATTACACACACACATACACATTAACTTTATTGATACATCCTAATATAACTCAACTAAACACAATCACAAAATCAGGACGCCTTTAAAATGAGTTGAAATAAATATACCTTATACAACACACATACAGTACATTAATTATTGTATATACTAAGGGTCGATCGATTATCAGCCAGGTCGCTTATCGTGAGCCGATATTAGACGTTTTGTCGATTATCAGTATCATCAACCATCATCGATATTAAGTAATTACAGGGTGTGCTGCTGTGGCTCCACTGGCGTCTCTATTTCTATGCAGTTTGCTCACAACTCGCTGCTGCATTTAATTCATTTAACGCCCACAACAGGCTCTGATTGGCTATACGTTTCAAAAGTAGTAGCCAATCACTGCTGAAGCCATGCTGTCACTCAAACCACACAAATGCAGCGTGAAGCTGCGAGAAGGAGACGAGGAGAGAAGAGAGTTTCAGCTGAGCTTGGTGTTCGTAAAATTCAACATTTTGACAGATTTTCTTATTTTCTTATATTGGTTATCAGCCTCATTAACTAGCAATAACTGGTATCGATATCGACCCTATAAAACCAATATCGGTCGACCTCTAATATATACTGTACAGTATAACAATACTTTATTTCAAATGTGTTTTAAATATGTTGGCAAGATATTAGACTTCAATTTATTAGAGATTGTTTAAATAATATTATTAGGAACATATTTATTGTATATTTTTGTTTTAGCTTCAGTTTCTTGTAATGTTCTAATGGTAATCTGTTCAATCAGGGTGCATTACACTACATGTTGTACAACTTGTATATGACAAATAAAGAATCTTACATTTGGATCTAAATCTAGAATCTAGAACTTCCAGTGGAAAGAACTTTTTTATGTCTAATATATGAATGTAAGAAAAAATTTAATTACTTCTAGTTTTTAAATATTTGAATATCATGTTTCTACCATAAAGACAAGCTGAAGAGGATCGATCTGTCTCACAACGCCATCGGCAAGATCGACGATGGTGCACTCTTCGGCCTTCCTGCCCTGGAGGAACTGGTCATTCGGGAAAATAGCGTGGCACAACTTCCTGCTCTGCCACGCAGCATGACCCTAGTAGATGCCAGTCACAACCGGCTGGGCAGCACCGGCATCCAGAACGAGGCCTTTAAGGTGAGACGGGACGGATTAAAGGGATACGGATAAGAGCTGGTGCGTGAAAGTGAGTGATTATTTGTCGTTGTGAACACAGCAAATCATATGGAGCACCACAACCAAATGTGAGCTCTGCATTTGACCCATCCATGAAGCATCAGAGGCCAGCTGACATGGGCAGCACCCATGAGTACCCAGTGGTACCTTTACCGGTCCCAATGACCTACTGATCGCAGAACGAACTCCCTAAACGTTACGCTACCAACTGCGAGGTTGGCTGTGAGGTGACAGCGCTAACCACTCGGGGTGCGCAATACAGAAAATCTCACCATTCGATGCGATTCGATTTCGATTCTTGGGCTCACGATTCAATTCAAATTCGATTTATGATTTATAAAAAAAATCATAGGGTTAGGGTTAGGGTTAGGGTTACTGTTTTGAGTTACTTTTCCCATTTGACTGCAGATCAACAAAAATCTCACTGAATCAAATGAATTAATTTTTTTTGAATGCATGAATTGATTTTGAATCGTCAGAGAAAGAATCACGATTCAATTTGATTGTATTTTTTTACACACCCCTAGTAACCACCACACCAATGTGCTAGCCCGTGAATATTTAAACACTACAAATTCAACTAATCCCAGCCAAAATCCAAAGAAATTAATGCATTTGGCAACATGAGTGTTGTTAAATAGGGGAATATTCAATAATATTAGACATGGTACGATACCACTGTCTTATGTCTAATATAATGCCGATATTGTAAATTTGGATATCTGCCGATATGATACAAATCCAATACAGTCTCTGAGTCTTTTTTAAACAGAAAATAATGCTTTAAAAAATGTGTGACTACATGACTGATATTATTCTGTTGTGCTTAAGTAAATACTTGACTTAAATCCAGTTTTCCTACTAAAACAATGTAATAATTACACACCCATATGTATCTGCTAAATGATTTATTATTAAAATAACATCTCAAACATTATTCCTTTGAACACAGTTGTGTCATTTAGTGACGCTCCCTAATCCTGCGGCGCTAAAAGCATCATCAGGAACACAGAGATTGTGAGTGAGAGCTGGTGTTGTTGAGGAAATTAAACAGTAGAATGGTGTGATGTGCTTTTGGGCTTGTAGTGTGTTGTGTTGCTTGTTCTGCTTATTGTCATATCAATATGTAGGAATTAGTGTCAATGTTGATCAATAAACCAGCTTTACCACAGTCACACTTCACATGCAGAACCAACTGAGCTTTTGCGCATTTAGAGACCAGCCCAATGCCACCGATACAAGATCCAGCTATTTGATTCGTTATCAGATTGATATTCCATCCACGTATTGGATCGATGCCATCTTTACACAATATAAACTTTAATTTAACAGAAGAGAACAGAGATGCATGACTTTAAGATGCGATGGATTTTTATTTTTGCTTGAGTCACATGATTGGCTCTTTGCTGACTGGACATAAGACATGCACATACTCACATTTAAACTATAATTGGTTTCATGCTCTTGAATGATTGTACTGATGCAATCTTTTATTTAGTGGTAATCACATTATCCTTCACTCTGTTCCCTCGTCAGTGATGTATTGATTTTTCATTGTGTTTCAGTGAGTGACTTTTCCGCATGAATCACATTTCGATCACAATCATGATCAAAAGACTGAGTTACATCGTAAGAATCATTATTTTTGCTTTATCAACCCATTTTCTTTGAGTGATATTTTCATTTTCGTAGAGACACTGTGTACACCGTGAGTCAAAAATGGGACCCATACCGTTGGCACAAATATCAACAGATTTTCAGGAATATTTTATGGTGAAATTTACAACAAAGATGGAGCAACAATACATTTACATTTACAGCATTTAGCAGACACTCTTATCCAGAGCAACTTACATTTCCCCTAATTTGAGGGACAGTCCCCTTGGAGCAAGTGGGGGTTAAGGGTCTTGCTCAGGGACGCAGTGGTGGTAGAATAGAATAGACAGGGTCTGAACCACTAGACCACCACCCACACACCCAATACCATGGGAAATGACAATTATCATAAACATTCATTTATTCATTATCCGAACCGCTTCATCTCAATCAGGGTCGCGGGGGACTGGAGCCTATCCCAGGAACTATGGGCACAAGGTGGGGAACAACCCTGGACAGGCGCCAACACACTGCAGGGCACACACACTCACACAATCACACTCTCATTCACACCTTACGGGGCCAATTTAGAGTCACCAAACAATCTACAGTGCATGCTTTTGGACTGCGGGACGAAACCGGAGCACCCGTGGACAACAGTTAGGGAGTTGGTCCCGTGATAGGAAGGTTGCTGGTTCGAATCCCGGACCAGTAAAGGTACCGTCCCAAAGCACTGCTCCCTGGGTGCTGCACATCAGCTACTGACTGCTCCTTCACGGATGAGTCAAATGCAGGGGTAACATTTGGTTGTGTGTTCTGTGCTCTGTTCACAATGACAAATAATTACTCACTTTACATATGCAAATGAAGGAATTTTGAAAAATGCTTGCTATTTTCAACTATGGGTAAAGTAACAGCTCATTTTTTGACTGAATAGATAAAATAAATCAGATTTTTTTGATCTTTTGATCAGATTTACCATTTTCCTGACTGTCAAAGTAATCAAAGTTACGCAGACTTTCTGACATTTTGAAGGACATTGCACGGTTTTGTAGGACACTCCATGTATTTGAGGCAGTTGGTAGTGTAACGGTTACGGAGTTCACCCCATGATCAAAGGTCACCGGTTCAAATCCTGGACTGGTAAAGGTACCACTGAGGTACTTATGAGCAAGGTTACCGTCCCAAAGCACTGCTCCCCAAAACCATCTGCCCACTGTTGCTTCACGGATGGTTCAAATGCAGAGCTTACATTTAGTTGTGTTGCACTGTGTGCTGTGCTGTGTTCACAATGACAAATAATCACTCATTTAAATGCCATAAAAGTAATAAACATTATTATATTTTTCCCACTATTCTGCATTTTAGGACATGTCTGGGCTGCTTTACCTCTACCTGACCGACAACAACATCGACCACGTCCCAGTTCCGCTGCCGGACAGCCTGCGCTCGCTGCACCTACAGGTACCTGCACTCCCACCTCACTAACGCCACCTGCTGGAGACCTTGTGTAACTGCAGCCTTATTTATTCCACACAGTCGTGCTCAGGGAGATTTTCACCAGCGTCGTTTCTTACAGTTATTCTTAAGAAAGTTGAGAGATTTACTGACATCTTAAACATGGATTAAGCCTAGTCTTGGACTAAGTTGCACTACTGATAGAGATTCATCACTGAAACTCAAACCTGGTCTAGACTAAGTCTAAGGTTAATCAGAGAAAGGCAAGCTGGCCCTTAAAACATGTACTTTTATACAACTGTAGAACGGAAGAAAAACCAGTTAGATGATGTTTTAGTCAAACAGTTCAGTTCAATCTTCCCATTTATTACTGACAAAACTTATATTTTAACTGATAATTATTTATTCATGACGTGCGTCCACAGCGCTATTGTGCCGCGGCAAATATGGAACACCCTCATGACAAAAATGTACTTCTCTCCCAGAAATGAGTCAAAAATGAGTTATAGGCCACAATCAGTCCAAATGCTCAAAAATGACCAAAACTTCAGTATTTCTTCATTTTCCATTAATCAGATAATATTTTTACATTCTATAATGTCAAAGAGTAAAAAATAAATATAGAAAATGTATTATTTGTTATTAAATAATTTTATTCTGTATCCAGATCGATACCAAATGGATAAAGAAGTGTTTCCACCTGCACTAATCTTATTGTTCTTCACAGCACTAAGCTATAGAATGTCTCTGCATAATAACAACTCTGCAGGTCAATAACACAGTGAGTTTGGTCTTGAGGAGTGTTCACTGTGGTTTGTTGAGTTTAACATGTGATGTGATCAGTGTTGATAACTGCTTCCAGTGAAGCGATTTCCTCATTATAGATATGGAAGAGAGAAATATTCAATAAACATCTTTAATGTTGCTTAGGCTCTCCATCTTCCACTGATTTGTCATGTGGTGTAAAACGTGCGTTGGTCCGGTCTCGGTCTCGGCTCTTCAGAGTCTCTGTCTTGTCTCGGTCTATGTTTAGGTGGTCTTGCCCCTAACTTTAGCAGAAACCAAAGCCTCATTAGAATAATATGTTTCTAGTAATGAATCTAATAATGTTTCTGTTTCTGCATTGAAATAAAAGTGCACAAAAATACATTTCTGCAGAAACTGAAGCATTATTAGAATTAGCATGTCTTCACTAGAACTACTTTGTTTTACTATAATAATTAATTTCTAATAATTGTGTTTTGTTCCAGAACAACAACATCCAGATGATACACGAGGACACGTTCTGCCACCTGCAAGACTTGAACTACATCCGAAAAGAGCTGGAGGACATTCGACTGGACGGCAACCCCATCAACCTCAGCAGATCCCCACAGGCCTACGTGTGTCTGCCCCGTATTCCTGTTGGGGCTCTAATTTAAACACACACACACACACACACACACACACAAACACACACACACACACACACCTCTGTGAGTTTCCAACTTTTTTACCTGTTTTTGGAATGGAGCAAACACTTGGAAATCAATGGCTGTATTATACTGGAGGTTTGCACCAAACATAAACACACACACACATACTGATGGTAGACACTTCCACTTTTCAGCTGCTTGTTCCTCTCAATGGGCCTCATTCACCAATATCTTCTTAAATTTGTTCTCAATAAAGTTCTAAGAATGTCTGTGTGATATTCTTTACGCGTTCTTGAACCAACAAATCGGAATCAGGAAAAATATCGATTAATCTGGAAAAGTGATTAATTGAAAAGTTGCCGATTAGAGCGGAGTAGAGCTGGAGTTTAACAGAGATGTGACGGGGCTGTCAGCAGAAAAATACGGACAGTTTGAAAAGTTCTAACGTACACTATGTTAGTTGCTAGTGTTAGTTGCTAATGTAATTAGCAATTATGCTTTTGGGAAACGCACCCCAGAGCGGCTGGTGAGTGACACCTCTTTTTTATGAGGGATGCACAATGATATCAGAATCGTGTCGGATTTAGCCGATAATTGTTTTGTTTAAAATCATTAAACACCTGCTTTTACCTACAGAGACTGATTCATCAATAAATCCTCACTCCACTAGTCCTGTTTTTAAACCCACTGCTATGGTTACGATAATGAAACAAATTTGACACAATTCATCACCAGAAAATACTGAAACACTAAAAACACTAAACGCTCAATAAACCTTGTGGATTATTTTAATCTTGCTGGTAATAACAACAGCAGCAGATGGCACGCTGTGCATTGTACTAGACGTAGCTGACACGAATAAATGACATTTTCAGATCCCTTCGATGCATACATTTTCAAATCTCAGCAGGCAATAAATCAATATCATCACAGCAGACTCGGCCTCATTCTTGGCCTTACAATACGGTCTAAAGAAATCTTGTATTCGGATGAAATGATTGCTGACGTTAAGCTAGCTGATCGATCTTCTAACAATGACTAGCCGGCTAACTGCGCTAACCGTTCAATAGGAAAATAAAAACCGTCCTGTGGGGAAATTACGACCTTCCGCTTCTTTGTAAAGAATTTCCTCATGTTTATTGTGTCTGGGGGGAGAGTGGATATTGCAAACTGACCGATTGTATTAATTTGTCGATCAAGTGGAATGGATACTTGGGCGAAGCAACAGAAACGACGTCCCCCTCCAATATAATGGCTGCGACACATATGGTTTTAAGAACAAATGTCCTCATCAGAAGGTTTGGTGAATGAGGCTCAGTCATTTGTAATATTATTGCATTATGAACACATGTTGTAAAGTTTAAATGCTGGAAGCTTGTGCTGATGTGGAGTAAATTAACTAAACTGGGGAACAATTATCTAAAAAATGGTATTTTAACAAAGTGAGGATCTGCTGTAAACACAACGCCACGTCCTCACTAAAGACGACAAGCTCTCACAATGAAGAATGATAACTGCAGAAATTCTAGTTTAGGACTGGCGTGAGGAACAGAAATACAGCGTTAAAAATGTTTTGTAAAGTAAAAACACAGTGTTTCTATATTGTTAATATGTTGTTTAATTCGAAGACTTTTGGAACCCGTTCTCCGTGCCGGCGTTAACAGCTGAAGCTGGTGCTCAAAGTTTGTTTTATTTTTAAAGATAAAATTGATTATCTAATGCAATAAAAAAGAAGCATAAACACAGACACTCTGTTGTAAAGTCTGTATTGTAATATAAAAATATATATTCTGAAAATGTTCTTTTTGTACATGAACTGCAATATTTTCGGTGTTCAGAACGCTTCAGAATGTTGTGATGAGCTGGTGGATGGTGGCGGCTCGATGTCAGCCTGACCATATCTGCTTTGTATGGAAAAACCACAATCCAATAAAGTTGTCTTGACCACCCCTTCGAGTACACACAGGCGGCGTGACGTCTTTCATTGTTACACTCAGCCCCAAACAAAAAGAGACAGAACATTTCTCGTCCCAGTGTTCCAAACTCTAAACCCTGACCATTATATCTGGTTTCACGCAAGAGAACACGTTGGAGCTGTTCAGTAGGTTACCACAAAAACAAAAACTTAAATTAACCTCCTACAGGGTAAAGCCTGATGTGTGGAGCTGCTGCAGGGACATGGAGGGGGAAATATGTGAAAAGTAAACCTGCTGGTTGAAGTAAAAAAGGATGCACTTTTGCAAAAGACTAAAATCCAAAAGTTCCAACAAATACATTTGCTAGTTACAACAAAAAAAATTGTACGATCCAACAAGAAAACTTTTGCAAAATCAAACAAAAAAACATTTGCAAGAGATGACAAAATGAACAATTGCAAGATCCAACAAGAAAACTTTTGCAAAAGACAACAAACAAAACTTTTGCAAGAGCCAACAAAAATTATTTTTTCTAGTTACAAAAAAAAACAAAACATGGTAGTTCCAAAAAAGTTTTGCAAAAGGAAGAAAACAAAAGAATGTTTGCACGATCCCACAAGAAAACTTTAGCAAGAGCGAACAAGAAAGAAAACTTCCACAAAAGTACTTTTACAAACCCCACAAAAAACTTGCAAAACTTTATAAGTAGCTTAACATACGTCCTGATCACCACGGCAACACCGATTATTTTATGTCTGGATCGACATCCTTCAGGTTGAAAAACAGGATCCATGTTTACGAGAACCCAGAAAATGTTTAGATGAGTGTAGTTCCAGTTGGAAAGAAACGAAAGCTGGCACTTTAGTGAGATCTTTTCCATTTTTAATTCTGCTTAATTATACTTTTGTAAGATCCTGAAAATTTTAGTTTGCGTTACCACTCTACCGGCATTAAAAAAGGATGCACTTTTACAAGATTTACAAATTTTAGTTTGGTTCAATATACTGCTGGGTGCAGAAAGGGACACACATTAGCAAAATCCTGAAAATACTTTTGGATCTTGTAAAGCGTTTGTGAAATCCTGCAAAATGTTTAGTTTTCCAGCTGAAAAACAGGACGCACTTTTGGCAGATCCTGCGTTTAGTTTGGATCACGATTCCTCTGGTTAAAAAAGGATGAACTTTTATGAGAGGTTTCAAAAACAGTTTGTAGGATCTCACAAAAGTGCCTTGTTTTATTCAGCTCCAGTTTATTTTCTCATGTAGGTCCCCTGCTGGGCTCTGTAAAACCAGCATCTTCCAACAGAAAAGCTAAAACAAAAACCCAATATGTACAAAAATCTGAACTCTATCTGCTGAGCAGGACATTGTCCCTTCAAAAGTTCTCTATCAGCTTCTCGAACAAGTCGAGGAACTTCTGCCTCCTCTCCACGGACGCCGGCTCCATCTCCACCTGCCCCGTCTTCTCTCGCCCTGGCACCGGCGTCAGCAGGGAGGCGTCTCCGCCGTGGGGATCATCACCTTCACCGCCCCGGGGTGGTATCTCCAGGCCGGCGCTCTCCCTCCGCCTGTCCAGCGCCTCTCGACCCCTCTGCAGCGCCGCACGCTCCCGGTCCAGCACCGCCTGCTCCCGGTCCAGCGAGGCGCGCTCGTGCTCCATCGCCGCACGCTCCCGCTCCATCGATGCCCGTTCCCGTTCCAGCGTCGCCCGCTCCCGTTCGGAGGCGGCCAACTCCCTCTCCACCGCCGCCCGCTCCCGCTCCAGCGCCGTCTTGTCCCGCTCCAGGGCCAGCCGCTCGTCCTCCAGGGCGGCGCGCTCCGCCTCCAGCGCCAGCTGCGCTTGTTCGGCCTCTTCCTCGTCGTCCATGTGGTCGCGTTCGCTGCCCACCTCGCCGCCATTGCGCGACAGCGCCGCCTCGTCGCCCTCGAACAGCAGCTCGATCTCTCCGCGGTACGAGCCGCCCTGCGAGCGCTTCCTGGGCTTGTCGGGCCGGAATTCGCTGTCGTCGCCGAGCGAGGCGGTGGACAGGATCGACTCGCTGTCGTTCAGGCGGCCCTCCATGGCGTCCTCCATCAGCGAGAACCACTGCCAGTTGGTGGGGTTGACGGCGATGCCGGGCGGAGGGTTCTTCATCTCCTGTGGAAATAATCATTTTACAAAAATTAAAACATGCACTTTTACAGCGTGACAGCAGACATGGAGCAGTGCTTGGGGACGGAACGTTGTTCTTGAGCACCTCAGTGGTACTTTGAACGGTCCAGGATTTGAACCCGTGACCTTCCGATCACGGGGCGAACGTCCTAACCGTTACACTACCAACTTCTACACATGTGCACGTATGAATTATGAAATCCAGCTAGACATCTGACTACATTGTTCAACAAGTTCATGATTAGATAAAGGTCTAGAAGCTCCACGTCGATGCTGTGACACTCACCCTGTACTTCTTCTTCAGGTTTTCCCACTTCTTCCGCGCCTGACTGGTGGACATCTTCTTGTGGATCCCCATTTCTTTCAGGATAGCTCTGTCATACAGAAACTTTGGTGAAATTGCAAGATTTTTGTAACTAGAAAATGCTGTGTGTTGGAAGTAGGGGTCGACCGATACTGGTATATTGATACCGATTATTGCCAGTTTACGAGGCTGATAACCAATAACAACAACACAACAAAACTTTATTTAAATAACTTTATTGTTTATAAATATTTAAATTGTTAAGAGTAAAAGTTAATAAACATTTTACCTTATAGAACTGTGAAAGTTAAATTAGACAACTATGTTGAACGTTAAGTATAGACAATGCTAGCTAGCATGAACAAGCGAGCCACCTACAGCTGTCCACATTCTTTCACATTTCTCTAGTATTTCCACACAATATCAGTACAATGTTGTTGTTATACTTGGTTACTGCGAGTGAAAATGAAATGGAATCGTGGATAGACGAAGATGTTTTAAGAGAGTGAGTGAGAAGCAGGAGAGTGAGGGTTAGGATTCCCAACCACACCCCTATCTTTTAATCCTAGTGAGGTCCCTGAGCAGCAGGTTGTGGTGAAGGAGGTAAAGCTGCTCAGCGTGCTCTCCACTTAACCTCGATCTCGTGTGACATATAGCCAATCAGAGACTGTTGTGGGCGGGACAAGTGCAAATGACACCGAGAGAAGAGATGACGGTGGAGCCACAGTAGCGCACCTTGTAATTAGTTAATATCAGTGATGGTCAAAAGTAACCGACACGATAATCAGCAAATGGCATCAACCCCCGATAATCGGTCAACAATTAGTTGGAAGTGTATTGTCAGAATACTTTACCTCCAAGCCACAACTGAGGTGTTTCTCTTCCCAGTAAAGAGTGTATCATTTGCGGCACGAACCGCACAAACTTCACCATTTCAGCATCGGAAACTGTAAAACGAAGTGTAAAAAGTGAGTTAATATGATGAACACATCGATTTTGGTGAAAATGCTGTGTTGTGGATTAACACAAATCTTTATATTTTGCCTTTAAAAGCCACTTTCTCGTGTTTTTATTGTTGTTATGAGAAATAGTATTTACTATGCGTTGAAATTAATCGCATAATCCATGCATTGTGATGCAGATGTGGACGATTCTGCATCGACGCAGTGGCAGACCATAATTAATTGTAACGGAGGTTTTCAACCATATTGCAAGTGGTCTGTGACATGCAGTCCACTTTCACTACCGAAATCACTTTTACAAAATTAGTCCTTACATCTCCTAAATAGTGTACATAATATATATATATACAGTATGTACCGTATATGTAAAATATATATATTACATTCATAAGATACAAGATACTAATATAAGAAGGTGAATATTGCTGTATAAATGTAACAAATAGACATTTTTAGAGAGAGTGTCAGTAGTTATTTCTGTTATTTATTATTTATTAAACTGTTATTTCGGGTGACCAGACGCCTCTTTTCTCCGGACATATGTCCTCTTTTGAAAACCTAAAAAACGCGTACGGCCTGGATTCTAAAATCGTCTGGGATTTCATTCCACCCCAGCCTCAAACATTCTAACTTTTGATTTGCACTGCGTTTCCTGGGGCTTTTCTTTTCCTAAATTACTTAATTCCTCTCAATACTCACTTTGCTTATATAGCCCATCATAAATCGGTGGAAGTGAGTAGGGGAGGGCGAGGTAACAAGGCCATGGTGACACTATAAATAGAAGAATATGGATATTGATGTGCAAATGGGGGAAAAAAATGAGAGAGAATACAAAATTTTAAACTGCTATATATAGTGAGAATATTCAAATAAGCATTACATTTATGAATAAATTAAGGAAGAAGATCTGAATAGTTTTCAAAATGTAAAAAACCAAATATAATAGAATGTAATAATTATCTGTGTAACAAAGAATATAATCGTTTTACGTGTCATTGGTGCAAATCACTATCGTAAATTCAACAGACATAAAAATTGTTATCGTAATATGCACATATGCAGTCACTGTTTAAAGTATAAAGCTTACAAGAAGATTTTATAGATTTATATATATATTTTTATTCAGGGCTAATTTCACTACATGTTGTACTTGTATAAATATGTATATAACAAAAAGAATCTTTTGAATCTAATAACTTTGCACATATGCCTGCATCAGTATATCCAAATAAGCATCAGATTTATGCATTTATGAACTGATGAAGATCTTACCTGTGTTCAAATGTAATAGGGCAGATATTGTGTGTAATAAATAATCTTGATGAATATTTGAATCTTTAAGCATACATTACACATCACAACTGCAACTTGCAATTCTAATATTATAAGATATATTAACAAAATATTATAACTTTACACATAAGCACGCGTGAATATATACAACAGAATATTTGCCTAATAAAGAATCTGATGGTTTACGCGTCACAACTGAAAATCGCGAACGTAACCTGCACTTCAACCGACATTAACACAACTTTACACATATGCACGCTGTCGAAAACTTCATTATTTCGACATCGTTTTCTTCATTCAGACTTTTTAAAATAAGTCTTAGGTACCTAGGCATGCTTAATGCGCTGTTTGGCTCAACTTTTTAAGTGCTAAATGAAGGATGCCGAGCCCCTTTTTAACACACTCTCTAGTGCTGAGCGCCGTGGTGTAACGCAGCAACGCTAGCGAGTCTGCTTTGTTGTAGTACCTGAGGCCTGCGTGGTAGGCAACATGGCTCCTCTCCACCTCAAACACTAAAAATACAGGCAAAATCCGCGCTCCTGCACCACAGTTCTCCTACTCACACTTGTAGGCGTAGTCCGGGCTCAGCAGAGTATCGTTGCTGTCGTCGGTCGGCGGCTGCACCACGTACAACTCGTGATCCATCCCTAAAGTTAGTTTCTTCTTCAGGCGCTAAGTGGGACGGTGGTTCAAAGTGAAGGGCACTTTGGAGAAATGCGCCTTCTCACTTCCTCCTGTGGGAGGAGCGCGACTTGACGCGCGAGCGACGTCAAGCTGTTCGAATCTGGCACGCTTCGAGAATCGAGTCCGATTCGGAGTCGACTCCAGATAGTGATTTTTCAGAGCAACAACAAAGAACAAGTAGCCTTACAGTATAAATGATCGACAACACGTTGGCAGAATCGGGGCATCGTCTGTTTACTTAGGGTGACCAGATTTAAATGTGTGAAAAGGAGGACACTTAGCTTTGGCCCTAGACGATTTTAGCCAACAGATTTGTTTTAAAACCAAAATTATATATATGATGGTATAGATGTGACAGTTTCCAGTTAATCTATTTACTAAATATATGTAATCAGTAATTTTATATTTGTATAACTTCTTTAATAAATCGACATATATATAACTTTTGTATGGGGGTATTTTTCATATAAATGATAAGTTTTATTTAATATATGTGCTTACTAATTAATACACATTTAAACAGTAATAACCAGAAGTTTACCTTTCACTACAATGTTACTTTTGTATAACTACGTAACAGATAACTTTTAATCTTTGAATATGTTTTCATATTCTAACCAGTATTGATTCACTTTATCAATACAGGTTATTTCAATTAGTAAAGTTCGTGACTAATTGAAAACTACACTGCACTGGAACATTAAAAATATCGTTCTGCATGATTTTATGTCATGTAGAGAGACATCAGACTGTACTGTATCTTTCTTTGAATATTTATGGTAAAATGGGAATTTAGTTTGTAATGTTACTTGGTGAACTGACTGGAGTCGATTCTTAGTTCTTAGCCACCTTGAATCGAGGAACCGGTTCTTTATGAAAGCCCTAGACGATGCACAGGTTGCGTCCGAATCTGCGAGCTGCCAGTGGCTCAGACGTACGCTATTAGAGAGTTATATTTGATTTAAAATTGCCGTAGTAAAGGTGTCGAAGTGTGAAGATAGACGCTTCGTCCCTGTAATTCACATTTAGAGATAATCATCAGTTTGCAGAGACATGAATTTGATTTCTATTTACATCATTTACGTGTTTGTTTGTCTCTTTGCTCAATGGAATTTAATCATTGTTCAGCAAATATTGAACCATAATGATCTCTTTTTTTTTTTTTAAAGGTGACTTAATATTATAACATTTAAAATCGTGTCGCTGCCTAGGCCCTCTGGTCATTTTTGAGTTGGAGAACCGTGTAAAGAACGTCTTGGTTTCGTAGGGAACGAGGGGGAGGAAGGAGTAATTCATGCCTTTTCTTTCTCCGACTGAATGGCACAGTTTACACTTCGATCTATTGTTCTATTGTCCAGTCAGGAGTGTGATGCTTCGTTTGAATCAAGACACTACTGTAGTATCTAAAAGGCGTTTCAAAATAAAAACACTCTGGAAGTGGAGGAGTACCTTTACGAACACTATTTAGTTGGAAAGGCTGCGGATTTGCATGTACCCTGCCCCCACGTTTATCTACCGATGTGGTAAGAGTTCAGAGCTCATTCGCAATTGATTATACAATTTATTTATATTAAAATCAAATTAAACGAGCATTTAATCCCCTGCGAATTGTAAAGGTATTTTCACAATATGAACAGAAAATACTTTTTAACGTTGAAATTTTCATTCCATGATTGTAATTGTAGTTTTTCTCCTCATTGCTGTTGTAATATTTGCATATATTTTTTAATTCTTCACACATTTTCATCTTCTACTTAGTTTAGGACTTTATAGAGATGCTATTTTAAATAGATGGTCTGTTTAAAGAGACAATTTCAGTATTGAAATTGTATGTTTTTTTCCACTTGACTGCTTTTGTAATACTGACTCTTATCTCCCACCCTGTACTGCACATATATATTGTCATGTAATGCTTCTCATACTGTGAATATTGCACTGTTGCACATCCCCAAATCGGATTGTACAGTGGATTATTTATCCATATCCATTACACACATTCTCTACTTCTGGCTCATTCATTTTTGTTCTATTCATATTTATACTTATCCTGAACATAAAAAACACATTTTAAACAATCTTTTTGCTATTTATGGGATGGTTTCCTGCTCATGGATTTCATTAAGCCTAGCCCTGGGCTAATTTATAGTACCAATGCAGATTTACCATTTAAACTCAAAACTAGTCTTGGACTAGGCTTTAGTCCTCGACTGGGAAAGTGGCCAAATGTCTTGATGTCTGCACCACCAAAGCAAATTAGCTTAATTAAATCTTAATCGTTATTTCTACAAGATAATACCAAATGTATTTACAGAACGAAAGGTAATTATTTCTGCTTTTCCACGTCTATGACGTATGATTTCTGCGTTAAATTTCGGTTTGATTTTAAGAACATCCAATGAGGTGAAAGAACGTATTTCCCGCCCATTGACGTCACATCCTCCTTAACTTGCCGTTATAAATAGCAGCCGCGTCACAAGGGGATGTTCGTAGGTAACGGCAACGTGCGTGAAACGTATTGTTTGGTCATGATACGGTTCATGACTTAGCCCCATGTTTTGGCAAGTCTGACAGCAAGACCGAAACGGTAGAGTGTGTACATCGGTTAGGTATATAGGTGTGATATGCGTCAAATAAGATGGTCACGACGAAAAACCCAGAGCGTCGGAAACCCTCATGCCGAAAAGCGGCCAAAATGGTCGAAATCCAAGAAAAGAAAGTTTCTTTACGCGCGTTTGCTGAAAACTGCAGTTCGAAAATACGTCGGACAGTGTGAGAAGGAAGAGAAGACGAACAGGTGAGTGGTCGGAGAAGCTGCCACCACAGCCTCGACTCGGGCCTACAACAGGCCGGCTGCCTGGGACTGTCTTATGAGCGTAGCCCGGATCTGCTGCTTCCATGCCGGACAGAGATGGACGAGAGGCCGCTACAGCTGCGACGAACACCGCCGCCGGGTGCCATGGCACCGCACAACACCACGCAGTACCTGATGGAGGTCCATTATAGTGACTTGTCGAACTTGAATGTAGAGCATGTGTTCGAGTTTAGATTCGAGACTGACTTGGCGATGTTCCTGCTCCAGACGCTCTTTCTTGAAGCGTCCCTGGCCTGGATGATGACGCGATGGGGTTTCAGCTTGAGGGGACTTCTGGAGCGGCTCCTGAACGTCGAGATGGAGAACCCCAAGAGACTCGAGAGCTGAAAAGATCGATAATGTGCGTAAATATGTCGCTCTTCTTTATGATTAATATCCCTTGGACTTCATAGTCATGCCATGACTTCTACCTGTCTAGAAATTTAATGATAAACTGGGACCTTATTTAGTGATGTCAAAGTATTGACAGTGTCGAGTCGATTCTCAATTCCTGAGCTCTTGAATCGAGGAATGATTCTTTGCAAATCTGTTAATAGTCTAAACTCTGTATTCACCAACATCCCAGAGATGCTGCTTTTTGACTTTGTTAGTTTCGAGGTTAAGGTATTCCTTGATTTGTATTTCTTTACGTATTCCTTATATAAGGCTTTCACAGCTCTCCTTGTCTCACAGCACCGGAAAAGGGGATGGGCCGTCATGTTGCGTCACGGCTGCAGTCTGAGTGCAAGCTGTGCCCAGTTCCTGGCCCTGGCCCTGGCTATTTCTACCATCCATCCGTCCACCTTGACCAGCAGGTAAACCTGTTTACCAAGAGAGGTATTACGTGGTCTGGACGTATTTCCACAGGTGTAAAATGTTGTCTTAGACGACAGAAATGCCAGGTGTTGAGTGGTTTTTGCCAAGTATGTGCATGATGTTTGCCATCCCATGCGTCTGTCTCTAAGTGACTTTTGCAGGTCGGCCGATTCCTTCTTTGGAGGCTTTCGGCTGAGCTCTCCATGTGACGACACAGGCCAGAGGAGTTGACGCCCCCAAAAAAGCTCCTAGTCTTGGTGGACCTGGGGGGCAAATTTTCCTCCTCTAATGCTGCTGTGGTTTGGTTTGAGGTTAACATAGGAAAAGTGCAACTACAGAGTGTTAAAAGTGGGGAAATTTGGGTTTATAAAGGAATCGTGAAGAATTCTAATTGTCTGCTCTATTTGGTATGTGACTTTAATAAACAAATTATTTATATACATAGTGCTTCACTTGTTTCATTGTTTATTGGAATTAAGAGTTTCTATATCAATACATATGTGATGGGGATGTTTTTAATCCCGTAATGTCATTTTAATAACTTTGTTTAAAGGGTTCAGGTGGGTTAACTGCCACTTTATAATGTATGTTTTGCCATGTAAGACTATATTTGTGCTTTTTTTAAGGCTTGTGCCAAAAGACACGTTCTAGTATGTTATTTAGTATGTCTGTAATAAAAATGTAAAAAATAAAATTAGATGTTTTAAATAAAAGTGATTGAGATGGTGGCAGCCTAGTGGTATGATGCTTGCCCCTGGGCTGAGAGGTTGAGGGTCCAACTACAGCTCTAGCCTGCATCAGAGCTACCACCAGCAATATACCAGAGCAAGACCTTTAACAAGGTTTGGATTTTTGATCATTAGGCAAATGTCATTTTTATTTATATTAATATAATTTGTCTACTCATACAGCTTAAGTTTATTGTAATGCTACCATTGTTATCCTGGTACTGCTCATGTAGGATACCAATTTATGTGTAATTATAATGGTAGACATATGCTTGTGTGAAAAATTCCTGTATAAAAAGGTAGTAGTTAACTGAGGTCAGGATTTAAGCTATCAAGTTGGTTTTGTATAGTTTTATATAAGCACAATTACAGTTGTAATGTCACTCAACTATGAGTAGATGGTGCTGTTTGACTGCCATGTGCTTTTGAGCTATGGATGGCTTAATCATCTTTGGCTTGTGAAGTGATCATTTGGCATTGTGAATCCACCACAACCCTACCGTTTATGCCACCAACTGCACCTGCCCCCCTTTTTTTGCAGCCCAATATTGCTACCAAAAAATCACCTGCAAGATTTATGGTTCTGAATTACAGGGACACCCAGTGTGATAGTTGTGACAGAGATGGATGTGAACCTACAACCTCTTGCACTAGGGTCATCAAAAATATTTCAGCACTTCAGTATCTCAAATCCACTCTTTTTGGTATAAAGAGAGTGAATCGGCACAGTGTCTGAGGGACAGAAAATGGTGATTATCATAAGACGGGATGTTTGAATCCCAGGGGCCACAGTTGGACCGCTGAGCAAGGCCCTTTACCCCAAGTTATTGTTTCAGGAGCCCAAGGTCCCAGTACTCAGGAAAATGGGAGTTATGGATAAGTGCCTGAAAAATGTCATGCAGTTGGAGGTTGATCGAACCTACAACCTTTGGTCCAAGTTCTTCCTTACTATGTGACCTCACAATTAACCCAATTTTTGAGGTCTCTCAGCTGCTTCACAGTGTGTGGTGTCACCGCAGTGGTCTAAGTGACTCAAAACACCGTGATTCAGGACCGTATGATTGAGGGTTTGAACCTAAAGCAGAGCCTAAAGCAACAGTTTTCAGTTTTTCCCTCATGTTTCACTGATTAAAGTAATTATAAATATTCTCACACAAAGCTGGAATATTTTAATAAGGCAAAATATGCATTTTTTTTTTTTTTTTTTTAATAATTAAAGAAAGAAAATGCAGCTGTTTGCAGAATGGGTGGTGCAGTCAAGTGACAACATGCAGTAGTATGTTTATGAGGGGTGAGAACTTTGAAAACACTGGGGAAAATAAAATTAAAGGTTTAAAACAAAAGATTAATTGACCAGCCCTGTTGTCAACACACCCATATATAGTACAGTGTACCTCTATAGTAGAATTTTAAAATATAATCCTCATGGCCAAGAATCGATTGGTTAGAGTTCCTGGATGTCGCTTTCGATTAATTCTCGATGAATCGCACAGGCCTGACGTGGATGAATTTGGATGGCGTGCGTGGAAACACTTATTAACTGGTATTTGGGGACGAGTGGCGACACCCAAAGCGCTTGAGCTGTACCTTGCATAAGGAGAGAGGAGAGGATGGAGGTTGAATTATGGAGAGTGTGTGGAGCAGCAAATCTGCCGGTGTCCTTTCTGTGCATGAATAATTTCCTTTCAGGAACACGGTGTTCCTCTCGCCCCTCCCGGGGAGGCCTGTTGTTTTTTTGGCTGTGTGCTGTGTAACAGGTGTGCAGCTATTACACGGCTTCGCCACCTTGGGGCGCCGCGAGACACCGGTACAGTTATTCTCAATCGCTTAACCAGTACTTGTTGAGCATTCTTCTACCACTAGCTAAATAGGTACAGCATGCAGTGAAACATCCCATTAACAATACTAAAACAGTGCAAATTAAAGGATGTAATTTAGAAATTCGATGTTAGAGATCTTATGATAAGCTTTAAAAAAATCTAAAAAATATACAGAATATTTTCTTAAAAGATTTATACTGTGGTTTATGTGTGCATATTACAGTAAGAATCTATATCTGTTAAGTTAAATGTGTCTTTTGTTGCAGAATGAAAAAAATGTGTACAGTTCTTAACCTTAGAAGAGCTTGGGCATTTTTTTCTGTCCCTTTATTTATTGGCTTTTATTATTCAAATAGAATATACAAGACATGCAAATTTTATACAGTATTTTTAAGGACTCAAGCTGCTCATTTATGTATCTATTTGATGTGAACATACCTAGAAAAGTTCAAGTTTATCATGCATAAAAAATGACTAAGATAAAATGCAACAAAATATGTTTTGCCCTGGCCTTCTCAATTCATAAATTGCAACTAAATTTTCTTTTTCTACCACTAGTTTATATTTTATACAAAATATTTATTCATATTCTGTGTGCCTTTGTAGAAACTGGAGCCACGTCATCTCGTCTCTCTCTATACTTGTATACAGCTGAAAATAGGGACGCTCCGCTTTGTGGATGGAACATCGATCTGATAGCGACTCAAAAAGCTGGATCTTGAATCGGTGGCATTGGGCTGATCTTTAAATACACGAACACTCAGTTGGTTCTGCATGGGAAGCTGCTGTAAAGCTGGTTTGTTGTTCAGCATTCACACTAATTCCTACATATTGATATAACAATGAGCAGAACAAGCAACACAACACACTACAAGCCCAAAAGCACATCACACCATTATACTGTTTAATTTCAAACATTTTACTGTTTAAACACCAGCTCTCACTCACAATCTCTGTGTTCCTGATGATGCTTTTAGCGCCGCAGGATTAGGGAGCGTCACTAAATGACACAACTATGTTTAAATGAATAAATTGAGATGTTATTTTGATAATAAATAAGTTGCCCTGCGGTGTGTTGGCGCCTGCCCAGGGTTGTTCCCCGCCTGCGCCCACAAGTTCCCGGGAGAGGCTCCGGTTCCCCCGCGACCCCAGTTGGGATTAAGCGGTTCGGCAATTATACACCGACATATGGGTGTATAATTATTACATTGTTTTAGTTAAAAAAACAAAAAATAGAATTTAATAAAGCATTTACTTAAGCAGAACAGAATAATCTCAGTCATGTATTCAGACATTTTTTAAAGCATTATTTTCAATAAAATAAAATAAAAAACAGAGACTATCGAATTTGTGTCGTATCAGCAGATATCCAAATTTACCATATGGGTGTCGTATCAAACATAGAACAGTGGTATCGTCCCATGTCTAGCTGAGATGATGATAAACTGTGATATTTCATTTCAGTGCCACTGCCTGAACGTAAAAACTCTCTAAACCTGGTCATCTTTTTAATGAACTAATTTTATTTTTCACCTTTAAAAAAAAAAACTTTCTTAACTTCGTTTTATAACATTGTTTTCAGTGAAGATTTAATTTTAGACATGTATGGTAAAAGTTCTTCCCCAAATGTGCATATTATTTGACACTTGGGACATTCTATAGCTTATTATTATGAATAAAATATGCATTTTGCCAAAGAAAAATGAGTGGACCTCTGGAATACAGTAAGATGCACCTGGAATACTTTTTTACATTAAAACACAACGTAGATGAGCAGATCGGGTAAGACATTCGTGATGTGTGTGTCATATGTGTGTGTTATTCCTATATGAAGTTATTGAAAAATGAAAAAAAAAAAATCATGCACAAGGTATATGACCTCATCTCAAAACTCATTCTAACGTTCTATAAACACAACTTTCATCAGCCTGTGAAGAGCCAATCAGAACACAGTGTCCTGTTATTATTTAGAACGGGAAACAACTGGATATTATTTCAGCAGTGTGAAATGTGTGAGGCCTCACCAGAGCAAGGTGTTGATTATACCAGTGCCGCTTTTAGGCTGCAGCATGTGTCGTCTGTCTTACCATCCCGGGACTAAATACTCAGGTTACACACACACACAGAGACAGGGTGAATCAGAAAAGTTTCAGAATGGAGATCACTGGGCTGTAGTTTTGTTACACTACTAGATAAGGTGCTTTTTGTATATGCAAAAATGACAGTATCAGTATGTGTGTGTGTGTGTGTGTGTGTATATACAGTATATACACAGCTCTGTCACTTTATTTCTGATTCATTGGTTTTACACTTTGTGGCTGTGTGTGTGTAAAATATAGAAGTCAATATTCTTTTTGGAGTAAATTATCTGATCTAATCTTATTATCTTATGGAGTAAATTATTTTAATCTAAACTGAAAGTTGTAAACTACACATATATTATTTTAAATGATGTCATTAAAAGATTATGGTCCACAAGTCCACAAGTCCTCATGTGCTGATGTGATCAGCAAGTTTAATCAGGTGTATAGATGTTGGAATATAACACATGGAAAAGCTGCTTACTTATTTTACACACACCTGCAACTACAATAAATCATAAAAGAACAGCAACCTGTACATTTTACACTCACAACCACATATTGTAAAGTCAGTGAACAGAACAAAGTGATGTGGTGTCTTGTTTTTCCAGAGCTGTATGTATGTATGTATGTATGTATGTACAGATACTATATACTCTGTATATAGGCACCTAATAAAGGTAATTTCATTTAATCATGATTAAGAGGGCTCCAATGCGATTATGAAATGATTATCAATGCATCTGTCTTCCAGTGTTCGAACACTGTGAAAAACAAATAAAATTTGGAAAAGTGATGTTTGACATTTCTGAATCGATCCAAAATCGCTCCAAATCCCACATCGTGATGCATCTAAGAATCGATTTTATTCCACAGCCTTAATATATATAATTAGTAAGTCAAGACGTGTAACAAAACTACAACTACATTATGAATGAAAAAAATATATATATAGTGTGTAGTACATTGACATATTACTAATTTTTTGGTTATTGAATGTTATTTTGAGCTCCGTTAGCATGATGATATATGACTTAATAAAGGTTATTATAAAGTATATACTGTATATATACACTCTAGACATATCTATGTATTGGAGATTATTTAGAGCTCTCTCACCATGGTCAACTCAACAAATTAAACTTTCAGACCAGAGCTGTCCGATCTGTAGTCATGTATTACAATAATATATAATATACAATAACATATAATAAATTAATATCTTCCTGTATTGATATCATGGTTAATGAAGCTTGTTTAGAGCATCCCTCAGCATAATGAACACAAGAATTTTAATTCATATTTTTCATTCATAATGTAGTTATAGTTTTGTTACACGTCTAGATGCTAGATATTACTGGGAAAGATATATATATATATTATAATATTTTTTTGTACTTGTGATATAATTACTGATATTGCATTAATATATTCCTGTTATTTTCTATATTTTCTAGTAGATTAGCTGTAATTAAGTTATGAGTTAATTAGTTGTATCTTATTCATGTCCAAATATTAAGTGAAACATTGCACTTTCTTAAAAGCTTGAAAAGCATTATTTTATATATATTATAAGTTCACTAAAACTATTGTTTTAAACTTTACCTACAGATTAAATAAACTGTGTTACTTGGTAGATAAGGATTTCTTATTTACGATTTGATCAATACCATACCTTTTTAATATTTTTTATTATCCAGTATTGTTTTATGTATAAAATACATATATAAAAATTAAAAGCATTTAATTTCATAAACTGCACACTTTATTAGCCATTGTTTACTCACATTTCATAATTATTAGTAAAGCTACTTAACTGAAGGATTAAGAAGCAATAATACTTCTTTTATCTCATTACTTCTTAACGTAAATAACAGTTCAAATATGTTAATGATGTTATTATCATACTTTATCTCCAAATCAGAGCAGAATTTGAAACAATGAGAGTCTAAGTAAAGTGTGTTTTTGACCAGTATTTGTGGATTAAAACATTATTTATTAAATTACGGGTCAGTGACATGCAGTATGAGTTTTAAGGAAACTTAAAGAGCTGTAAATATATTTTAATTTACAGAACATTTGTCACTTCTCGTTATGTGGAGTCACAGACAACAGAAACAGAAAGGCAGACAGCTGAAAATAAAACATTTTTCACCCTGTAGATTTGATGGGGGCTAACACACATCCTCTCTCTCCGTGTGTGTGTGTGTGTGTGTATTAAAGTCATATTTCTTTATTGACATGATGATTGACAGAATAAATAACTCTAAGCGATGTGTGTTCTGTGACAGTTTCTCCATCCCTCATCAGCCTGAATTGGCTCGACCCTGAAGTCAATTCTCTTCAGTGTTTACTGAAATCATCAAATCTGATTTAGACGTTTATTATTAATTATCCTTGTTATTTCCACTGCTGGTTCTCCCTGAAGGGAGGCGCTAAAAGTTAGGGTATGAATTGCACCTCCTCAGTCCGACTTTCCGAGGCAGAGCCTTTGGAAGTTAAAGGTGTGAATCTTCACTACTCTCACGATTAGATTTTATTCGATTCAATACGATATCTTGATGCAACACAATGCAGTACAGAAATTTTTAGTGAAAGTGAGTGATTATTTGTCATTGTGAACACAGCACAGCACACAGTGCACTACAACCAAATGTGACCTCTGCATTTAACCCATCCGTGAAGGAGCAGTGGGCAGCTAACAAGTGATTTCAGTTGTGAAATTGGATTGCATGTTACGGACCACTAGGGGTTGAAAACCTCCGTTATAATCGTTTATGGTCTGCCATTGCATCAAAGCAGAATCGTCCACGTCTGCATTGTCATGCATCAATTTTGGGATTAATTTCAACACCCCTGGTGGTCAATTTATTCCTGGTCAAATGAGAATGTAAACACAGGGAGTTGAATGAGCAGCTGATTGAACAGGAGGACTATCTATCTATCTTAGCTGACTAACTAACGTTGACTGAAGCAGCCTCTGACTAATTTAACTTCTAGACGTTAGCTTGCATCTGTACAGCAAACACTTACGACAAGAAGATAAAGCGTGTAATATAAGAGATTTACAACAACCTAGACTTCTGCTGCTACTTACATTTACCAACACACGTCAAACAGCAACATAACACACAACACCAACCAACCAGTCACTGATGAGCATCAATCAACAAGTTGCTGCTTCTAGTAAGTAATCATTATAAAGGGGGACAAAATCACAGCTGCAACTTTGTCTTGCTCCCGCAACTTTTTTACAACAAAACATCTAAAAACAATAAACTTTCATTGCAATTTTTTTTAGAAAAGCTGCCACAAAATCAGGCATTTTAGGCCTCAATAATCTCAAAAAAGTCCTGGAAGGACTGAGTAGTGCTAAAAACACTGGACAAATCACAGTCTTGATTGATTCTACGTTATTGGTCATACACATCATTATACAAGTACAACATGGGGAAAGTTGTGTAGTAGGGAGTTGGCCCGTGATCAGAAAGTCGCCAGTTCAGATCCCTGACCGGTAAAGGTACTGCGGAGGTACTCATGAGCAAGTGGCAACAAGTGGGGTCCAAACAAAAGTTGCAAAAAACAAAACAAAAGGGTTACACACATACACCGACATACGCTGCTGATCTTCATCTTTATGACACAGGCCCCTAGAGGTCAAAACACATTTTCCTTTGATTTAGCACCAATTATAAGCAGATCACTACAGTCTATGGCGAGTTTCACACCATTCCTACTTACCCTGAATGTCCCAGACTTCTTTGACTTAAATCTGTTTTGTGTAATAATAATAATAATAAGAAGAAGAAGAAGCAGAAGAAGAAGAAGAAGAAGAAGAAGAAACAGACCAATTACACAACACTTAATCCTTGGACCACTAATTATTCAATTGCAAATGGATGAAGAGAGGTTTCAAGACGGGATTTAAAATATTTTCTGTTACTGAATGTCCTGATGCTGAGAGGGAGGTCATTCCAAAGTTTTGGAGCAACAACAGGGAGGGCTCGGTCATCTTTGTATTTCCGTCAGGACGGAGGGATGGACAGGAGCAGCTGACCAGAAGATCTAAGAGGATGAATAGTCTGATGTGGGTGGAGAAGCTGAGATACATATTGTGGAGCTTGAGATGGAAAAATAAACACATTGATATTTTATGGAGGTGGCGATGAGGCTACGTGCTGCGCTGCTGCAGCTCGCAGAAATGAAAGGCAAGCAAATTGAAAGCGTGACATGACATTTTCCTGCGAGATAAAGCCTGCAGCGTTCACACAACGTTATTACAGTTGCAAAAATAAGCAGTAATCTCATTAAAGATGCCTTAGTCAGACGCGGTGATGGGATTTAAAATCTTTTAAGCATAAACTGTAAAGTGTTTGTGTGAATAAGAAAAAGTGTAGACCCATGTGGGAAAGTGCACTGAATATTCTAGTGATCTATTCCACTCTGGACCAAGACGTTGTGGGTTTGAATCCTACCTCCAGCTAGGGGTGTTGAAATTAATCACAAAATCAGTGCCTTGCGATGCAGATGTGGACAATTAACAAGGGCAGCTAACAAGGGCAGCGCCCGGAGAGCAGTGCTTGGGGATGGTACCTTGCTCATGAGTACCTCAGTGGTAACTTTACCGGCCCTGGATGTGAACCTGTGACCTTCTGATCACGGGGCGAACACCCTACTGTTACGCCACCAACTGCCCCATTTAATGACAGCGGTGAGATTCGAACCATATTGCAGGTGGTTTGTGACATGCAGTTTCCAGATGATTTGGGCATTTTAAAGAATAATGAATTTAATGCAAATATCTGAAAATTAACAGAAAATCCCAGAACACACACGTGGACACACAGTGGACAGCTGCAGACTACTGCTTATTCTGAGTGGTGGTCCCTGGGACAGAGGCAGGTGAAAACCCCTGGAGAGTGGGTAGTTCTGATTCACCACTTTTTGCAGTTAATAGTGTAACGGTTCGCAAGTTGGCCCCGTGATTGGTCGCTGTTTCAAGTCCTGGACTGGTAAAGGTACCACCGAGGTACTCATGAGCAATTTACTGACCCCATGCAAAAGCTGCTCCTTCATGGATGGCTCAAATGCAGGGGTCACATTGGGTTGTGCTGTGCACTGTGTGCTGTGGTGTGGTGCATTCACAAAAATAATCACATAAATAATCACCCACTTTCAGAGTGGAGTATCCTAACCGCCAGACCACCACCATCATCCCAGCCCCAGTAGAGACAGTAGTAGTGCTGTGACCTTCAGTGAGACGGGCCGTGACAGCTCCCCGCGGCGTTACGAGCCAGATGACGAATCCGCTTCGTCCAGGGAAAAGGTTGGGGAAAGGTCAGCGTGTAATGTCTCTATATGTTTGATGGAGTCTGATAAAAGCAAGAAGCTGCTGCCGCTTTGCTTCCCGCCGCTCTCTTGTATGACGCTCCTGTACCTCACACTGCGGTCAGATTTGGAGGGAAATAAATCCTCCCAAAATTAAAATCATTATCAGATGTTAACCTAATGTAAGATCACTTCACTGCAAACAGTGTTATCCTTTATAAAGATGCTGTCACTGTAAAAAATATGATTTTAAAACTTACAGTTTTACAATTTAGGGCCGCGATATACTTAACGCTATGTGACATGTACGCTTGCGGACTTGTGAACTGACTTTACTTGCATGCGTATTTTTCGTTAATCTTGAGGATTCCAACAGGTGGCAGTGTAAAAACGTCCAGTCCGTCGTAAAGTGACAGAAGAAGAGGAAGAAGTAGAAAGCGGCAGTGCGAGAAAACATCGGCCGGTTTTGCTGTGAAATGAGGGGAAAAAAAGGTGTTAAAGATGTTGAAAATGATTTGCATACTGATGTTACGAAGGTGCTAAAAAGACAGCGAAACCGTTCAGCCATGTTCATAGTTACTAAACTAAAATCGAATTATATGTGACCCAATCTGCCGTAATGAGTCGGAAGTCGGTGTTCTATTTATTTCGATACGGGCCGATTATGTTGAAAAAATCACAAAAATAGCGATTTTTCTTTTTTGGAGACCAGATTAATTTTGAAGACCTTTTCTTTCATATAAGACCAAAAAGAAAAATTGATATTTTTGATGTTTGTCAACATAATCGGCCCGTATCTAAATAAATAGAACGCTGACTTCCGACTCATTACGGCAGATTGGATCACATATATGCTAATTATTTCAACTCATTATTCATTCATTATCCGAACTGCTTAATCTTAACTGGGGTCGCGAGGGGACCGGAGCCTATCCTGGGAAATTACGGGTGCAAGGTGGGGACAACCCTGACCAATCACCAATACAATGCAGGACACACACACACACTCTCAATCACACCTCATGAGCAAGGTGAAGTGCAGAGGTCACATTTGGTTGTGGTGCACTGTGTGCTCTGCTGTGGTACGTTCACAATTTAAGGCAAGCACTTTTCTTGTAAGTTTCCTCAGCGATGTTTAAGAGGTTTTCTAAAAAGTTGATTTGAATAAGAGCGAAATCAAACAGGGCACTAAATGCGGATCTGGATCACATCTGGCATCAGATACAGGCGTCCCATGGAGTGAGTTGAGCTCGATATTTTTGCACTGACCTATATGAAGCCCGACTGCTTGGCCAGTTTGGCGGTTTTTAATGACTCTCTACTCGGGAAGTGGGGCGAGATTGGGGGCCGATATCTGGGGTGGGTGGACGGTGCTGACGTGAAGGCCGGACCCTCGGGAACGTCCCCCAGCTCCAAAATCACCTCATTAGTCTAGCCGGACAGCGGCAGAGACGCTTCACGTGGTGTCACATTTATTTCGGTTTTCACCCCCACCATCCTTCCTCCAAGGTGCCCCCATCAACCCCGTCCTTCCTCTGCCTGCCCTCCCCCTGAGACGGAGAATGAGAGATGTGATTGGCTGCTGTGTCGGGGGCATTTTGGGGAGGGGAGTACACGTGGCAGGTGCGGAGTTCAGACTGCTGCTGTTGCTTAAATGTGTCAAGGACACTGGAGTTAAGGGAGACTGGCACAACGGTTAGAGCTGGTAGAATTCACACCAACTCTTCAGTTCAGCCTCTAACAAAACATATGAGCCGTTGAGGGAGGAAATGACGTGTTTAAAACCCAACATTTATTTAAAATTATTTATAGAAATGACAATTCTTGTCAGTACCCCAACTAAAACCCCCTTTCCCCTCCTTTTTTGAGGTCAAAAATTGTGTTTCACTATTTTGTTCACAGGAGGTGCCACTATTAAGGCTGTCATACCCTATTTTAGCCACAAGGGGGCTTCAGGAGAACTGTGCTATTAATTGTCTTGTGGAACGTCCCCAGAAGTGACCTGTCTAGTTACAAATTGTTACACATAATGAAAAATAAGCTATTTTATTTTTCTTCACATGTTTATAATGTATTTTTAAGTGGATGATTATTATCCGTGAAGGAGCAGTGGACAGCATTTTGGCAGTTTTTGGGGACGGTAACTTGCTCATGAGTACATCATTGGCACATTTACCGGTCCAAGACATGAGCCGGTGACCTTCTGATTATGGGGCCAACTCCCTAACTGTTACAACATGCTGCTAAAATGCAATATGTTCCATCCTTTAGTTTTATTCACTCTCCTGCATGGTTTTAACCTTTTTCCACTTTTGTCCTCCAACACAGCTTACCTCTAAGAGTTCTGCTCCTTCACAGTTTCATCGTTCAATTCAGTTGTTATCAGAAGTGATGATCAGTAAACTCCTCTAGCTAAATGTCACCAGACATCTACATTTTTGACAAAGTGGCTTATTGCTTTTTGTGTTGTACTGTAAGCAGTTAAAGTCTCTCAGCTTTCTGAAAGTGCATCACTTAAGAGCTCTGCTGTTTATTGCTGTACATTAGCAGCTTTAATGGCCATTTACGCATCACTGCAGCTGAACTTTCATCGTTTGTGATTAGTATTCCAGGTGTGTGTGTTTGTGTGTGTGTGGTCTATGAGACCTCTCGGAAAAGCCAACATACAGTTTGTCTGTGCAAACCTCGTCACACACGACTAGACCTGAAAGAGGTGTTTAAAGATGCCTTTTATCACTGTTATTATGTCCTTCAGCATCAAGAGCACATACAGTATAGGAGATGGAAAGTGTGGGGAAACCTACTCTGAAACCAAGTTGTGAAGGTACCACTTTACAGTAAAATGGAGCAGTTGGTGGTGTAACAGTAGGGCGTTTGCCCTGTGACGAATCCAGGTTCGAATCCAGGACCGGTAAAGGTACCACTGAGGTACTCATGAGCAAGGTACTGCCCCCAAGCTCTGCTCTCCGGGCGCTGCCCTTGTTAGCTGCCCACTGCTCCCTCACGGAGGGGCCAAATGCAGATGTCACATTTGGTTGTGGTGCACTGTGTGCTGTGCTGTGGTGTGTTGACAATGACAAATACTCACTCAATACAACTCCTCTTATAAAGGTCTATAGGACATTTTTAATCAGGTTGTTAATTAGGTTGTAGGCTGGTTTAAATCATTAGTAAGCAGTGATAAACAAGTTATAACAGCGGTGTACAACCACTATTGGGTGAGATCTCACTAGCTGCTCAGCTTATCTTGTCTCCTTGTCGCAGGTTAAACTTCATCAGCTGTTTGTCAACATGTTATTACCATTAAAACACCAGTAGAATTACACCTGGGTGGTGGTGTTCTTCATTATTAGCAAATTTTACATTTACCTTTCCCTTCTCTGGGATTTGAACCGACGACCCTCTGATCATGGAGCCAACTCCCTAACCGTTTCGAGGATAGCCTTTTGTAGACTTTGATTTATTTAAGTGAAAGTTGGTGATTATTTGTCATTGTGAACACAGCACAGAACACAATGCACCGCACCCACAGGCACTTCTCCCCGGACGGTGCCACTGCTCCTTCACGGATGGGTCAAACATTGGTTGTGGTGCACTGTGTGCTGTGCTGCATTCACAATGACAAATAATCACTGACGTAAACTTAAAGATAGCAGTTCAGTGTGTCGCTCAGGGGTGTCCAGTTCCGGTCCTGGAGTGGCCGGTATCCTGGAGGACTTCCATCATACCTGGTGGGTCAATTTTCTACCCAAGACAAGGTATTAAAGTCAAAGTCAAAGTAAACTTTATTGTCACCTCTGCTGTATACTGTACATGTACACAGAGAGACGAGACGACGTGGCTCCAGCTTTAACAGTGCAAACAACAAAGAACAAGGAACAAAGGACAAATAAGGCACATAGAATAAACAATACATAAATTGAATATAAAATATACAATTTAAACTAGGAGTACACTTAGGATGCAGTGTTCAACCTACAATTATGGTCTTGGAGTTGTCTTTTACACTGAATGTGCGTGAGTTCAGTAACAGTTTGAATATGAAACATTCTGTATGGTCTATTAATAAAACATTGTCTTTTATAAAGTCTGAGTCAACATGTAAGTCAGGTCTTGTATGTGCAGACATTATAACAGCAGTGGAGAACTACAGTCAGTGCAATAATTTTAATAATTTCTGCAGATACAGTTGAGTAGAAAAAGTGATCAGTGATATGTACAACAATGTTCAATAGGTGTGCAAATATGTAACAGCAGTGCAAAAATTGTGTAAATATTGAAGCAGCAGTCAAGGGATTACAATTTCGATCATCTGGCGTTGTGTGTGCCAATTGGCAGCAGTTTGGAGTGTCAACGTTCTGAACTCAAGTATGATGGAAAACCTCCAGGAAACCAGCCACTCCAGGACCAGAACTGAACACACTTGGTGTAGCGTCAACTATTTTAACTCTCAAACACTCTGTCTCTAAACTCTGTCTGTGATCCTCCATGGCAAAACCAGTTGCCTCTCTCAAATTCGTAAAATTGAGTTATTATGTTTTCGTGAAAGGGCATAAATCAACCTTCAAAACGATACCTATATGGAATGAACTGGACGACATATGACTGAGATATCAACATTCAAAGGAGTCGGGTTTCTCCTGTCACGCCAAGTGAGAAACGGAGAAATCTGCCTTTGAAGTTGACTATCATCGTAGCACTCACAGACGCTTGGTGCGGTCGCGGCTACGTTTGCATTTACGCTAGCCTACGCTGCATTCACAGCCACACGGATAGCCTACCTGCGTTAGGTTAACTGAACTCGGGAGACGAAGATGGATTCCGCAGAAATATCTTCACGCTAGTCAACCAGTGGATTTACCGTAAATATTGAAGTAGAGCGGTCAAAACACAAACTTTTAACATTCTGCTGGAATTGAATTCCTCACCTCAAGAAAGTCACGTTTTTAGGATGGAAAAGGTAAGTTTTTCAGCGAAATTTTTTCACAACAGTACAGTATAGACCTTCCACTGTTTCAAAACACTAAAAACAAAAAATCCCAAATTTTACCCCACGCAACATAAACAGTCGTTTTTCTCGGAAACCTCCGTTGCGACAAGCGACTGGTTTCGCCGTGCAGAGTCACATTTGTGGTATATATCACTCTCTAGGTGATGGTCTGGAAGCTAAATTGAGTTTTTATATCAGCAGATGTGAACACAGGGAGTTGTCTCCACTTCCGACTGCTTTTCCTTCAAAGAAAAATATCTCTCATTATCTCAGACAATCATGGCAGCAAGCAGCCGGAACTGCAGACAGGCAGACAACTGAGTTCACTTTCAGGGTTATAAAAACCCTAAGCAGCACAACACAAAATGACCCTGAGATATAGCAGCTGGATATTTTCTGGATACTCTGAAGAATACAGACAGGAGTATTCGTCAAGGGCTATCAGCAACATATCTTGTTTTACTGGCAGTTTTACAACTATATCAAATCAATATTCATCAACTGAAGGGAAGCCCATGTGTCATTTGACCCATTAGTGAAGGAGCAGTGGGCAGCTCACATGGGCAGTGCCTGGGGAGCTGTGCTTGTGGACGGTAACTTGATCACGAGTACTTCAGTGGTACCTTTACCTAATTTAGTGGATCATAGTTGTGACTGCTGGTAGTTGTGACCAGGGTGTTGCCATGCTACAGAGGTAGTTGGTAGTGTAACAGTTAAGCAGTCGACCCCATGAACGGAAGGTCATTGGTTAAAGTCCTGGACCGGTAAAGGTACCACTGAGGTACTTACAAGGACAGTAATGAATTAACTGGGATTTAAAGTTAAGCTTTAACTGGCTACCCTCTGATCACAGGGCCAACACGTTAACCGTTACGCTACCAACTGCTCCAAGCCAATTACCCCACGATGCCACCCTCGGGGGCTCCCCATGTCTCCCAAAACTCAAATCTGTCATCTGTTCATGTAGTAATTGCAATTTCAACTGCTTGGAAAATAATGACGGTGTAAATGGTGAGGAAGACGAGACATGGAGGATGTGGGCCAAAGTGCGCATTTGGAGTTCTACAACAGTTACTGTAGGTTTCAGTTTTCCCCTCAACTGCCAACCCTACACACACACACACACATTCACAAGTGTCATCTGAACAGCAGCAGGTTTGTCTTCGCGTCTGGCCGTGTTCATCTCTAACGCTCCGACCCAGCTCCAGTTCCCTTCTTGGAAACCAGAAGCTCAGCCTCGCTCTTCCCAGAATAGGACCATCACACACACACACACACTTTCCATCTGAGCGACAGCGGCTGTCGAGGAAGCACTAAAAACAGCCGGTTTGTTGAGACGCAGACGATGGCGTGGTGTTGTAACTGCGATCTCGGTCACTATTGCTGTAAACGTGTTCACACCTCTGTATTGATGGGCCTCTCCGGACCGCTAGAGGAGATGGACAGATCAATGGGACGGTGAAAGGTGAAAGTGAGTGATTATCTGTCATTGTGAACACAGCACAGTATTTGTGTACGATACCTTGCTCATGAGCACCTTAGTGATACCTTTACCGGTCGAATCAATCGGGTGACCTTCCGTTCATGGTGCAAACACACTAACCGTTACACTATCAACTGCCCATGTAATATAAAATATAAAAATTATGCCCATCACTTGAATATTTAGCTACAATTTTCAAATGAATTATCTGGAGCAAAGCACCATTTTGGCACCCAGCAGAGTTGGACCTTGCCTTGCACCCGAAATCCCAGGATAGTCTCGGGTCCCTGTGACCCCAGTTAGAGCTGGGATCAAGACCACCTAAACCGAGACCAGAGTGCGTCGAGATTGAGACAATACCAAGACTGTGAAGAGCCGAGACCAGGACGAGACCGAGACTGGACCAACGCACGTTTTACACCACATGACAAATCAGTGGAAGATGGAGAGCCTAAGCAACATTAAAGATGTTTATTGAATATTTCTCTCTTCCATATCTATAATGAGGAAATCACTTCACTGGAAGCAGTTATCAACACTGATCACATCACATGTTAAACTCAACAAACCACAGTGAACACTCCTCAAGACCAAACTCACTGTGTTATTGACCTGCAGAGTTGTTATTATGCAGAGACATTCTATAGCTTAGTGCTGTGAAGAACAATAAGGTTAGTGCAGGTGGAAACACTTCTTTATCCATTTGGTATCAATCTGGATACAGAATAAAATTATTTAATAACAAATAATACATTTTTTAATATTTATTTTTCCATATTGATTACTCTCTAACATTATAAAATGAAAAATAATATTTTCTGATCAATTGAAAATGAAATTCTAAAGATTTGGATAATTTTGAACTGCTTTTGGTCTTTCTGGAAGAGAACTACGTTTTTTGTGCATGATGGTGTTCCATATGAGAGTCTTGAGTGCTAACGTGTGTGTTTACATCATGAATAATGTAATTAATGCCTTTTTATGCAATTACTTCAGTTTTTGTGCACAGAAATAATTTCACATACAGAGGAATGAACATAATGTCGGTAAGTTGAAAGTCTTGTGATTCTGACGGTATGTGTGTGGTTTGTGTAAGTTAAAGGGATTCTGAGTTATTAAAACACTCATTAATAAACAACACAAAATGCCTGTGTCGCTCTCAAAGAGTTTTAATAGTAATTTTCTCAGAGTTATGGTCTCGGCTGGCCGCCAAATAAAATCCATGACAAAGTCCATGACAAGACCAATTTACCTGCTACATATAATTACAAAATAATTAAATGCTTGCAAACAATTACTACAAGGCTACATGTTTAGGATGTGAAAGCAATATAATAATTATCACATTTAATACTGAATGTGAAAAAGAATAATGTCAAGAGAATTGGTCAAGTTGGTACGAATCTCCCTGTTTTGATTCTTTTCTTGAGTTATTTTTCATCTTTTCTGTCACTGCAGAAATAATTGAGAGGGCAAAAGTGTGCATTTACTAGTAATAGTACATCACCTTTACTATAATTGCAGTAGAAAGCAATTGTTGCCAATATTGATAATAGTCAACCCCGGTACAAAGTACTCAATACAACACTTACTACAACTTCTTCTTCTTCTTCTTCTTCTTCCTCTTTCGGCTTTTCCCTTCAGGGGTCGCCACAGCGAATCATCTGTCTCCATCTAGTCCTATCTTCTGCATCCTCTACCCTCACACCAACTAACTTCATGTCCTCTTTCACCGCATCCATAAATCTCCTTGTTGGTCTTCCTCTCAGCCTCCTGCCTGGTGGCTCCAACCTCAGCATCCTTCTACCTATGTACTCATTGTCTCTCCTCTGGACATGTCCAAACCATCTCAGTCTGGCCTAATTGTTTTTATTTTTAGCTACTCCATGTATGTGATGACATGTAAAGAGAGTGAGAGACCACAACAGAATCATGTTTATTTGGGTAATTGGTGCTGTCTGAACTTGTACTTGGTAGAAAAATCACAACCTTTGAGCGGTCAGATGCATGGTTTTTGAGTCACACACACACCTAGACCGACTCTTCTTTCTTCCAAAACTCCAGCTGACGGGAGCCGAAACGCAGCGGGCTCGGTAGTGTGTGTGTGATGGCAGTCTGACTCACACCTCGTTAGAGGAGTCAGCCTCGTTAACCTCCCTCTAATTACCCACCATTACTCTGGGGCCTGTAGCACCGATGCCTCCACACACACACACACACACACACATACACATGCACACACCAAACCCTGTGCTTAAGTTGCAGAATATTTTAAGCTGATTGTGTGTTGTTGAAACAGTGGGCCAATCGGGTCTTTAAAAAGCTGGAGCTATACACTCTGAACTAAAGTTGGTGAATATTTGTCATTGTGAACACAGCACAGCACACAGTGCACGACAACCAAATGTGAGCTCAACATTTGACCCATCCATGAAGGAGCAGTGGGCAGCTGACATGTACAGCATACAGGGAGCAGTGCTTGGGGATGGTGCCTTGTTCATGAGTACCATTAACGGTCCAGGACCTGAACCAGCGACCTTCCGATGACGAGGCCAACTCCCTAACCGCTACACTACTAACTGCCCGAATTACAGGGACAGTCTCCTGTAGCAACTTTGGGTTAAGGGTCTTGTTGAAGGACTTACTGGTGAACTTGCGAACAAGAAGTGGGGCAGCTTTTTTTTGAGATCACACTGGGCAGCAATGCTTGGGGGACGGTACAGTGCTCATGAGTACCTTTACCTGTATTTGAACCCATGACCTCTTGAGCAAGACGTTGTTGGTTCGAATCCTACCTTCAGCACTACCACCACTGGGTCCCTGAACAAAACCCTCAACCGCAAGTTGTTCCAGGAAGTCTGTCCCTGTAGTTGGGGCAGTTGGTAGTGTACCAGTCAGGGAGTTGGGTCTGTGATCGAAAGGTTGTCAGTTCAAGTCCTGGACCAGTAAAGGTACCACTGAGGTACTCCTGAGCACGGTACCGTCCCCCAAGCACTGCTGCCCAGTGTAATGCCAAAAAACTGACGGATGGTTTGGACACTCATGTCTGGACCAAAAAGTAATAGGTTCGAATCCTACCCCAACCCATAAGTTGTTCTAGGAAGTCTGTCCCTGTAATTGGGGCAGTAGATAGCGTAACGGTTAGGGAGTTGGCCATGTGATCAGAAGGTTGTTGTTTGAGGTCCTGGACTGGGGCCAGCAGTGCTTGGGAGACGGCACCGCGTTCATGAGTACATCAGTGGTACCTCTAACGGCCCGGGACTTGAAACAACAACCTTCCAGTCACAGGGCCAACTCCCTAACCACTACACTACCAACTTCCAACTGTCATGCTGGAGTTAGGATTCGAACCCATGACCAGTGATGTTACACCACCAACTGCTAAAAACATATAAACACTACTAATACTAATTACTATTTACATTAATTTCCACATGTTTATATATTGGTTTTCATTTTGTGCTCTGCCCTTTTCCTCATGAGACATTAGTTTGTGTGTGTTTATATTTTCAGGTTTACAGTTCAAAATTATGAGATCAAATAACCAAATGGTCAGCGTCGGTGCTAACAGCAGGACAGGCGTTTGGACGAGAGACAGAGAGCATCTGAGTGGGCTTTATCACAATGGACGTGTCTAGGGGACTGTATATTATCACTTTTTCCCTCCCTTCCTGCTGTTATCTTTCCATCTGGCGACACGGCAGAGCCTTGGGAGCCGTTTCTATGGAGACCAGAGCGGCGGTAAGAGAAAGAGCCTAGATGAGTGTGTGTGTGTGTGTGTGTTATAAGACAGGGGTGTGTTTTAAGAGCGAGAGAGAGCGTGTACCGGTGCTCTCGGCTTTCTACCCCCTCCTCTACTCGCTCGCTTGTAATTTGAACTGTCGAAGAATTATTCATGCAAACCGTCAAGCAATCGCATCAGTGAGAACTCAAGCTGCTGGTAAATTAATCTGAAAACACCTTGATGTCACCTGAGCTGATGGACGAGCTCACACCTGACATCACCTGTAGAGTAGAGGGGATTAGAGACCCAATATCATGTGCAGTGCTGCTTTTAAATGGCAGCTTTTCAAGCTACAAGCTACTGGTGATTAATAGTATCTAAGCTCTTGTTTTAATCTAGTAGTTACTACACTACAAACTACAGAGAAAAATTAGCTGCTTCATCCAGTAATACATTTACAGCCTTTAGCAGACACTTTATCCAGAGCGACTTTCATTTCCTAATTTCAGGGACAGTCTCCCTGCAATCACTTGGGGTTAAGGGTCTTGCTCAAGGACCCAGTGATGGTAGCATTCGAACACACAATGTCTTGGTCTAGAGATAAAAATAATACTATTTTTGTAATAATGTTTTATTACATTGCTATTTTTAAAAGCAAAAAGTTAGTGGAAAAGCTACAGCATTTTAAAAGTAGCATCACAAGTTTTAGTGAAATACTCCCCAACGCTGCATCACATCCTGTATTCTCGCTGAAATTAAAATAAATTTAGTGGAATAAAAAGGAACACAATCCAATTCAACAATTTAAACTATAAACAGCCTGACTGAGACGAAGAGCCACCTACCACCCAAATAATGAGCCCCATTTATCGTGATTTACACCTCTAATTCCAGATCGGGGTTGGTGGTGGTCTAGTGGTTAGGACACCGACTCTGGACCAAGAGGTCATGGGTTTGAGTCCTACCTCCAACACTACCATCACTGGGTCCCTGAGCAACACCCTTAACCCCAAATTATAACGGTACATATAACGGGCATAACAGTTAGGGAGTTGGACCCGTCATCGGAAGGTTGCAGGTTCAAGACCGGTAAAGGTACCACTGAGGTATTCATGAACAAGGTACTGTCCCCAAGTACTGCTCCCTGGTCCCTGTACACTGTTCCTTGAGATGGGTCAAATGCAGAGGTCAGAAGTTGTTGTGCTGTGCTGTGTTCACAATGTCAAAATTATGAATGGAAGTCACTCCGGATTAGAGCATCTGCTAAATGCTGTAAATGTAAATATGCATTATGTTATTTTGGATCAATGCTGTTAGCTCTTTGATCGTTGAATTGATGTATATTGATGTATTGTTACTCCCCCACAGAGGCCACAACGCAGCTTCACCCCTGAGCGGACTTCACGTGCTGGTGGAATCTGGTGATTTATTTGCTCCTGATGAGATTTACAGTTCCACCATCAACAGCTGAAACCTTGTAAACCTCGTAGATTACACGGTCGAGCTCGTAACGGCTTGTGAAAACGGCTGATGTTGAATCGATGTGCTGTGCTACAGGAGGGAGGAGGAGTGTGAAAACGAGTGCTGCTGCGCTGCTTTATTTTGCGTCTGCAGCAGGTGAAGGAGGGATGAGGAGGAGGAGGAGGAGGAGGAGTAATTGGGCTCCGTCAATAGCAGCTCGCAGGGTTTGGCAGCAGATAAATAAAATGGAAAAGCAATCGATGCTGTCAGTGAGAGCCAAGGACACGACGGCAGCCATGTCTCTCTCTCTCTCTCTCTCTCCATCACTCTTTCAGTCTGCAATCTGCCTCCTGCTGTTACACAAGTCTCACTTCGAGCAAACTGTTCAGCCTCAGAACCGTCTCACCTGTTGATCTGCTCAACACACACACACACACAATAAAAGAAAGGAGGGAGAGAGAAAGGATGTACATGGAAAAAGGGAAAGAAAAGGAGGACAGAGAGAAGGACAGAGAGGGTGGGGTGGAGATGAGAGGGTGAAAGAGACAGGGAGAAAGGGAGAGGGAAAAGAGAGAGAGAGGGAGGGAGAGGAAGAGAGAGATACAGGGAAAGAAAGGTAGAGAAGGAGATTAGGGGGAGAGATAGAGGAAAAGAGAGGAACACAGAAACGAGGAGAGAGGGTGAGAGAGAGAGAGAGAGAGAGAGAGAGAGAGAGAGGAAGAGAGAGAGAAAGAGGGAGAGGAAGAGAGAGAGAAAGAGGGAGAGGAAGAGAGAGAGAAAGAGGGAGGGAAGGAAGGAAAAAGAGAGTGCTGAGGGAGAGACAGAAACAGAATGACAGAATGACAGAATGAGGAGAGAGAGGGAGGGGAGTGAAGAGAACGAGATAGGGAGAGAGAAGAAGAGTGCAAGATAGGGGAGAGAGAGAGAGAGAGAGAAAGAAAGGTAGAGGTTGAGATGCGAGTAAGAAAGAGAGAAAGAGAGAGTTGACTGATGGAGAAAGAAAGACAGGGAGAGATCTAGATGAGAGAGAGAGAGAGGGGGGGGGAGTGGAGAGGAAGAGGGAAGAAGAGTGCAAAATGGGAGAGAGCAGGAGATAGATAGATAGATAGATAGATAGATAGATAGATAGATAGATAGATAGATAGATAGATAGATAGATAGAGATGGTGAAGAGAAAGATATTGAAAGGAAGGTGTGGAGAGGGAATAGAGAGAGAGAAAGAGGTGGATAAAGGAGGAAGGAAAGAGAGAAAGAAAGGAAGATAGACGGGGAGAGGGGAAGAAGAGAAAGAGAAGGAGAAAATGAGATGAAGAGAGAGATAGAGAGGCATAGGGGAGAGAAGAGAAAGAGATGGAGAGAAGAGAGAGAGAGAGAGAGAGAGAGAGAGAGAGAGAGGGAGAAAGTGAACTCTGCATTTGAGCCATCCGTGAAGGAGCAGTGGGCATCTGAGGTGCAGTGCTTAGGGACGGCACCTTGCTCATGAGTACCTTAGTGGTACCTTTACCGGTCCGGCACTTGAACCTTCTCCATTCCTGCCCCAAATATTTATCTGCATGCTGATCTAGGGTAGATACACTGAGCTTACACTATCTCCCCGAAATCCCCCCAAAAATCTGTCTTTAGCTGACACAAAGTTGGCCCCCGAATTCGTAGTGGCTTAGCTGGGCTGAAGTGTGGATTTAATGATTTGGTTTCTAAAGGTGAAAAATGTATTTAATATTTTGTCAATTTGATCCCAAAAAACAGAGGTGAAGTGACAGCAGCGGAGAGCGAGACGGCGGGGCTGGAGTGAGGCGGTGTGGGGTCACGTGTTATTTGTCCTTGCAACATGATTCCCTCGGTGTGTGTCCAAAAAGAGGACAGAAGGAGCTCTGTTATGGGACTGCATGGGTCCGGTGTGTGTGTGTGTGTGTGTGTGTGAGATTGTTTTCAGGTGAATTATTTGCAATGAAACAATCCACAGTCCAAATCCATTCATTCTAGTTAAAAACAAAATTGGGTAAAAATTTGGAATTAATACAAAAACTCATGTCATACAAATATATTCAATCAAAACTAGAGACTCATTTTCTTAAGTTTTGTAGCTGACATAAAGTAGTAGAACATTTTTGACTAAATTGCACTGAAGTGAATGTGGAAAGAACGAGGGATGATTTCAGTAAGAATGAGACGAGTGCGAGTGGAAACGGATTGAGGTGTGTGTTCAGTGAGGTGCTCTGACGTGGTGTAAGAACGGTGTTGACTGTTGTGCGAAAACAGGCCGAGGGACGCTTTCCAGTCCCAAATCCCGGGTATTCTTAATGGGAGAAAACCAATGGGTTCATATTGAGGAAATAAATGACAGGAAAAAGGGATGAAAAAGACGAGTGCGGCTCATGGCTAGGGGTGGGAACTGATCAGATTTCATCAATATCAATACCATTGCGGATTCTGTTTATCAATCCAATCCCTTATCAATTCTCTTATCGATTCCTGAGTAGTGTTTTGAGTGTGAAAAAAGTAGCTACACAGTCTTCAGCACCAAAAACAACCATTTTATTTTCTCCAAAATGATGTCTGCACAAGACTGTGAACATCAGCACATTGATATTGATATTCAGAGTTGTTATTCTACAGAGACATTCTATGGTTTAGTTTATGAAGAACAATAAGGTTAGTTCAGGTGGAAACACTTCTTTATCCATTTGGAATCCATCTGGATATAGAATACAATTATTTCATAACAAATCATGCATTTTTCTATATTTATTTTTTACTGTCTAACATTATAGAATGGAAATAAATATTTTCTGTTTTATGGAAAATAAAGAAATGCTGAAGTTTTAATCATTTTTGAGCATTTGGACTCATTTCGGCCTATAACTCATTTATGACTCATTTCTGGGCGAGAAGTACATTTTTGTCATGAGGGCGTTCCATATGAGAGCCGCGGCACAATAGCGCTGTGGACGCACGTCGAGAATAAATAAATATCCAGTAAACGTCTGTACTGTGAGTAGAACGCTGGTTGTTGTTGTTTATCAGCTAAAATATAAGTTTCGTCTGTAATAAATGGGAAGATTTAACTGAACTGGAAGCTTTTAGTGAATGTTGGACTTCCCTGTGAGAGTCGCTAACAAACGCAGCGTATGTGTTTACATTGTGAAAAATATCATTCATGCTCATGATTCCTCATGGTTGAAGGTCAAGTTGCTGAGAGTGTGACGTAATAAACCATGACACAAAACTTAGGGAAAAGTGGAAAACGTGGTTCTGGGAAATGAGAGATTTGTTAAGAAGAATCTATAACGTTGGAGGTGAACAATTACGATGGAAGTGATCAGTTGGAACCGGTTCTGAGTCGGAACTGGTTTTGGATTCCCACCCCTAGTCATGACGGTTACAGATATGTGTAGAGGTTAATTTTAGCTGGATGAAGGCAGGGTAAAAGTGGAAATGAATAGCTGATGAGACTTGGACGAATAAATAAATAACTAAACGAGTGTGAGCTGCGTTATGCATATCAGATGCTGCTGAGCTTCTTCTGCTCCAGGCTTGTCCCCTGCTGATTACAGTAAGCAGGTTTGAGTGTTCATAATTCATAAACCACAAACACTCTCAGCTTCGTAACTTACATCTGAGACCTGCTCTGGTGGTGGTGGTTAGGACGCTCGACCAAGAGGTTGTGGGTTCAAATTCTATCTCTGACACTACCATCATTAAGCCCCTGAGAAATGCTCTTGACCCTAATTTGCTCTCAGTGAAAATCTCCCTGAAGTTAGGAAAATGGACGCTGCACCGGGTAAGAATGTCTCTATTATGTCGTAAATGTAATGTAATGTAAAGGTAAATTTTAGCCAAAACATTTCCTCAATAAAAACTTTTAAGTGGTTACTGGAAAGATTCCACACACTGATTGCTGAATAAATTCAACGCTATTTTATCAGTGATACTTAATATTTGTGCTTTAGGGCACTCTTACAACAAATTTGTAAACTTGACATGATGTTAAAAACTATGAGAAAATCAAATTTCCTTGACGATAAAATTTCATATCACAATCAGGTTTCAATGAGGTTTTGGCAGAAGAGAGTGTTGTGATTTTCATCTCATTTTGCATTTTGTGTAAAAAATATGTGTAGGATGGATTTATAGACATACTTTATTTCTAACTAAGCTGAACCCAAGACAAAATGCAGTGTATTGATGAGACTGAGAGAAAAAAAGTGGACTAAAGTATGGCCTCTTTTCTTTAAAGAATTTCAACTAAGAAGAATATAAATGCTAAAATCTGACTAAAACTAACACTTGATCTTGTCTAAAACCTAGATATCTAGAGTAACTGCAAGAATGAACGCTACTGCGTTGCTTAAACATTTAAACAAATAACACATTTTGAACAATATTTCCAGTCCAAGTCACCAGTTCAAGTCTCGTACCACAAAAGGTACCACTATGGTACTCATGAGCAAGCCAAAAACTTTCATCTTCTTGCAGAAACACATCTCTAGTTGTGGTTGCTGTGTAACTCCAGTCACTTTGTTCTTTCTTTCTTTCTTTCTTTTTCCTTTCTACACTTTTGGCCCTTCCACTTGCTGCAGACACAGTGTTCATGGCTTCAAACGTGCTCCAGTGGTCTAATGGAAAATGCATTGCCTTACTTAATAAGAGATGGTGGCTTCGAGTCCCATCTTGGGTGCTCGTCTAGCAGAGTGACCCAGCAGAAGCACACTGGGCACGTTACCCAGACGTCGATGGATTAAAACCATCCTCTGGTAAGGATCCGAAGGGTCGCCAGTTCAAGTCCCGATATGTGGTTATGGTGCACTGTGAGGTGGTGTGTTCACAACGACAGGTTGATGATGGAGATGAACCTGCACATTGTGACTTCACATTAGACGCAATTTAAATGTGAGGAGAAAAGGTTGTGACATTGTTCGACCTCTACAGCGGCGTCTCAGCAGCTCACGTGAGGATCTTTTCCAACGTTTAATGTGATCACGTGACAGCTGAGATTCACATACGAACACATGGTGAGATTTCTGTGTATTTGCTCAGCAGGGGAAACCTCTCTGTTGGATCAGTGCAAAATCAATATTCATTTCTCTCAGAGTCACACGAGAGAGAGAGAGAGAGAGAGAGAGAGAACGGGGTGGTGGAGAGGAAGAGGAAATAGAGGGAGGAGAAATATGAATATGAGGTAATCGGAATATGAGAGAGGGAGGGTTAGAAAGCGAAAGATGGGGGAGACAGAAAAGTAGAGGAAAAGAGGAGGAGAGAGAGCTTACAGGAAAGGAAGCAACAGAGGGAGGAGAGAGTGCGTGTGTGTAAAAGAGAGAGAGAGACTGGGGAAGAAAGAGGGGTGAGAAAGAGACACAGAAAGAGAGATGGAGGGGTGATGGGAGAGAGATGAAGACAAAGAGGGCAAGAGACAAAGAGAAAGAGAGATGGAAGGAGAATAAGAGAGATTAGGAGAGAGAAAGAAAGATAGAGAGAGAGAGAGAGAGAGAGAGAGAGAGAAAATGGGAAGAGAGGAGAGAGAGAAAGAATGGAGACGGAGGGAGATTGTGGGAGAGAGATGGAGAGACAGAGAGCAAGGGATAGAAAAATAAACAGATAGAAAAAGGGGAAAGAGAGGAGAGACAAAAAGAATAAAAGTGACAGAGAGAGTGAGAGAGAGAGAGCGAAGAAAAGAGACGAGGGACAGAGACAGAAAGAGAAGTAGAAAGAAAAGAGAGGGAGCGCGAAAGAGGGAGGGGGGAGGATGAAGAGAGGGGAGAAAATGAGTAAAAGAGAGAAGGCAGAAAGAGAAATGACGAGAGAGGAGGAAAGAAACAAAAGGGAGGAGAGAGAGAAAGAGAGAGAATTAAACGAGTAGACAGTTGAACTCCTACAGTGCACAATAATCTCACAGCTGTAAGTGTGTGTGCTGCTGTTTCCGTGTCTGGAGGTTAGTGCGAGGGACACTAGGGGGCACTGCAGCTCAGCTCCACTCTCAGGGGGGCAGTTAGTGTGTGTGTGTGTGTGTGTGTGTGTGTGTGTGTAATTGTCTCCCGCTTCCCTGCTGAATATGTGCTCTGTACTCTATTGATAGGAGCTGCACTCTGCTGTTCCAATGTCACACCATCTGCCCTGCCGCCTTCCAGCCCCGTTTGCGTGTGTGTGTGTGTGTGTATTGTTCATGAGTGTGTCTGGTGTGTGTGTTTGTTGCGCTTGTGAATATTTCATGAGTGACAGCTATACTGGCTCGAACCAGACTAACACACACACACACACACACACAAAACTCTTTATATACCCCATATGTCACTCACATTCACCCACAAATATAGATAAGATCACACACACACACACACACACACACGATAAGATAAGCATATATAAAAACACACACATAAAACACATTTACACACACAAGCACATACACACATTTTTAGACACATAAACATTAACACACACAAATACAGACAACACACATATTCACATTCAAACACAAACACACTCTCAAGGTCATGCACACACATACACACACACACGTGAGCATATACACACATATGCAAACACACACAACTGTTTCTGAACACAAACACATTTATACACACACACATTCACACTCTTCCAATGTGTTACTACACAAAGCCTTACTGTGTACACACACGATATAAAACAACTCCCCACATGTGTAATCACACTTCTATACATACACACACTAAACACACACTTGATGCATGTATGAGATCTTCATCCCACTGAGTCAGTGGAGATTCGTCACGGTTACATCCTGCTCAAAATCACATCACACACACACACACACACACACACATCATTACAACACACACCTTCTGTAAAAAAAAAGAATGTGTGTGTGCAGATGATGCAACAAATCTCTATGTATTGTTAAATGCTGTAACAGCTCCCTCCGGACTACTCCAGCCGACCACCAGAGGGCACCCCTGTCCTGCCTTGTGTCTGTCTAGTGTGGTGTGTCAGTCATTTCCCTCCGTCCTGCCCCCTTGTTACCCCTAATGAGCTAGTTTAGCCTCATTATCAGTTACACCTGTGTTAGATTAGTCCTTCGTTCTTAGTTTAACCCTCCCTGCTTGTTTATTAGTCCTGGTTTAGTTCCCACCTCCAGTTAGTCCAGTTAATCTATTAGTTTAGCATTTAGCATTTGGTTTGGTTGAATCTGTTAGCTTATTGTTTGCATCTATTTTAGGTTAGTTAGCTATTTAGCCTTGTCTCTAGGCCATCTCTGCCTACCGTGTCTGTCAGTGCACCGTTAGGTTTCCCCACACTTTGTTTTGTGTATTTTTGACACCAGACGAGAGTTTCAGTTCTTGTTTTGTGGCCATCGAGCCCATTCATTTTGCTGTGTTTTAATAAAGGTTGGGGAAGTTGGCAGCATAACGGTTATGGAGTTGGCCTTGTGATCAGAAGATCGTCGGTTCAATCCCGGACTTGTAAAAAGGGTAGTCATGAGCAAGGTACCGTCCCCAAGAACTGCTCACCGGGTGCTGCCAAAAAGTGTGGTGCATTCACAGTGACAATCACTAAACCATCAAGCTTAAATATTCTAGATTTTTACCACAACATGCTATTGAGACGTGTGGAAAAAATGAATGTCCCTTTAAAGACGCAGTAGTGTCACCGTCGTCCGTCTCCAGTAACGTCCTGCACGTCATTGTGGTGGAGAATCTCCAGCGATATTCGAATAATTCACACGTTGTAGTCTCCCCCCTGCAGCCTGACTGCATTAATCGGCCGCTTGCCTTGGACTCAGACACAATGAACAATTCACACCTCGGGGATACGATCCGCCGTACGTGCTCTACTGCCTTGTGCGGGAGTCGCTGAGCTGCTCTCCAAATCCTAGTGCGTTAGGGCTGGAGTCGGTCTGTGTGGTCAGAATTAAATAAATATATAGTTGGATAAATGAAGTGGAAATGTAAACACTGGGCCTCATTCACCAACCGTTCAAGAAATCTGTGAGTGTGTTTCGAGAACAAATGTGTTGAACGGCTGGTGAATGAGGCCTAGCATTTATATTTCTACTTCTTCTAGCTTTTTACTTAGTTACTTTTAGTTTTCCAGCAAGTACTAGCAATATAGCACACTAAAACACTACACTGTTACAAAATAATACTATCATCTTTCTCTCTTTACGAAGACGGCTATTTTCAACTAGCGGCTGTTTGTGATTGGTGATCGGTACCCTCATTGCATCACAGTGCGCTCTTGGCAGCTGCCAGATGGAGTCACACGATGGAGTCCACCTTGGCTAACTAATTAGCTTTACAATTATGCAACGGCACAAATATTCAGTATTACTGGATGTAGTTAGCTACTTAGCTGCTAGCTAGTGTAGCGTGTAGTGTAACTACTATATGAAAACAGCAGCTTGTAGTGGAGCTTAGATACAAGAAGAAGCTTGGAGTTTGAAGAGCTAGAGTTTAAAAGTAGCTTCCGCAGCACTGCAGCAGGTCGAGAGGGAGCTCCCCCCACCCCACCAACATACACGGGGTAAAAATAGACAGCTCATGTGAGAGAAAATTGCCTCCTTCCTTCCCTTTTTGCCCCTGAGAGACTAGAACCTTCCACTGAGCTCAAATCACTTTCAAACATCAAAACATCTCCACACACCCGATATCACACAGCACAGGGTAAAACCTGCAAAGCTATTATCTATCTATCTATCTATCTATCTATCTATCTATCTATCTATCTATCTATCTATCTATCTATCTATCTATCTATCTCTCTATCTATCTGTCTATCTGTCTAGCTATCTATCTATCTATCTATCTATCTATCTATCTATCTTACCCCCGACCCCAATGTAACCGTTTTCTATATTGAAGAGTCGTTACATACAATAATCTCCTCATAAACCTAAAAAAGTGTTTCACTGACAGTCCGGTCCTCACAACTGCGTTAAAACCACTTTCTCTCTCTCTCACACACACACACACACACAAATTTCTGTCCATTGTCATTAAAATTCTCCGCTCCGTCCCCTCTGGGCATCCTTAAACACACCCCGAGGCAGAGTTTAACCCGGACAGAAAGTCTAAAATTCAGCACACACAGCACCGGCAGCAGAACAGCAGGGTGTGTTAACCTCGTTCATACTGCTGTAAAATGTGTGGTAATGTTGAAGTAATCCAGAGTATTTACCTTCCTCACGTTGAGTAACCAAAAAAAAAATGTTAGAAATGACATTTTAGTGCATGTACTGTGTAATCTGTAGTGGAATACATTTTTAAAGTAACTCTTCCAACACTGGATGTTCAGCTAGATGGATTTCAACGATGTTATTTTGTACTTTCATACTTTTTGTCAATTTTAGAGCTTTTATGTTTTTTTTTATTTACTTGAATAAAGATGTTTAATTGGTACTTTACTTTTTCACATGACCATCTGTACTTCTACTTGAGTATAGTCACTGTGGGGGAAGCTACCTTTAACACGCAGCTTTATAGGCTACAAATTACTTGTTATTAAAAGTTATTAAAAGATCCACTACAAGATTACTATTACAGCTTAAGCGTTTTAAAAGAGGTTACTCACTTTTAAAGCTGTAGCGTTTGTAAAAGTAGTGAGTTACTTTTAAAGCTACTGAATTTACAGTAGTTTTAAAACAATGTCCATTTTAAAAAAGTATTTAATTACTTTTAAAGGTGCCACATTTTAAAAGCAGAAAGTTATGTTTAAAGCTACAGAATTTTAAAACTAGTTACTTTTAAAGGTACAGAACTGTAAAATATGTACATCTAAAAGTATCTTTTAAAAGTAGTAAGTTACTTTTAAAACTACTGCATTTAAAAATTAGTAACTTACTTTTAAAGCTACATTTCAAAACTAGTAAGTTATTTTAAAGCTACATTGTAAAATCAGTGCGTTACTTTTTAAGCTACAGAATTATTTAATGAGTTAGTTATTTTTAAAGGTACAGTATTTTTAATAGTTGTTATTTTGAATCAACAGAATAAAGTTACAAAATTCGTTACAACATAAGATACAGTATAAAGTAGTTATTTTAAAACTACAGTATTTTATACTAGTTAGCTATTTTTATAGCAGCAGTATTTTTACAGCTTAGCTACTTGTAATTAGTTATTCCCCAACTCATGTTGCTGCTACATGTCAGAATCCCGCCCCCCACTCCTCCACACTTTAACCCCCCGTGTGTAGCTGGAGTCAGAGCTAAGTTTGGATGTTGCTAAGTCCCGTGTGGAAACTCGACGCTCGTCAGCAGCGGCAGCAGCATTGTCTTCCAGTAGCGGCGTCTTACTACCATGACATTTGATGATGCAGGAACATCACGGGTATAAGCTGCAGGCTACAGTTACACACAGTTACACTACTAGCTGCTCACAGAGGGTTCTATCACCTGCTGTAGCAACAACTCTTCATTTTTAATTTCATACCATCACTGGACACCTACATGACCGTGTGTGTTATCAACTTGATTAATATTTTGTTGACTTGCAGTGTATTTTTTATTTTGAACTGCATTCTGCTCTCTGGGCCACAGTTGTATTGGATGTTATGGTTGTCATTTTTCCGTGGAGGGGGAAGTGGGAAAGCCGGGATAAAAAGGGAAATTGATCTTCAGTGAAAGTGGTGAAATTAGGAGTGCTGGGATTTGGCAGCGTTTTCCAGTCTGATCATATCTGTACACACACAACATTCCTGTAGCTGGAGGCTTGTTGTAAACACAGTTGTGTTGACCTGTTGACCAAACTGCCAAGATGAATAAACAGCTCTGATCTGTGCATGTGTGTGTGTGATCTATTCTCAGAATGGAGATTAACGTGAGTTTAAGTGAATTAAAGTGAATTAAAGTGAATTAAAGTGATTATATGTGACCCTCCACGGCAAAACCAGTCACTTGTCGCAACGGAGGTTTCCAAGAAAAACGAGCGTTTATGTTGTGTGGGCTAAAATTTTGGATTTTTTGTTTTTAGTGTTTTGAAACAGTGGAAGGTCTATACTGTACTGTTGTGAATAAATTTGGCTGAAAAACTTACCCTTTCCATCCTAAAAACGTGACTTTCTTGAGGTGAGGAATTCAATTCCAGCAGAATGTTAAAAGTTTGTGTTTTGACCGCTCTACTTCAATATTTACGGTAAATCCACTGGTTGACTAGCGTGAAGATATTTCTCCGGAATCCATCTTCGTCTCCCGAGTTCAGTTAACCTAACGCAGGTAGACTATCCGTGTGACTGTGAATGCAGCGTAGGCTAGCGTAAACGCAAACGTAGCCGCGACCGCACCAAGCGTCTGTGAGTGCTACGGCGATAGTCAACTTCGACGGCAGATTTCTCCGTTTCTCACTTGGCGTGACAGGAGAAACCCGACTCCTTTGAATGTTGATATCTCAGTCATATGTCGTCCCATTCATTCCATATAGGTATCGTTTTGAAGCTTGATTTATGCCCTTTCATGGAAACATAATAACTCAATTTTGTTAATGTGCAACAAGCGACTGGTTTTGCCGTGGAGGGTCACATTTGTCACTGTGAACACACCACACCAGGACTTGAACTGGTGACCATCTGATCACGAGGTGAACTCCCTAAACATCTACCATCCCATTCATCTATCTATCTATCTATCTATCTATCTATCTATCTATCTATCTATCTATCTATCTATCTATCTATCTATCTATCCCACCCTTCTCTTTTCTCTCTCTCCCAATGCCCCATCTCTCTTTCTCTCTCTTTTCATCTGTTAGGAGTGTGAGGTGAATCCACCTGGTCCTCATGATGTGTGTGTGATGCCTGGCTGCACTGTGTGTGTGTGTTGTGCCCGCTGTGCCCCCGTCGTGCCCGCAGATGGAGCAGCATGGTGGTGAGGGGGCGAGGTTTTGGAGCGGGCCGGTGTTCCCCACATCGCAACTCTCACCGCGTCCGTGACGACAAACAACTGTCCCTCATCGCCATGACGGCCAAGACTGTTGGCATGGAAACCACTCTATTGTGTGCTGCGCTCACTGACCATCTCGTTCTTGCTTTTTCTCGCTGTGTTGCGTTCCTGTCGTCCGGTGCGCTGTCGTTGCAGTTTAAAGTGCATTTTTACATTGAAACCTTCATCGACACACACACACATCACTTCTGCAGGTCTCTTTATTTTTTGGAAAGTGAGTGTAAATAAATCAGCATCTGTGTCCTGCATTAAACTAACCCAGCTACCAGGGATGGGCTAGCCGCTGTCCAGATCCAGTATCCTGTGTGGGGTGGTGGTCTAGTGGACAGGACGCTCGTCTCTGGACCATGAGGTTGTGGGTTTTCTCTCACTCTGTCTGTCTATTTCTCTCCCTTTCTCTCTGTCTGTCCCACTCTTTTTCCTCTCTCTCTCTGTTTCTTCCTCCTTCTCTCTCACTATCGTTGTTCTTTCTTTCTTTCTTTCTTTCTCATGCTCTCTCTCTCTAGCTATAATATGTCTCTCTTTTTCACTATCTATCTATCTATCTATCTATCTATCTATCTATCTATCTATCTATCTATCTATCTATCTATCTATCTATCCCTTTTCTCTTTCTCCTCTATCTATCCCACTCTCTCCCTCAATATTCTTTCTTTCTTTCTATCCCTCTTCCCTTCTTTCTTTCTACTCTTTCTCCCTCTCTCTCTCCTTCTCTTTCATTCTCTCTTTCTCTCCCTTTCTCTCTCTCTTTCATTTGTTCTATCTGTCTACTCTCTCTCTTCCTCTCTTTTTCTCTTTCTTTCTCCTCTCTCTCTGTTTCTTCCTCCTTCTCTCTCACTATTGTTGTTCTTTCTTTCTTTCTTTCTTTCTTTCTTTCTTTCTCATGCTCTCTATCCAGCTATAATATGTCTCTCTTTCTTTTTCACTATCTATCTATCTATCTATCTCTCTTTCTCTTTCTCTTTCTCTCTCTCTCCCTTTCTCTCTTTCATTCATTTGTTTGTTCTATCTTTCTACTCTCTCTCTCCCTCTCTTTCTTTCCTCTCTCTCTCTTTTCTCCTATTCTCTTCTCTCTCTCTGTTAGGACTATTAGATGAGTCCTGGGTGTTAAGATGTTTCAATTTCCACATGTGGATAAAATGCAGTCTCTGTTCACACACGTTGGTGAGACAAAGTGCGTTGTTCGTTTGGATGCCACCGCAGTAAGACGGTTGGTGAAATTTCACCCCTGCTGGATATTCCACACTCAACTATAAGTGGTATTAATGAAAGGTGGAAGTGTTTAGGAACAACAGCAACACCAACATCAAGCAGAAGACCACGTAATGCCACAACCACTGCTGAGGTCCATGGTGTGTAAAAGTAAAAGTTATTAATGTCAGCACAAAAACCGTGCAGCAGGAGCTTGATGGAACGAGTTTCCATGTCCAAGCAGCTGACGTCACCAAGTCCAATGTCGAGCGTGGGATGGAGTGGTGTAAAGTTGACCACCACTGGGCTGTGGAGCAGTGGAAAGATGTTCTATGTAGTGATCAGTCATCAATCATGCAGTAAAATGGACGAGTTTGGGTTTTGGTGGACGCTGGGAGAATGTTACCTGCCTGACTGTGAGGTTTGGTGGAGGAGGGATAACGATGATTGTTCTTCAAAGTCAAAGTCAACTTTATTGTCATCTCTGCTATATACTGTACAGATACATAGAGAGACGAGACGACGTGGCTCCAGGTTATTTCCAGTGCAAACAAACAAAGAACAGTAGAACAGAGAATAAATAGGCAGTGGCACGACTAGGCACATGGAATAAACAATAAATAAGTAAAATACTAAAATATACATTAAACAATATACATTTTAAACCAGACAATATACAATATACATTTTAGACTAGACAGGGAAGACAGACATAGAGCTAAACTTTTTTCTTTTTTTTTTTACGCATCGTACTTGATCACAAACAAAACAGAAAGTAGACAAAACGGTCAAGAATCAGTATAAAAAACACTGAATTCCCTGGAGCACTTTTAGCCGCTGCCTGCTCGTGGCGCCGCCGGAAGTAAGAGTGTTTGGGTTCTAGTCCCCTTACTTCCAGTGATGGACAATCTTAATCCTTCAGCACCAAGACATTTTGGACAATGCTGTGCTTCCAACTTTGTGGACACGGTTTGGGGAAGGTGTTCTATTCCAACATGGCGGTACCCCAGTGGTCAGCGTTATTAAAGTCCCTGCTGGTGTTATGGTCAGGAGAACCAGTACTTTTGTCCATGTAGTGGATTAACAAACCTCCTGCTCAACATTAAGTGACGTTATAAACTTTACATCACGTCTGTCCTGGCATGCACATTGCTGTGGGCTTTTCACCCTGTGTCCGATTTGCTGGCTTTTTAAAAAGACGGAGATGAGTTTGCTCAGGGATTGAAACATAATGGAATTATTTTTCTTCATCCTGCAAATAAGGAACTTGCCCGGGGAATGTCTGTATTATGCTGTTATTTCGGGAGGCTTTTCAAAGTCAAGGCCTAGATGTGAATTTATTCTTGCAGCTTGAGTCAGAACCGTACTCTTGTGAAAGCTCTTTTCTTTTGGTCCGGGCTTGGAGTGACGCGTTTCTCCCACCTCGGGGGGCTAATCTTTGTGGAGAATCAGCTGAAAGACTTTCAGGTTTGTGTGTGTGTGTGTTTTAAAGGCCTTGCGTCTTTCTTGCGTAGTATGTCTTTTGTAATTTGCTAGTTGGGGATGAGTCAGTAGCCGAGTCGTGTCCACTCCATCCAAACTAACCGCAGCAGCGTCAAAGCAGCGCTGCTGTAATCACACAATCCTCTTCACACTTGTCCTCTTTAACACAACCCCACTTCACACAGACACACCGTTCACCGCGGGTTTGAGTCATTACAGCACAAATAACACCAGTGTTGTGCTAGTTTTCACTGATGGAAGTAATACGTAACTATTGCTAGTTAGTTTTCAGTGAAAGTAATATATATGTACACAGTTATTATAGATAATTGTTTATTACTATCAGGAGGCATTACTTATTACTTTTCATTGACAGTAATGCATTATAATTTATTATTTTTATTACTGCCATATTATATTTTATTTCTAATTACTTTTCAATAGCAGTGAGAGTTTAATATTTATTACTATTATTCTATTCTATTATTATTTATTACTAATTACTTTTCACTAACTAACACATTATGAATTATTACTATTATCATATCAGGATATTCTAATAAACATACTCTATAAAATCTATAACAGCAAGTGTAATAAGTAATAGTAATTTATTACTCTTATTAAAAATATCATCATATTACTAGCTATATAAACTTGTTTATCTACAAAGCTCCAACATGTACAAATGGTTTAAACTATGTTCACGCAAAAGTTTGAGTTACTACTCACTTCAGTAATATAATAGTAATATAAAGTAATACATTACTAAGACTGCATTACTATATTTAAAAATAACACACACACACACGCGTGCTTGAAAGGCCTCTGGTGGTAGCTGGTGCAGGAAGGTGTAACGGGGCGAGTGTTTGAGATGCTGCACTCTTCTCCTTCATGAGTGGGTTTTGGGAATGAGTACGCTAATAATAACATGTGGAGCAGCTCCCTGATGCACCGCGTCTCAGCATATTTACATAAAAACTCAATCTGACTGCAACCAGCAACAGCACAACAGCAGCTGTGATGAGAGATGAAGGCCATGCATGTGC
>JAVGVS010000486.1:194203-271454 GCA_032718565.1 Distichodus sexfasciatus | reverse complement strand
ATATATATATATATCTGTATTTTACACCATTATTTGTTTTTATATTTATTTCATTATGTATTTTTTGTCTTTTTATTTATTACTACCTGTATTGTTTACTTATTTATTAATATGAAAGGACATCCTGCTGCCAGTCGGTGGTCCGCTCTCCTCCTCAAAGGGCCGGTGCGGTGGCCATTATCTTAGTCACCTGACCCAGCGACATGGTGGTGATGAATCTCCGCCCTCATCCTGCTGTCGCCGTGGTGATCACCGCAGCATCCATTTGCTTGTCCTCTAAGAGCAGCCACTCGTTTCATCGTTTCATCCGATCCGATCCGACGCTGGGGACTCATGCATGATTGACGAGGTTTTTACTATTTCTGTTTTGTCATATTTTCAGCTATTAAAGTACGACTGTCGAGAGAAGGAGGCGGGAGTGAGACTCGACACTTCTTCAGATCTTTGTTGTACTTCAGAATGGAGTACAACTGGACCACCTTCATGTGGCTTTGAGATTGATATAAACGTTGAAAAGAGAATTGATTTATTAATTTGTATACTTTTATTTATTTTGTCCTTGTTATTTAATGCTAGCTTTCTGTCTGTATTTATGTCAATTCATTCATCCATCCACCACAGCACACAGTGCCTCACAACAAAATGTAACCTCTGCATTTGACCCATCCATGAAGGAGCAGTGGGCAGTTTTTTGGTAGCACCTAGACGCTACCTTGATTATGAGTACTGGTCTGGGACTTGAACTGGCAACCCTCTGATCATGGAAACCTCCACTGCCTCTACTGCCCAAAAAAGTGTTATTGCTATGACAACTCTCTATTACACTATTACTATTCAAGAGCAGGAGAATGCTATAATATTGTTATTACAGACCTTAAAATTGTAATTAGTCCACTATTTCAAAACTATTTTGTCTGCTTTGGTGGTAATTTGGAAAACAAGCCTCGCACATTCCAATTGTAATTGTGTGGATATTATTAATGTGGAATGTTTGTGGAAAGAGTACACTGTCCTCTCGGGATCTATGAGTCATTTACAGCATTGTTATAATGTTGTAATAGTGCTAGAACAAAGCTCTGACACTGCTATTTTATAGAATTTTTACAATGCTATTACAGTACCATTACAAAGTGTATGACTAAGAAAATGGCTAAAGCAGTGTTTTTACGGATCTAGTGTTGTAATTAGGTCTCTATTTCAGAACTATTTCGTATTCATTTTGACGGGGGAAACCCAACACTCCCAAAAGTGGGTTTTGATAGAAAAAAGAATCTCATTCATGGTTCAACTTATGCAGTACTTTGGTTTTACCCAGAGTCTTAGCCCAGTATGAAGTGAGATGTATGTTGTTGTTACAATGTTGTTACAGTTTTATTCAAACGCTATCCCATTTCTATAGAAGTCATATAACAGGTATGTTACAATCCTAGAACTAAACACTGAAATAAAAGTTGAATTACAGCACTACTTTGTAATAGGTTTTGGTACAGAAAACCCCCCATTCTTGGTTCAACTTGTGCAGTTATACTCCAGTATGAATTGAGATGAAAGTTATAACACTGCTATTACAGTTATATTACAGCACAATTACAATCCTACAGCACTATTATTTTAATTAGACCTCTATCTCAGAATTATTTAGCCTATTTCGATGTTAATTTGGACAACAAACCTCCCAACACCTTCCCAAAAAAGTCTCCCTCTACGAGCAGGCTTCAGCTACCATTCGGCTTGGCTCGTGCAGTAATTGTGCAGGCATTATTAACGTGGAGGATTTGAGAGAAAGCGTACGCTGTCCTCTCAATTCCTACCCCAGCTTCACAATTACTGCCCCAGAGGGACCCATTTACAGGCAGGACGTTGGGCAGAGTAATGAAAGGAGAAAATTGCTGCTCTAATGCGCCCGAGTGCTAGCGCCGGCCTGAAAATAAGCTAATGCGAGTTTAACTCCCGACGCCAGCGACTGATATTGTGATCAATGCCGAAAGGAGTCCCGACTCGCCAACGCTCCTCACAGCTAGGGAAAAAAAACACAAACCCAAATAACTCAGACCAGCACCGAAGGCGTTTCTTTATTCTTTCCTGATGATAAGAAATGGAGCTTTTCCTTTCTGAACAAACCTGTATCCAAGCCAGAGAATCCAATCAGTCGTTATAAAGCCGAAAAACTGGAAACTTTCACTTCAATTCAGATTCCAGCATCTATCATTTCACATGAAGAAGCAGCAGCAGAAAGCAAAATAAACCAACACAAACCATGAATGAAATTCCATCTATCTATCTATCTATCTATCTATCTATCTATCTATCTATCTATCTATCTATCTATCTATCTATCTATCTATCTATCTATCTATCTTTTTGGTCTATTTACTCTCCTTCTAGCTCTCTCACACACTTTCATTTCTTTTATATGTATAACTATAAATTTTATTTATTTATTTATTTATTTATTGCTCTAGAACATTCTATCTATCTACTGATCTCTTTTGCTTGTCTCTGAGAATAATTTTCAATCTTTTCTGCTTTCGTTTTTTGATCTACCTATCTATCTATCTATCTATCTATCTATCTATCTATCTATCTATCTTTTTGGTCTATTTACTCTCCTTCTAGCTCTCTCACACACTTTCATTTCTTTTATATGTATAACTATAAATTTTATTTATTTATTTATTTATTTATTGCTCTAGAACATTCTATCTATCTACTGATCTCTTTTGCTTGTCTCTGAGAATAATTTTCAATCTTTTCTGCTTTCGTTTTTTGATCTACCTATCTATCTATCTATCTATCTATCTATCTATCTATCTATCTATCTATCTATCTTTTTTTCTTGGTCTATTTACTCTCCTTCTCTCTCTCACACACACTTAATTTCTTTTAAAAATATAACTATACATTTTCTTCTATTTTTGCTAACTGCAAATTTCTTTCTTTGTTTCTTTTTTTCTTTCTTTGTTTCTTTCTAGCTCTAGGTCAGTCTATCTATCCATATATCTATCTATGCACTTTTACTTGTTTGTTCACGCTCTCTCCCTCTCTATCTGTCTATATATTTTTATAAGTAGACATCTATATTGTGATCTGTCTATTTATCTGTGTTAATATACATGCCTATATATGATTTATTTTTGCTCATCCCTTTTGATAACTAACTGTTCTTCCCAAATACAATACTAAACACAATTATACCAACAAATATTAATTACTAAGAACTTCTGAATTATTCTGAAGGTTTTTTTGTGGTGATAAATAACTATGTCTCCAACTTTCCTCATCTCATAAAATCTTCATCTCTCCAAATAACCCACTTTAGCACTTTTATTCATAGAGAGCGTCTAATTAAACACAAATGTCCTTTGTGTAATCCTGAGGAGAAAAATCCAGTTTACAACTACACATGATAACATCACACTGAGATAACACACACACACACACACATCTTTTCTCTCAATCACTGTGCGATGAATATGCAATGCAACCTTTCAAAACACAACTCAAAGCTATTCACGTGACTGTTCTCCATGTAATTATTTTAAAATACTGTTTTCACACCTATTTACTGCATCTTTTGGAATTATTTTCCTCATTCAGTGACATAGCAACAAACCACACACACACACACACACACACACAAGAACACCAAACACACACACACACACACACACACTAGAGGACACACACTATGCATCACATCTCTTCACACATCACTTTCATCTGTCCAATGACTGTAATACCTAAATTACACACACACAATGCATTTTGCCAAGCATCACTTTTCTTTGTACAATGACTGTACCTAACATCCAGCCGACATCTCCACACACTCACAACACACGCACGCACACACACACACACACACAAACCACTCTCCACTCTCTTCTATAATCCCACATAAACACACATAAAACAGCTCTCAAAGCATCCAAATACCACACACACACACACACACACACATTTTAAAGCATCACTCTCTTCTGTAAGCACACATTTCAACACACAAACACACACACACAACCAGCTCTACATCTTTCTCACTGGAGAAAGTTACCGTTTTCCTCTTCACACTCGCTCTTTCTTCAGGAAGTGAACCCAACCCAAAGAGCCGAACTGTAACAAACCAAACCCAACCAAACACAATGCAACCAAACTGAGTCTAATCCAGCCCAACTGAAGCAAACCAAACTGAACCCGACTGAAAAGAAATCCACTGAACAGAATCCAGTGGAATGAGCGCATCTGAAAACAATCAAACTGAACCCAACCAAATCAAACCCAACCAAACAAACTGAATCTACCTGAACTCAAATCCACTGAACTGACCCTAGTCGAACTGAACCAAGCCCAACTGCAAACGATTGAACCGTACCCAACCAAGGCAAACTGAACTAAACCAAGCCTAACCCAACCAAACTAAACCCAACTGAACAAAGTGAATCCAAATGACCTAGAATCACCTGAAACAAACCCCAATCGAACTCAACCAAATCAGATTGAAATCAACTGAAACAAACCCAACGAAGCCAAACCCAGCTGAAGCCAACCGAACGAACATCATCCAAATCAAATTGACCAAAACAAACCAAACTCAAATGAACTGAAATGATGCAGAACCGAACCCTCGGATCCATCCCTACTGAACCAAACCAAACCAAATTAATCAGAGCATAACAGACCTGAACCAAATTAAACCAACCTGAACCAAAACCAGTTCTTTCTTTTCTCTTACTCCCTCCCTCCCTCACTCTGCTTCTCTCTTTGTTTCCACCACATTCTGTCTCTTTACCATAATCACTCATTACCAAATTGTCTATCATTTCACTCTCTCTATCTCTCTATAATACTCCGTCTCTCCTTCATCGTATAAAGTTAGCGTTTCCCCTCTTCACAACCACACTCTCTTCAGGAACCAGCCCAAGTGAACTGAAGCCAAGCAAAGCAAAGCCAACCCATCTGAACCAAACTGAACAAAGTCCTCAAAATCCTACAACAACACAGCAGCAAACGTCAGTGCAAACCAACGGTTCTGGTTCTTACTCACAGTGTGCGGTGACAGAGGAGCTGAACACCGACAGCATCAGCACCAGCAGCATCAGCATCAGCATCAGCCCGACACGTTGAGAACACGAGCCCCGAAACTCCATCTCCTAAAATCCTGCACGAGCGGCCGATCAGCACGAACACCGCTTCCCGACTGGAACACACACACAATCTCCCCGAGCTTCACACACACACACAGAGGGGGAGAGAGAGAGAGAGAGAGAGAGAGGAGGTGGGGCTATGACGGAGAGCCAGATCGAAGACATGCCCACTTCTCACTTATTCCCTTTCATATTCTCTCTCTCTCTCTCTCTCTCTCTCTCTCCACTATACTCTCTCTTTTCCATATTCTCAGTTTCTCCCTCGTTGTTTCTCTCTACCATATTTATCTTCTTGTCTCTTTACCATATATTCTTTTCTTTCCCTCTCCTTATCACATTCTCTTTCACTCTTTCATTAGCATATTGTCTCTCCAAATGTCTTTCTTTGATTAATCATTCTCTCTCTCTCTCGTAATGTTAGCTCATGCCTCACACCAAACACTGCTCTGAACCCCATTCAGGACAATTAGCCTTTTTTTTGGTGGGGAAAACACATCAGCACATGCCTCGTTATTGGGAATATTAATTGCCATAGCGATTCCCTAAAAATATCAATAGTCCCACACAAAGTGTGTCCTTGTCCATGTTCCACCCCCAAATCCAAATCCTCCTCCCCCATGGTGACTCTTCACGCCAGTTCTGAGCTCCTGATGTAAATTCTGAGGTCTCACCATCGATTTCACAGTCCCTCGAGTCGTCATTATTACTGTAAAACAAAGCTGTGTTCGATTTGTTTACCTCCGACCTGTTCATCATAGAATGCAGACGACATGGTAATGAGCTTTATTATAGAATGAAGGTTATAAAACACTCTTATACCGCTGAAAACACAAGCACAATTAAGGAACACAAAATTTACCGATTACAGTAGTATCTATCAAATACCATCAAATACTTTTGTCAAGTGAAACAAACAATAAAATATATAATTCCAAGAAAAATGAGTACCATGATTACCTCAGTGGTACCGTTACCAGTCCGGCACTTGAATCAGTGACCTTCTGATCATGGTGCCAACTCCCTAACAGTTATTCAATGAACTGTCTACATGTCCTGCTTTGCATCACAGGGGTATAGTACCAAATTTTTACCCCCATGCACAACCAGTCTCCATGAGCCGGCTCCACATTCAGTTATTCATTCTACGAACCCCTAAATCTCAACCACGGTCGCGGGAGGACCGGAGCCTATCCTGGGAACTACGGGCCCAAGGCGGGGACCAACCATGGGCAGCAGCCAACACACTGCAGGGCACACACACTCACACAATCACACCTTATGGGGTCAATTTAGAGTTTCCAATTAACCTATATTGCATGCTTTTGGACTGTGGAAGGAAACCTGAGCACCTGGAGGAAACCCACGCGAACACAGGGAGACCATGCAAACTCCACACAGAAAGACCCTACAGCTGAACTGGCAGCACTAACCACTGCGCCACTGTGCCACCCTTAACATTCTTTAATTTAATTTAATCCTAGCTAGAGTTCCCACTTTGGATCTGTATGGCCTGTCTTAAGCAATATTGTTCATTTCGGCATTGCAGTGTCACGTTTGGAGCTGGTTTTGGAGCAAACAAATAAGAACGGAGCGCTGAAGCCCCCAAAAATAGAGGCGGGTGAAGCCCCCGGGGCTGTGTTCCAACACTTCTTAACCCTGTCACTCACAACTCAGATCTCACAACACTTTATTGCTAGTAATGTGCAGACAAGTCACAGCTGGTTGTGGGTTTGCACCAAATAAGTCCGGGACAATATTACAAACACGAAAACTCAACAGCAGTAACATTGTTTTAATGAGAGCAGAGAAAACCATCACAACAAGACATCACAACAGCATGCAAGAGTTCATATAGCACACCGTACCGAAAATATCCTCATACGGGTCAAAGTTCACAGAAGTCAATTAAGAGGTTTTCTTTTGAGAAAACTGTACTGCTTATGTTATACTGAACTTAACCCTTTAAGCCCTGAGACAGATTGGTATCATTATAAAGGTAACACTTGTGAGATTCAGCATACATGCTACTGGGTCAGAATAAAAGAAGATGCAACACAGCAGAGCACGAAAAACAAAATCATGTTCACCAAAAAAACCCCACATATTATCTGCGTAATCTGCGGAGTCTGGGCTTTCATATACGGTATGCATGGTTAGCAATAGTAGTATAGATTCTGCAGCCGTATTTCTTCTACGTAGACCTACACAGTGTTCTTGTTCATTTATTTATGTGTTGGTGTTGGAATTGTGTTACGTTCAGGCGGAATTTGTTGTTTGAGATTTGTAGACGTGATTCGATTGGTGATGTGCTGCATGCGTATGTTTGTTTATTACCAACTAAAAAGCCTTAAAGCCTTCCCGTTCTGCCCCCAGTACCGGGGTCGATCGGGTTTAACAGGTTAAATTGATCTTCTCAACAAGTGCTTTTTAATTTTTATGTAAACATGAATTAATATGTGACCCGATCTGCCGTAATGAGTCGGAAGTCGGCGTTCTATTTATTGAGATACGGGCCGATTATGTTGACAAACATCAAAAATATCGATTTTTCTTTTTTGGTCTTATACGAAAGAAAAGGTCTTCAAAATTAATCTGGTCTCCAAAAAAGAAATTTTTTTATTTTTGTGATGTTTTTCAAAATAATCGGCCCATATCTAAATGAATAGAACACTGACTTCTGACTCATTACGGCAGACCAGGTCACATATGTTATGTTCTAGAGGCTTTAGGAAAGAATAAATTAAATTTCAGACTCTAAAATTGGGTTTTTATTAACATTTATTTATTCTTTCGTTTATTTATTCATTAACTTCATTTAATATGCAAGACATCACAAACAGATTCTTATTTATATTAACAGTCTGGCAGAAAACACTTGTAAGGCAAAGAAAGCAAAACTGAAAAAAAGCAATAACATGTCAGTTTTAGACTCTGGATTAGTAGCATGTTTAAAATACTTCAATTATATTTTTTACTCATAAATGTCTAAATTTGCTTTTTGACAGTTTCTACTGTACAACACTTGGGCACGCTGGTCGAGAGACCCCAGTGCAACTGAAAATAAAGTGCACGCAAAGCATCAAAACATATTAATCAAGTTGATAACGCACATGTAAACATGCAATTACAAAGACGCTACACAAATTCTTCAAAATGACATCACATGGTCCACATTTTATAAACGTGCTGCACATTCATAGACACGCCACAAATACTCAAAACACATGCAACTTGCGACGCTGCAAACAGACAACACAACACAAGTGTGACACAACACAGTCGTCCACCATTGAGCTTTAGGAGGACACTCCATTTTTTTCTTGTGTTTCACTTTAAACATTTCTCCCCCGCCGCTCACCGTTAATTAAACTTTTCCGGCGTTGAGCGTGCCCCCAAAAAACATGCACGATGCCCAGGTGAGAGGGAGAATAAGTCAAGCGTTTCTGCAGGTGCTCCCCACTGAGCAAACCTTTTGCTTTTTCTTGGCTTTAAGCTACGACTTCTCCTCAAATCACAAGTCGGAACAGAGCGAGTCTCGGGTGTGCCTGAAGGACAAAAAATAAATATATAACTATATAAATATAAATATATATACAGGTTATATAGTATGTGGGAAGTGAGAGTGTAGCAGAGCTTTAGCTGTTGGCTGACCTAAATTCAGCTCTGATCGACAACCGGGCACATTGCACACTGCTGGCATGGAGGATTGGTCAGGAAATTGAGTTTGTGTGTGGGCGTGTGTGTGTGTTTCCAGGAGGGAAATATTTTTTGAGGGAACTGCAAAAAGTCAGAATGTATATGAAAAAACCCATACTTTACATCTTGTTTATGGTCCCATACAGATATTAAATCAATTACAAGATATATTGGGGTGGAAATAAAACCCTCAAACCTTGGTATGTCAGGTACAGCCTGGCAATAGTTTGCATCATATCTCAACAGCAAGACATTTCAGGTAGCATGGCAAGATTCCAAGTTTGACCCATAAAGTCTGACCACTGGAGTTCCTCAGGGTTCAGTCCTTGGATCCCTTCTCTTTCCTTTATGAACTAGTTTCCTCAGATGGCTTCACCTATCACTGGTATGCAGATGAAACTCAACTTATTCTCTCTGTTCCACCCGATGATCAGCAGGTTTCATCCCGCATCCCAGACGTCCTGGCTGACATCTCTTCTTGGGTGACGCTCCACCACTTCGAGTTGAATCCCTTTAAGATTGAGCTCTTGTACATCAAATATAATCCATCACCGAGTCATGACCTCACCATTTCTTTTGAGAACTCGGTTGTCACCCCCTTAGAAGACAGCAAGAAATCTTGGTCTCACTCTGGTCGATGAACAGTCATTCTTTTCCAACATTGGCATGTCAGACCTGTCCAGGCCCTGTAGATATCTTCTCAGCATTGCTGGACTACTCCAACACTCTACAGGCTGTACTTCCACTGAAGACAACCAGACCACTTCAACTGATCCAGAATGCAGCTGTGAGACTCATCTGCATGGTTTCTAAATTCTCCATACCACACCTCTACTACGGATCCTGCACTGACTCCCTGTCACTGCTCACATCAGGTTCAAATCCTGAACACTCGCCTTCAAAACAAAGACTGTATTATTTTGAGTACTTCAGACCAAATATTATCAACATGCAAGCATTTTGCACTCTTTAAATTCAACTAGAATTCTAATGAGAGTAATGCATTTTTACTTCACTGTGTTGCTACTGAGAACAATTACTCCTTGCATTTTTTTTTGCTCCTTTATTTCTGTGTACAGGGAGAGATGCTGGCATGGAGGAACTGTTGGTAAATTGACTGTGTGTATGTGAGTTTGTGTGTTTACACAAGGGGAGGAATTTCTGAGGCAACTGCAAAAATATCAGACTTGGAAATCCACTCTACTCTCCAGGTTTGGTCTGATTGCCTCACTCCACTCTCAAATTGAATTTCTTGAACCAACTTCACACTTGTCAAGAATCTCTTCTTCTTCTTCCAAATTTAGTTTGTTCAAGCATCACTTTTTTGTGAATCTGGTGAAACACAAACTCAGAAAACTTCTGACATATCTTGCCAAAGCATAATAACTGAATCACAACTAATTTATAATTACAAAACCAAACACTGCTGCCCGGCAGCATACAAAATTGTAATGGCACTGCTATAGAAATATGAATTCTCAGGGGCATGAAGTCATCTAACGCAAAATTGATAGAAAACACGATGTAAATGAGTGAAATGAGCTTCGCTTTTTCATGAGGTCATTGCTTCAGTCCACTGTTATTACTCTATTACTGACAAAGCAGATAAAAGCACAATTCCATGGTGTATGTACCTATTAGAGAGATACAATTATGTTTCAAGAAGTTGAGCACAAGATACATTTATTTTTTAATCAAGAAACTACAGTGTGCATCCTCATGGGTGCAGCTGGCTGACAGTGCATATTTATATTATCTGTAACATTTGGAATAGCAATATACGTTCTGATTCTGAAGTGGGTATGTGTTAAATAATTACATCAAAGTTTTCATTTGCAGCACTTGGTTAATGCTGTTATCCAACATAATGCTCATCAGGCTTTACAGTGCTCAGAGAAAACTAGTTCCTCACGCTATACTACAAAAAATATTGAGCTCTGCACCTTTGGCCATAACAGATTATCCAAATTCATTCACTGTTGCATTTAGAATTAAATTTGCAAAGAAGTTATTATCATATTGCTGTCCATTTTTTCATTAATCATAATCAACTAACTTTTACAAACATCTACCTTTTGCAGAGTCCAAACCTTACTGGGGAAAAAAGTATTCACTGGAGCAAAGCATCATCATCGTTGAGATCAATCAGTGGCGTTTGCAGTTTATATAAACGTGGTTTATCATAGACATGTCTAGTTGATTAGTTGATTAGCCACTGGTGCTAGAAGTTCAGTTATTGTACACTGTAAGTATTATTTTGAATACTTAAGACCAAATATTATCAACATGAGCAAATTGCGCTCTTTAAATTCGACTGCAGTTCTAATGAGAGTAATGTATTTTTTACTTCACTACATTGCTACTGACAAATAGGAACAAACACAGAAGTTACCGATGGCGCTTTGCGTAACTTTCAGGGGAAAAAAACTGGTTTGGTGGACACAGTCTTTTGATTAGCCCCAGGCCTTAAATTTCTGTTCATATTAGTCTGTTTTTCGTTCTTTTCCTTGTATGTCCACCTTTGCGCTAACACTGTGTGGCGTGCAATATGTTAATTTAGAGTTTAAGAAGATGTTATCTGTCTGTTTTTGACCTTTTGGCCTCTTAATCGCTCTTTTAAGCAGTACTACTTTTATAAATACCAAAAAGTGCCCAGCAAATTTCCCATTTCACTTTAGTTCAGTAGACTGATGACTGTATGGATATATTGATAGATTTTTTTTGGCTTGTTCCCCAGCAGAAGGAGCTGCTATGTATAAAACAAAAAGTCGATTCTGTTTATTCTGTCCTCCTATTGTTGGCTCCACATTCCGCCCTGGTGTAGAGGGAGATGTTCGGGGATCTTGTTGCGCAGATTTGGCTTGGGTCGCATCGATCACTCGAGCGTGTCTTTTCTTGTTTTGTCCCTGAAAGTGAGCCAGGCAGCACCGGGGCACCAGAGATGCCAGGCAGAATCAAACTCTACCTCAAACACAGTAGGAAAACAGCTAGCTGTGTCTATATTCACTAAAATTCAGAATTAATAATTATTTTGGTTTGATGGTTTAATTTTGAATGTCTTCTTTCAGAAAAAAAAGTGTAATTTCCATTGCAGCAACGAAAATGCCGAGTGTTGTAGTGGTCCAGTAGGTAGAATGTGCCAATCTGATATTCGATATCAGTATTGATCTTATCATTTACAGTAACATTCACGACATTTAGCAGATGCTCTTACTGTATGAGGAGCGAGTTCCATTTCCTATGTTCAGGAATAAAGCAATTTGGGGTTGAAGGGTCTCACTCAGTGACCCAATGATCGTAGTGCTGGAGGTAAGATTCAAACTCCCAACATCTTGTTCCAGAGGCAAGTATCATAACAACTAGACCACCACCACCACCACCACCCTCGATCCTGGCCTAAATGACTAGATCCTTAGCTGTTTAAAAAGTTTTTACAGTGTAATGTTTGGCTCTTGTTTCTTATTGTCACTGCTCCCCTTGAACATTGATCCAGCCGGCCACCAGAGGGCACCCCTGCCCTGTCCTCTCCTGTCTATCTAAGTGTGGTACGTCGGTCAACTCCCTTTGTCCTGCCCCCATGTCCTGATTGGTTTATTGGTGTGATTATTGCTTAGTCAGCTTTGTTATAGGGTGCACCTGAGTTTGCTTAGTCCTTAGTTTCTAGTTTCTTGATATGTTTGCTTCATTGGTTCCAGTTTAGTTCCCTCCTCCGGTTAGCCCAGTTCCGGTCGTCTATTCTACCCCGTGTTGCTGTGTGTTTGAAAATGCTTCAGTTTGTAGTTTTGTAGCCATTGAGCCTGTTTGTTTTTGCTTGAAATTAAAAAGAAGCTTGCATTGGTGCCAAACCTCCTGTGTCATGAGGGCACACTTATGAGTGTAATATTTGTTTTACAGTTTTAAGATATGCATCCACACAACCTTTTCACAAAAAAAGTATGAAAAATTTTGTACCTGGAATTTAAGAGCGTGAGAATTGTTATATTTTTGTTAAAAATAATCTGATCTGAATGTAAGTCATATTTCTTGTGTGTCACATGGTGATTGATAGAACCTCTATAATGCTATAAAAACTGTAATAACCTTTAATTTTTTTTATTATTATGAAGATAGATAATTTTTAAAAACTTTTTTAACCTGACTAAGCCTTTGATGTTTCTAGAAAAGAAACTTTTTAAACCTTTGACTCATAATGGAGAATAATCTTCTGATATTTCAGGTTATGACATTCTTTTTAATAACCACTTTTTAATTCTGCATTTCTAATTACTATACTTTTTTTTGCTTTTTGGGTACGAGCATGTATGAGAAAGATTTTTTGGTGAGGAGACAATGTCAAATGCTTTTAACAATGCATTAACACAAGCATAATATACAGTGCAATTATTACGTCAATTAATTTGCCCTCATAATATTTTACGACATTAATAAATTATTACCCCGTTAATGTTCAATCCTCATTCCACAGAAGTGGTTCTGAAATAACTCTAACCATACAAACCCAAACCCAGACACGAACTCACAGAACCTTTTTATCCCCCTCTTTTTACCCGTTTAGCTCGGAGGTGGCTGTGATGGAAATAGATGGTTTGACTTCCCCGAGCTTGCGTCTGCCTGAAGGCGACGTTTGACAGACGAATAATTACCCACTATTTAATGCTTTCATCAATGACGGGCCTCACCTCTTGTCCCTCGGCCTTCCAGTGTGTCGTAAAACGAATTTAGCAAGCGTCGCTCATCCGTTATTCACCTACTCGTTCATCTGACTCTCATTCTGAAGGTAATGTTTCATAATCTACATAAGTGCATTCCGCACTCGTTCGTCTGCCAGTTCAATAGGTTTTTCTCTTAAGGCCTAACCCTGAGTTCTTTTTCCTTCTCCATTCTTTTTCGTGTCAAGTTACGAGATCACGACGCTGACGAGCTATTAAACGACGAGGCTTCCCTCCATCGATTCACTTCAGAATTCCACAAGAAAAGTATTCTTTATTTAAAGGTCCCAGAGGTTACTTGGTGATGAATATTTGACGGATCCCTGCAAGGGCTTGTGGGAATGTGGCGGAAGCTGTGTTGTACAACGATGAGTCTGAAGGTCATTGTTTTATAATGCGATATGTGGCTTAAAAAAAGAGAAATGGGTCTTACTCCGGTTCCGGTTGATAATCGCGATGAGGACTGTGTTGAAAGGAGTTTGGGTTCTTGTGAAAAGTGAAAAGAATAGGTATTTCTGCCATTAAATATGATGTTCCATTTAACAAGCTATATACTGTATATGTACTGTAAAAATACAGTAGATTCCTTTGCTATTTTCAATAATGAGTGCTTTTGTCAGTTGCTTGCCTGACACAAACAATAGTTTAACACTTACCTGGAAGCATAGTTTTCTTAATACTGCCTTTTCCTGTCATAATTCAGTCTAGCTCTGGACTAATTTTGTAAATCCTGACTGCCCTTGAAAAGCTCTAATGCAGGAACAAGCTACCCCAACTGATCTGGTGTGGTTCTGATGGGCAGAGCTCTGCATTAATGTGATGTTTCTCCCCAGTCCTGGGATTTCATACATCTCAAAAATAGCTCTGCCATGACAATTTCCCCTCACCGCTGCTCATAATACAGTACAATGAAGTCTAGCCCAAAGACTGGTCTGCTCAGAAAAAAATCTTCTTTCATTCTGCTTACCCTACTCCTTACTCCTAACCCTAGAAATTCTCATTAGCCCCTTAAAAACTGCGTATAATAATAATAATAATAATAATAATAACCACACACAAAAAAACAAGCTTTTGCTTGTTTCTCTGGCTGTGAAATTCTCATCAGCCCATTAAAAAACCATGATGTTTTCCCCGAGAAGAAGTAGCTCTAACACGTCTCACCTTGAAGCAGCTAAAACCTGAGACGAGAAAGAGGAAAAGGTGGAGGAGGAGGATGGCTTTCGTCTGATCTCATCTGTCTGATCTCTCTCTCTCCCTCTCACTTTCTCTCGGCCTGCCTGTGTCATGCTGGACGTCAGGCCTTTTCCATGTCAGGCTGGCATGTTCGGGCTGCAGACACTGCTCTGCTGCAGACACAGACGGGAATAACCTGCTCTGACAGCCTGAACCCCTTTGATGGAGTCGAGTGAGGACTTTGGTGCCAGCATGGAGGAGGAGAAGGAGGTGGTGATAAAGGTGGTGCTGGTGTTGTTGGTGTTGTTATTGTTGTAGCCTGCAGTGCATGAGCCAGCCCCAGGCTGGGGCGAATAAACTAAAATTGTCAGTGTGACTGTACTGGCGAAGAGTAGAAGAGTCTGTGTTATTTCAGTAAATGCACAAAGGAGAAATGGTTCCCTTAGAACCCGACTTCTTCCTGGCAAGATCACAATAATGCCTTTGTAGCAGTGACATGTAACATGCTAAATGTAAGTAAAGGTAACAATTCTTTACAAAACAAAACAAGTGAAAAGTTAAAAGTCTACAATTAGATTCTTTCTTGATTAAAAGTATCTGATATAAATAATACTTAAGTATTCATAGTATTTTGCTGCTATTAGTAATGGTTACTCATTGCAAGAAATGTATGGCAAAAAGTCTAAAAGTTAAGTGCTGTCATAAACTCGTGCTCAAACAATAAAACAAAATTACGAGAACCAGAACTGAGACATAAACAGCTATTACGCTGGCACAGAGGAAGTGGAACGTGTTTAGGTTTATTGTAACAATTTAAGATTTAGGAGTTTGGATTGTCAGAACCTGCGGGTGGTGGCGTAACAGTAAGGTGTTCACCCTGTGATCAGAAGGTCGCAGGTTCGAATCCAGGGCCGGTAAAGTTACCACTGAGGTACTCATGAGCAAGGTACCATCCCCAAGCACTGCTCCCCGGGCACTTGTTAGCTGCCCACTGCTCTTGCACGGATGGGTTAAATGCAGAGGTCACATTTGGTTGTGGTGTGCTGTGCTGTGGTGTGTTCATGATGCCAAAGAATCACTGATTTTCACTTTCATATTAGCCTGGCAACATGTTTCCAAAAGAAGAAAAAAAAAGTGTTTACTTTTGTTCCTGCAGATGTCCTACTGTCAGTAGAAATGTAATGAAGTAGAAACTACATTACTTCCATTAGAACTGTAGTAAAGTGGGGAGTCAACTTTTCAAATGTCAATTTTATTAACATTAAAAGCAATAATTAGGTTGAGCAAAGAAGTGCAAATCCTCAAGCACTATACACTTAACACACTGCTCTGCTGCAGACGGGTGTAACCTGCACTGACAGCCAGAACCCCTTTGATACACAGTCGAAGAGTGAAGACTCTGGTGTCAGGGTGGAGGAGGAAGAGGAGGCAGAGGACGTGATGAAGATGTTGTTGTTGTAGCTCACAGTGCACAAGTCAGACACAGGCTGGATGGAATAAACTTGATTTTTCAGTGTTTTCTGTACTGGTGGATAGTGTACTACCAGAGGTTGTTTTGAGGATGATTCATTTACAGTATGTGGATGTTACATGCAATTTGTAATGTTCTCATCATGTTTAGGATTTTTACTGTGAACACGTGTCAGTGGTGAAAGAAAAGGTTTTTGTTAGGAAAAAATATAAGTAAAAATACCGATAGTAGCACATACATATTCATAGTTCATAATACATTACATTGTTATTATAGTTCATATTACTGCTACTATGTGGTTTATATTTTTACCGTTATCATTACTGTTGTTGTTGTTGTTGTTGTAAAGATTTCTTCTATTCATATACTATAAAATGACCATATGTTTTTCAAATGAGACAAGGCAGCAGCATTTCTCCTTGAGCTTGAAGAGTTTGTCTTCAGAAACGATGCAAATTTAGAGCCAGACATCCAAGAGCCGAACTGGAAAACAGACAGCAAATAAATAAACAGATCTGGAGGAGGAATAATAACTTCCTCTTTCCCCATAATCCTCTCCAGCTGGGATTATCCGCTCTGTCCCTGGCCTTCAAATAACACTCAGAGCATATGCAGATGTACCAGGAGGAGCTTCTCATGTGGAGGAAAAAATTGACTACAAGTTTGGTCTTCCACCTTTAATAATACAACCCTAAATCCATTGTAACTTCCTCGATAACACAGGATGTTAGAGTTATAAATGAGCAGCAGCGGAACCGGAGATGCTAATCAGCCTCAGCTTTCATAATGTCAGCATTTGCTATTCTGTTTTTTTTTATCTTCTTCTTCAAAACCTTCTTTAATTATGAAGTCTTGTTTATGAGGCAGGGAGCCTGAGATGCTCGACAGCTCTCCTCCTGAGTCTCATTCAACAACTCCAAGTGCTGCTGGGAAATTGTAGCAAGATAGCGGTCGTTTGGGCTAGCATTCCCCATCCCCCCCACCGATGATGGAGGAACTCTGGCGGGAGACGAGTTCCGTCGTTAAACAGGCAATAAAACCTCCTTCTCTTTCGGTGACATAATCCATTCATTTCTCATCTCCGCCCGGCGGCTAAAGAAAGGCCGAGAAATCAGCTTAGCTCAAAGTGGGCAAATTTGGCAAAGGCCGCTCATCAGTTTGATTTATACGCGCCTCCTCGACACCCATCATTTGCCGTAATAGCGGAACATAACGGATGGCCTGGCAGCAGCGGCTGGCGTCCGGGCCGAGAGCGAAGTGACGCCACCTCGGATCAGAGCGAACATTTGTTACAAAATGATGCAAAGAGTTATTAATGGCCACGACAGTGATGTTTCAAGTGCAACGTGCCCTTGGCATCCATGACAGTGTCTGTGGTGAAGGCTAGATATGTTAGTCCATGTGTAAATGATCTAGCATAGCACTGCATCAGTGCCAAAAGTTCTGTATTCAACATTATGCGTCCGTGTCACTGGTATCATTCATTCACGGCTCTGAATGCTGTAAGCTTCCTGTTGTAGATAATATATTTGTGTCTGACTCCAAAACACAGCTGAGGTAATCTTTATCAGCAGTTGGTGGCGTAACGGTTGGGAGGTCGCCCAATAATCGAATCCCAGACCGGTAAAGTTAGGCGTGAGGTACTCATGAGCAAGGTACCATTCCCAAGCACTGCTCTCTGGGCACTGCCCTTGTTAGCTGCCCACTGGTTCCATCACAGATGGGTCAAAGGCATAGGTCACATTTTGTTGTGGTACACCGTGTGCTGTGCTGTGGTGTGTTCACAATGATAAAATAATTTCTCACTCACTCATTAATCCGCAGTGCTACACAATGTCTGAAATCACACATCTAAAGGTAAGTATCTAAAATAATTCCTAACATTATTTAGATTTGTAATATTCAAATATTTGAAGTGTTTACACCCTCTAACTTTCCCCTTTGTCTTATTAATCCAATTTTCACAATGCAGTCATAATCATCAATCATGACCTTACTGAATTTTGTATAAATATTTGACTTCATCACTGATGGCCAGTACTGAGAGATCTAAAGTCTGCAGCACATAGAGATGCACATTTTCCAGCATGCTCGATCATGCATTTATTTAGGCTTCCCCGTGTGATTCTCCTTGACACTTTCGGGCTCTGCTTACTGTTTATAAGCCACTGCACCACTTGGCAGCAACCAATGTAGGTGGGAGGAATAAATGCAAAAGGTCCATCCACCTACTTGAGCAAAGTGAATAAAATGCTCTACAAAATGTAGAAAGTAAGCAAAAAGGCAGCAGCTTTTGACCGAGTGACCCCACCATCGTTGCAGGAAAAGATTCCGGCAAATGAAGCCTTTGCTGTGAATATTAGAGTCTAAAGTCTGAGGCTTATCTCTGCCAGTCTCCTGTTGTTAATAGGAACTAATCTGTTTGCCTTCAAGTTTTACCTTGATAAAAAAAAAGAGTGCTCCATGGAAACGTCTGCCCACGTTATTGGCTTTTGTAACATTATTGCCTCCATGGAACTGTGGCGGGGGGATGGCACTAATATTAGGAGACTAATGCCAGGATGATTAAATGACAAATCTCACCACCATCTCTCCAGATAGACGCCAACTTGCGGCCAGACAAGAAGGGATGCAAATATGTCTGAGTGAAAGTGCAAACGCTGCTTTCCGAGTCTGCTTTCTGAACCTAAAGATAGCAAGAGTAGAGGAATCTGTGGTATAGTGCTGGTTTGAGTTTCTGACTTTGAAATGAAGCATTCCGTGAGGAAAAGCATGACACAGTTGTGCCAGTGGCATACAGAGTGAATCCTATACTTAAATGAAATGAGCAATATTTAAGTATTCAAAGTATTTCGCTGGCCTTAGTAGACGTTATTAAAGTGCTTTCAGCAGCTTTGTTCAACAACTTCAAAAACAATCTCTCTCTAAGAAGAACATGAGCAAATGAAAGTAAGAAAAGGGAGGGTTTTGTTAGTTGAGGTATTTTTAGGATGCATCAAAAGTACTGGGTCAAAAATGACTTGCTTTACTTTGTGCTATCTATTCATAAAGAGTAAAATGAAAATGTATTTAGAGGTCCCACAGCTTCCTTCAGGGCCTGTGTCCAATAAACACGGTTTTTGCCCTGGCAGTGCCTATTTCAATACAAATCCAATGAGCTTCACCGTTCAGGGTGCTAAGCGCCTTCACTGCAGCACTTCAAGTTAAAATCCGTTCAACTTTAGAACGGCGCTGGGCTCGTCAATGTCACTGCGCTCTTGCTAGCCAATCAAAATCGAGGAAGGGACGGGACATATAAATACATATATGTGACCCTCCACTGCAAAACCAGGCGCTTGTCGCAACAGAGGTTTCTGAGAAAAATGACCGTTTATGTTGCGTGGGGTAAAATATTGGATTTTTAGTTTTTAGTGTTTTGAAACAGTGGAAGGTCTATACTGTACTGTTGTGAATAAATTTCGCTGGAAAACTTACCCTTTCCATCCTAAAAAGTGACTTTCTTGAGGTGAGGAATTCAATTCCAGCAGAATGTTAAAAGTTTCTGTTTTGACCGCTCTACTTCAATATTTACGGTAAATCCACTGGTTGACTAGCGTGAAGATATTTCTCCGGAATCCATCTCCGTCTCCCGAGTTCAGTTAACCTAACGCAGGTAGGCTATCCGTGTGGCTGTGAATGCAGCGTAGGCTAGCGTAAATACAAACGTAGCCGAGACCGCACCAAGCGTCTGTGAGTGCTACGGCGATAGTCAACTTCAAAGGCAGATTTCTCCGTTTCTCACTTGGTGTGACAGGAGAAACCCGACTCCTTTGAATGTTGATATCACAGTCATATGTCGTCCCATTCGTTCGATATACGGTAGGTATCATTTTGAAGGTTGATTCACGCCCTTTCATGAAAATTTAAAGCTGGTTTTGCCGTGCAGCGTCACATATATCTAGTAGTGTACAAAACTGTTCACTAGATGGCTCAATTTTGAAGTGTTTTAATGATTAAAATGAGGCAATTGTTTTATTATTCACTGACTAAAATCATTTCTGATGGCTAGCTGGATGCCCACCTTTATTCACCATCAATAACTGATTCTTCGTTTATTGTTTATTTGTATCAAACAGGTATTGTGCTGACACTGCTGCTGTTGTTTACAGTGCTGACGTCAGTAACCAAGTTCTGGCCTAATTGATCACATTTTTCAATTAAACCACTGGTCTACTGATTTATTCATGAGACTCGTCTTCATCAGGCCAACCAAATAAACACTGTCTGTTTGATCGATCAAAGCAGCCGTATAAGGAAGAAAACTGACCCACTGTTCTCTTTCCGTTTACTTTAAGTGAGTGAAGTGAACAGGCCTGGGGACTTCAGGATTAAAGCTGGAGTGTGTTAACGAGTGCTGACGTGGCCAATGTGGGGAAAAAGAAAAGCCGGTAGAACCACGTATCAGCTTCCATTTGCTATCGGCCATGTTAGCATTTTGTTCAGAATATGCCATTATAAGATTAAGGAGGCAATTATCTCAAAGAACACTGGCTCAGATGGTTGTGGGGAGATTTTGGACGGTGAAAATGTGCTCAGATCGATTTATATTCTCCTCGTATGGGGAAAGATCCAGCCTTGAGTGATCAAGCTGATAAATTCTCATTTTTCATTCGTTTGCCTTTTTAATTTTCTTTCTTATCAGTTTAATTCAACTCAGCTTTCATAGGACTGTTTGCAACAGACTTTGACACAAAGCAGCTTTACAAATTGCCAGGTTGGAGTCCTTAACGAGGTCTGGGGCAACAGTAGCAGGATAATCTTTGGGAAATTAGAAGAAATCTGGAGTTAAATCCTCCTTTGGTCCCACACTGGGTTGAGATTATGTGTTCAAAGTGTGTAAATATACAAGAAACGGCCACAAAACTATGACCACCCACTTAATAGTGAGTAGGTAACCCTTTTGACACCAGTGCAGACCTGTGATGTGCTGTGTATTCTGACACCTTTCTAACCGGTTAATCAATGTCATTCACTTCAGCTGTCAGTGGTCATGGATGATGTGTGTATAAGTGTCTGAGTGTGTATAACAAATGATTAAGTCTTTGGATCTTCAAGGTGCAAAAGGTCATTGCAAGTTCCCAGTGACAAAGCTACTGCAGGAGCCTTGTGATCTAGAAGAACCATCAATTGATTTCTGTCCAGTGTCCAAATCCAGTTTTAATTTCAAGTGATCGAAGGTAGTCTGCGTGGTCAAACACAGACTCCTGTATGACTCTACACTCTACTCAAGTTAAAGGATCTAGATGTAAGAAATGTATAGCACATAATGATAAAAAGAAGTTAATATGTCACCAGAGATTAAAGAATCATGTTAATTTGAAATACTGATCTCACTGACAACATTAGTAAATCCAGAATATTCACATTTTAAAATGTAATTTACAGCACTTGTTAAATCATGTTTATGTTTTGGTTTTGCGTTTTGGCCTGTAGCTCCACCCACCGCTATCGGCCAATCACTAAATCAGTAGCTTCTCAGCATCTTGACGGCCAGTTACCACTGAGCTCCCGCTACAAGCGTTCTACATTACAAATGTCTGTTGTTATTAAAACTAAAAAGCCTAGCTTGTGACTCTCAAAAGCGTCTTGACCAAAGCAGAAGCAAAACAAGGAAAAGGAAAGCGGAGAAGAAATGGCGAAGTGTCTAATTTTCTACTGGACAGGTAAGGTTTATCCAAAGTTGACTAACTTGTATCACCACTAGATGTAGGGATGAATATTTCAAATATTTTCAACAGTTGAATAACGTTATTGATGTTGGATTATAGGTTGTGTGTGCAGGTCATTGACGTGACTGGTTTGTTTAAAAAACGGTGACTTGTGATAGCTAACATCAGCATCATGTTTCGCTGAGACAGTGTGGTAACAGTGTATACGTTAGCACTTTAATTATGGCAATACCAAATGTAACATTAGACACTAGATTGGCCAGGTTTGAGGATCCCCCAACCTGGCAACCTTGAGTCGGGTGAGTAGGGGGAAGGGACAACAATGCGCTACGGTGTTTTGAAGTTGACTGTTTCGACCACAATCTTACATATAGCTCCTTTAAGCAAAGTAATTGGAGGTTCAGTGTGTGGAAGCAACATATGGGGTTTCTGCCAATGTACAGTATAACAAGAGAAGGAAATCAAGTCTGTCATGAACAGAGCCATAAATGAGCCATAACTCTTGCTGGCTTAGTTGTTTTAGAAGCTTGTTCCCGGTTTCTCTTTGTAGTACCACAAATTTCTCTTACGTGTACAAAGTGCTGCAGCTAGGTTCCTCACAAGAACTACAAAGAGGGAACATATTTTCATCATCTTCAAAGTGCTACTGTTTGTTTTCAAGATATTACATGGACAAGCCCCACAATAGATATCCAATTTGCCATTCAAAATTCCAGTCATTGGTCAGCTATCTGTGTGACACCAGGACCAGCATCGTGCCGGAATTTTGCCTTGGCATTAGTGCAGTGGGAAAGAGGCTTCCCTGGCTCCTCGGGGGTTTAAGGATGCAAAAACAAATGTGTGTTAAGCTTATGTAAAATACACAGCAGAATATATATAGCATAATCTAGCGCAGGAGTGGGCTGGACATTTTGGCAAAACCACTCTGCATGCCATCGCTCATATCCCATTTTCATAGCAGATTCTAGTGGATTACATCCCTCTAAGGTCACTTTGCGTCATTCTCACCCCTCATACTTCATCTCGACCCCTGTTCGGTCAAACTGGAGAGCTTCCCTTCCAAACCCCCACCCCCCTCGCCCCCTGCCACCCCCAACACAATGCCCACTCAGACCGCCGGACTGACGAGAGGCTATAGGTGCAAAAAGAAATACAGCTTCCCACCCCAATTGCCGGGTGTGGAAGGGAGAGCGGGGAGTCACAGATCACCCACTGCTCCGACACCTGCCTGATTGGAGCCTTCTCAGGTCCCACTCACCTCAACATCACTCTTCCCCACCCCCACCTTTCCCGAAACATCTGCGGACGCCGGTGCTGCGCAGAATTTAATTTGGGAAGCGGGGAGTTTGAGCAGAGCGGCGCTACGAGCTTTGATGGATGACTTTGAGAGCTTGCTGTGTTTCCGTTGTTCGCTGGTGGTGGTGGTGGGCGGGAGGTTTGAGCCGGAATGATTGGGCTCCGGAGACGGAGAGTGCTTTGATCTAAAAGAAGGTATTTCAGATTTTAGATTATATATACACATACTGACCGCATTTTTTCAAAATTCCAAAAAGTATTGTCCTTCCAAACAATTACTCTTTGTGGAAAAGGTAACTGATCAAAATACTGGGTTGAAGGGAAGACTTTGTATGAGCCAAATTTATCTTATTTGTCTTTTATCTGTAATCTTTAATAAAAAAAAATAAGTTTTAGATACTCCACTGATTTAGTGCTGCTGTTCATTATTGGCAACAAGTTGTAGGTCTTCCTGCTGGGGTTACTGGGGTCACACCATCCCTCAAATAACATATTTTTGTCACTTTCATTTGCTCATGTTCTTTTTGAGGGGGACTGTCAGTGAGGTTTGGAGAGATAAATGCTCTGCAGTGTAAATGAATGCAGCCACCACTTATCATTCCTCAGCTGCTGCTTTCTTCATTTTCAAGAAATTCTCCAGGCCTTGCTGCAATTGCTTTGCCGGTTTTATTCTTCGTGTTCCCAAAACCCAATGAGAGCATAAAAGTGGCAAAAGGATGATTTGGAGGTTAGGGTTAACAACGGAATGTCGTGGAAGAACTGTTTAGGGTTCCATAAAGTCAGAAGAATCTCTTTTCCTGCACAAAGGACCTCCCATATAATCAAGAGATTCTTTTCCTATAAACCATAAAAAATCTAATTAAAAAATACATTGCCCAGTTTGACTTTACTTCACCTTTATTTTACCAGGATTTCTTACTGAGATTAAAATTGTTTTTATAGGAGAGACCCGACCATGATAGCAGAAGGTCACCTGTTTGAATAAAGGTACTCATAAGCAAGGTACTGTACCCCAAGCACTGTTACCCGGGCCACTGCTCCTTCACAGACGGGTCAAACGCCAAACTCACATTTCGTATATTGGTGGGTGGTGGTGGTCTAGTGGTTAGCAACCTCATCTCTTGACCAAGAAGTTGTGGGTTCGAGTCCTACCTCTGACACTACCTTTGTCGTATTCAATTTCGGACACAAAAGGACAGTTAAGGAGTTCATTAGTGAGACCTTTGCTATCGACCCTAGTGGCAAAGAGGGTAAATGACAGTTGGGGTGAGCATCACTCATCAAAAACATTCCTGTTTTCACTTCTTTTGTCCTTTGTTTTTTATTTCCCGTTATCAGTAATTTCTCAGTCATCAACCGGAAGAGCTTTTTCTATTAATACATTTTACCTTTTTCATCCTTTTATCCCTGTTCTGCATTTCCCACATCATAGCAATCAAGCTCATTTCTGCCTGTTTAGTTTGGGAATATCATTTGCTGTTTGATGTGTTTGGTACATACAGCAAAACGAACCGACAGATCAGGAAACAAACGAAGGAAACGAGTGCCACCAACAGCTTTCCGAATCAAAAGCTCATCTGAGGTTCTCTGAACCGGTGTGCTCTCACCTCCCTCCCACCTCACCGGGTGAGAAAAAAGGGAGGCGGGAGGATGGCATTGGTGAGGAACAGGTGGGCGGCCAGCTGTTCCCCTGGCACCCCACCATGGCTCCCCTCATGCCAGATGGGGTGCTCCCACACTTCCAAAAAGGAAAATCAGAAAATTTGAATCAGTTTCAATGAGTTTCATTGGCTAATTAAGGTAGCATTTGTATTGTTGAATAAACAAAGTGGGGAAGTGCATTAATAGTGACATTCCATTGAAGAGTGAGTACTCGTGCAAATTTGGAATATAACAAAATATCAGTTGCAATTCTAATTTAAAATTTACCATCATTCTAGCTTTTTTTAATTACAGCTCTCTACATCATCACCATCACATCTCTCGCTTCCCTGGTCGTCAGCGGCAACAGCAGCATCCGTACCGGGAATCCTCTTCTCCCTCAGTTAGGCCTTCTGCCGGTAAAAGCCATTTACAGCTACAGATGGCGCCGTGTCATAATTTAAGACGAGGTGTGATTCCATTGGAAAATGAACAAAAATGTATTACTGAGCACGCTCCTTTCTGTACGGCGCAACAGATGCAACATTTGCTTCATGTGTCAGATTTTTTCCAGCACAATTCTCATACAACAGGTCCAGAATCAAGTTTGGTTTAATAAGCCTGTATTCAAGGTGGTGTAACATTACAATTCACAATTTGTCAAATTTCTCAGAATTGTTACAGTAAGACAGTCCCTCCAGGATTTTGCAGCCCTTGTTTGAGATTGTTGCTGCCTAAAATGCCTGATTTTGTGGTAGATTTTCTAAAATAATTTTTTTTAAAAGGGTGTTTGTGGTTGTGCACATAAATATACTCCTGGATGTCCCAGAATTTTATATTTTTACAAAAATATATAATTAAATTTAATTTGTATTCATTTTGGGACATCCAGCCCTTTATTCATGACCAGCATTCACCCTACAAACCCCCTGGAACATCGTCGTTTTCAACAGCGGCCCAAAAACAAAAGACGGAACCTCTGCATGAAAAATCTGTCCTGTTTGTTGTGTCGGGAAGCATTATTATGAAAGTAAAAAAAAAAAGCTTTCACAAGCCACAATCCGCCGGCCCACTTAATCACAGCCTTCGATATGATTAATTCCAAACCCGCTTTTTTCTCACCCTGGAGCTGGGAATGATACCTTACCTAATTACCTCAATTACCTCAGAGAGCGGCTCTGCCCCGAGAAGCCCGGCCTCCTCCTCACCTAATTCGCGAAAGGTTCATAACCGCAAAGCTGCTCTCTCGGAGCGTGGCAAAATCCTCTTTATATTAATTAGAGTCAAAAGTTTGCTCAAGTGCCATATTTTCACCGTGTTAATAGACTATTCTTTGCACAAAGAGGTTCGGCGATGGAGAACGGCGGCCTCCGGAATCATTGCGTTTCACCTTTAACCTATTAACACCTTTGAAAAATGTTTCACTCTTGGCAAAAGGGAGCTAAATAATAGGATTTAATATAAGGTTCTGTTTAAACACAGGTTCAAATCTAATTTTCTTTATTACACCTACTGGGATATTAAAACAACAGCCTAATAAAGCTGAAAATTCTTAAAGTTTTTACACAAACATTTCGAATGATAGATTAGGCCTATGCCCTCTTATGTATTTGTGATAAAACTGTATTTAAATGTAAAATAATAAGCTAATAATCCAATCAGCATCAAGCATGTGTCTCAGCATTCATTCAGACATTTTTATGTCCACACCCACACATCACCTTTAATAGCCAGACATAAACACAGCAGCAAATGTAGGAATCACATAAAAGTCATACATTAACTTGGAACCTAAACCATACCTCAAAACCTAAAAAACATATGTGACTCTGCACAGCAAAACCAATCGCTTGTCGCAAATTTTCAAAATTAAATTATTATTTTGTTTCCATGAAAGGGCATAAATCAAGTTTCAAAACGATACCTATATGGAATTAATCGGACGACATATGACTGAGATATCAATATTCAAAGGAGTCGGGTTTCTCCTGTCACGCCAAGTGAGAAACGGAGAAATCTGCCTTTGAAGTTGACTATCGCCGTAGCACTCACAGACGCTTGGTGCGGTCGCGGCTATGTTTGTATTTACGGTAGCCTACGCTGCATTCACAGCCACAGGGATAGCCTACCTGCGTTAGGTTAACTGAACTCGGGAGACGGAGATGGATTCCGGAGAAATATCTTCACGCTAGTCAACCAGTGGATTTAGCGTAAATATTGAAGTAGAGCGGTCAAAACACAAACTTTTAACATTCTGCTGGAATTGAATTCCTCACCTCAAGAAAGTCACGTTTTTAGGATGGAAAGGGTAAGATTTGCAGCGAAATTTATTCACAACAGTACAGTATAGACCTTCCACTGTTTCAAAACACTAAAAACAAAAAATCCAACATTTTACCCCACGCAACATAAACCGCAAATCGTTTTTCTCGGAAACCTCTGTTGCGACAAGCGACTGGTTTTGCCGTGGAGGGTCACATATAACCACACCAACACATAAAATCAGGATAGATAGATAGATAGATAGATAGATAGATAGATAGATAGACACTGTAAATTGACAGACTCCTGCTGTGTGTACACACTCCTACTCTCTCCCGTCTGTTTGCCAGCAGCACAGTAAGTTGTGTTAAACTGTGCCTGTGGCAAGTAATTACGGTGTGTGTGTGGTGTGTGTGTGTGTGTGCAGTGTGTGTGTAGCTGCAGGTCTCCCCGGAGGCCGAGCGTCAGGACTTCAGCATCAGCATCTTCCTCCTCCTCCATTGCTTTTCTCTTTCACCTGGGAAAACGCCCCCCAAAAACGAGTGTGTTATGTGCTGGACCAGCTCTTTATACGGGTCACCCTACACACACACACACACACACAGACACATACACACACACACACACACACACACACACGCACGGACACAGACATAAACTTGTATAAACTATCTTTGTGGGGACATTCTATAGACTCTGATAATGACTAAACGTATGTAATTCTACACCTAATCAAAACCCTAACCTTAACCTCAGTAACCAAAAGCACATCTTTTACCTCTTAAAGTTTATCAAATAAAACATGTACATATTCTATAAAGTTTTCCTCATGGGGACCTCTCAAAACTGAATAAAAGTGATTTTAGGGGAAATAAAGGCTCAAAAACGTCCCCACTATGCATAAAAACATGGTAAACACATACAGACACATGCCCACGCACAAATATTTACACACACAAACACACAGGCAGCCGCACACACACACACACACACACACACACAGGTTTAAGTCTGGGCAATAAATAAAAAAATGAATCAAAACCCATATTCAGAACTTCAGATCAACAATCTTGCCCTGATCTCAGAGAGAGAGAGTGTATATTTTTAAGTAGATGATCTTTTAGTATGTTGATATTCAACTGCTTCTGCTGCTGTGTGTGTGTGTGTGTGTGTGTGTGTGTGTGTGCAGCACCCTGGAGTGTGAGGATTTGGTCATTTGTAGGCGAGATGATGGCTGGTGAGGGACTTGGCTGGTCACTGTTATCTGAGCTGGATGTAGAACACACACACACACACTTGCTGAGTCAGGATGAGGTGGAGTGAGAGGCCGGAGAGCAGCAGTAAAGTCGACGTGTGAGTGTCGTTAAGCTAGCACTGAGCTACGGGAATCTCACGAATGTACACACCGCACTGCAGCGTAGAGGCATGTTGTGTGTGTTTAGATGTATAAATGTTACGTTTTATTGCTCTAAAAAGGCCCGCGTGAGTGTGTATCGCTGTGCTCCAAAAGATACTTTGATTTACTTCCGTTTTAAATCATAATTTAAACAATTATTAGGGTTGTACGATGATATCAGACGTATCAGAGTTGGCTGATAATTGCTTTTTTAAAAAGACATCGGACTGAGGCTTAAATTTGACCAATATTTGATGGCGTATTTATTATAATGTGTAAAAGTAGCACTTGTTATGGGCGTTATTTTTGGCCAAAAGCGCGCAGTGGAACGTTCACAAACAAAATGTTTACGCTCACTTTACTCTGCTTTCACGCTTTGCATGACTTGGCACTGTGTTAGAAATGTCAGAAATATGTTGTTATTTTTGTGCCAAAATTCTGTGCATGCAGTGGAGCTTTGGCAAGCAAAATATCTTGTCTTCACGTTCTCAACTCTTCCTCATTTATCGACACCAGCAGATAATAAGCATGACAACATCGGATATCGGCATCGCCCAGTAACTCCTATATCGTGCAACCCTAGCAACTGAAAGTCAGTGATTATTTGTCATTGTGAGGACACCACAGCACAGCATACAGCGCACCACAGCTAAATCCGAAATCTGCATTTGACCCATCCGTGAAGGAGCAGTGGACAGCTTTTGTTTGGCAGTGTCCGAGAAGCAGTGCTTGGGGATGGTACCTTGCTCATGTGTGCGTCAGTGGTACCTTTACCGGTCCAGGACTTCAAACCTTCTGATCACGGGGTCAACTTCCTAACCGCTACACTACCAACCATCCAAATTACAAAAGAACAATCCGGTTTTACAGAAGTGTATCTTTATTGATGATCTGTCAAAACCCAACCGTAGCATAAGAAATCATTCCGAACAATTCCGGCAAACGCACAAAAATACGGTTTTTAGTACAAACTCTTATCAGTTCAGACTGAAAAACATCAGATTCCACTGGAGATTAATTGGAGGATTTTAGGAGGATTTCAGCTGATATTTGCTCTTTCTCCAGAAGCACAAACCATGAAGATTTTCTTTAAAGGTCCCATATTATGAAAAATTCACTTTTTCTGTTCTTTGGACATCCATGTGGGTCTGTACTGCCTCTACACACACTGCAAGTCCGATATAAAATGGTGTTGTTAGTATTAATTTACGAATGTCAGAAATCGTGGGCTTAATCCAGCCGTTTAGATTTCTCTCCTACTTCTACATCACAGACTAACTCCACCCTCCTATCTGAGAAGCTCCGCCCACCAAGTAGAACTGCTAGCGCCTCCCGATCCGCCGTGTTTTCTCCCCAGCGCTAGTGTAGGAATCACAGTGAAGAAGTCTAGCGGCGGGGTCTTGTATTGAACATGTACGGCTGTATGGATGGTCTGTTAGCAGCACCGTGTTGATTATTTTCACGTGAGGTACACTCTCGCCGTGCCGTCTACACCACACCCAGTTCCGGAGTGAGGGGCGTGGCCAGCAGTGGCTCATTTGCATTTAGGAATACTAATGAGAAACAGCCTGTTGTGAAAGGGACTGAAATAGAGGAGTAAAAAGCATATATACACGTACAAACACACACACTTGGACTTACTCATATATACACACATGCGTACACACAAGCTCGCATACACAAACAAATACATATGCACACATATGTACAGATGTGCACACGCACAAATACACACACACACTCACCTGGGAACTAGAGATGTAGCCGATCCGATATGTGGATCAGCTGGATCGGGTATCGGCGGCGTTGGACCGTTCTATGGAGCCGATCTGTTTTCTAGAATTTTTCTAGAATGGAAGCTTGGTTTAGTTCATTTTACGCGCTAGAGCAGCTCCGCTTCTATTTCACACGGACGCTTAATAGTGACGCGCTACGTTTTCAGTGGCGCGATTAAGACAAGACCTGATCCCTCTGCATGTGAAAGTATTTGTGAGATGTTCCTGCACTAAAACAGAAGTAAATGCATAAAAACATTTTTCGGCATTTTTCGCGATGTAAACGCGCGCTGTGGTAACGACCGTTACTCGCAAAAAGCTCCAGTTCGGTCAAAATGTCGCCTTTATTACAGACACAAACCGTATTTTAGCTGATAAATAACCACAACAACCAGCGTTCTACTCACAGTTCTGCCGTTTATTTAGATTTTCCCATAGATTTTCCATCGTTTATTCTGGAACGCGCGCTCAACGCTTCATTGTGACGTGGCTCCGGGGCGCGCCCAGAGGATCGTGGGAAATGTAGTTCTCTGCAAAAGAAGCTCATTTTGTAGGCCAAATTGGTTGAAAATGACAAACTTCAGTATTTCATGTTCAATTGATCATTTTATTTTTCAATTTTATAATGTTATAGTGTAATCAATAAGAAAGAAGGAATATTTATATTTCTAAACGAACAATTTTTTATGTTTAAAAAAAGACTGTGGCTGTATCGGATTTGTATCGGTATCAGCAGATATCCACATTTACAATATCGTTATCGGTATCGGACATAAAAAAGAGTTATCGGCCCAACTCTACTGGGAACACACACATACACATACACATGTGCACACAACATGTACAAACAAAACAATCCAACAAACAAAACACACACATATGTGTGCACGTATTTACACATACCTGTGCATAAGCATATGCACAGAAACGTGTAAATACGTGCACACACACACACAAACACACACTTACACACACTCCAACACTGTGCTTTATTAATATGTCAGGTTTTTGCAGCTCGGACCAGCATGAAGCACCTACTTCAGTTGAAATCATCATATTTTACAGGCTTGTAGAGTGTGTGTGTGAGTGTGTGCTCATATGTGTGTGTGTGTAGAGTGGCTCCAGATGGATAATTGAGCGGTGCAGAGGCGATGTTGAGTCCTCCTCTCTCCCCTACAGAGCCGTGTGGAACTCGCCGGAACACGTATGAAAAGGGCCGTGAGTCACGCCTGCCTTCAACACACACACAACACACACACACTGGGAACACACTCTCAACAGAGCTGACATTTATCAACCTCATGTCTCTCACATCACCTCAAACCCGTCGCCACGGCGACACGCTCGGTCTGATCACAAAAGCATCGCTCACAGCACGTTCAAATCAGCGGTTCATTTATTTATTCAAATGTTGCATCAGGACTCTAACGGTTCAAAATGACAACATATCGCACATAAAGCGCTTAACTAGGGACGCACGATTTGGGAATTTATCAGCCGATATCCTATAATCCTATAAGAGTTGAGCGGGTAACGACAAAAGATGTTGCGCCACTGAACGCTCAGAATTTTGGCACAAACATAACACTATAGTTCCAAAATTTTGAGCGTGAAAGCAGAGTGGAGCGAGGGCGGAGCATTTCCAATGTAGTGCACAACATTTTAAGATGAAGTCACTTCTCGCCCTATGTAGTGTACCAAGTCAAAAAGGGCGCATGTGACTCTCCATGTGCACTACTTAGTGTGTAGAGAGCTATTAAGCTACAACTCTGGCTATTACAAGTAAAAACTCAATCTCTTGGAATTAGTAGCTTTTCAAAAATAGAAACTAATACTGTGTCGAAATGAAAAATGAATTTTTCATCCTGGAACTCTCCTTAGAAACCTAACTTTTGATGTGAGACACTTTTAGTGCTAATAAATCCTCTTCACACATTTGATTGCTTCATTAATAAAGGATGATATTTAGCATTGTGAGGAAGGGAAAATTAGAAGCGGTGAAACAAAAGAGTGAAGTTTATGACACTGAAGATCTTCAGAGAGCCCTCACTCAGATCCATAATTATAATCAGCGATGGAAAAATTCCTGGAGCAGATAAAGAGGTGTTTTGACCAGGAGTCGGTAGAATTTAAAATCTTAACAAGTTGGTTAAAAACTGATACCAGCTGGTAGTGTTAGAAAAGCTACTTCTAAATGGTAGCTACCTCTGATTAAAAGTATTTTGTCATGTCATCGTTACATCTCAGAACCAGAGGACAAAGGTGCAGGAGAGAATGAGTTTTGAACAAAAGTAACTTAAAAAAACAAAAAAATGAATAAAAACATAAATAACTTGAGCTAAGACCCAAAATACTAGCGCAATTGACTTTCTCTTCAGATGGAAATGAAAGTGATCTGGACGTGCCGCGGCATTACGTAGAACTGAAACAAACCAAGATGACCGTGCTGCTGACTGGTCAGTTCCTGATTGGATCTTAAAAGAACGGGGAAACTAATAAAGGTGTAATAAAGGGGTAAGTTGGTAGTGTAACGGACAGGGAGTTGGCCCTGTCACTGGAACATTGCTGGTTCAAGTACCAAACCAGTAAAATTACCTCTGAGGTACCCATGAGCAAGGTACCGTCTCTAAGCACTGCTCCCCGGTTGGTGCCAAAATAGCTGCCCACTTCACTTCACTTAAAATTATTTTAACATTTTAGCACCAATCACAAAAGATAATTATTTATAACGTGGCAACATACTTCTGATACCAAATGTGATTAAGACTCCACATCCAGAAGTTCTCGATCCGGAGCCGCGTTTTTCTGGCCACTCCTCGGGGTAGTTTCCACAGTGAGGTGGGGTGAAAAAAGAAGATGAAGTGAGCTGCGAGGACGAGATGGCACTTGAAGGCTCCCCTACAGGTCACACTCAAGCTGCTGAATATTCATGAGTCTGCCAACAGAGCCGTGAATATGCAAAACCCGAACGACGGATCTAGCGTTCAAAAAGGCCACCACCGCCTTCACATACCGAGGCAAAATCACAACGAGCACAGCGGAGAAGAAAGATATATGCAGGTAAAATGAAGGTAACAAACAGAAAACATCATTAAAATAACAGTAGTGGTGTCATGGCATTTATATTCAATATTTAAATCAAATAAAATAACAACTAAGGATTTATTTTTATGTTTAGTTTTATATGCACTGGCAAATTTTTGGTGACTTAGTTTACATTAGCAATTAACATAATGTACATAAGAAATTAACATAGTGTACATTAGCAATTAGCATAGAGTACATTAGCAATTAACATAGAGCATGTTAGCAATTAACATAGTGTACATTAGCAATTAACATGGTGTACATTACCAATTAACATAGAGTACATTAGCAATTAACATGGTGTACATTAGCAATTAACATAGAGTACATTATCAATTAACATAGTATACATTAGCAATTAATATAAAGTACATTAGCAATTAACATAGTGTACATTAGCAATTAACATAGAGTACATTATCAATTAACATAGTGTACATTAGCAATTATCATAGTATACATTAACAACTAACATAGAGTACATTATCAATTAACATAGTGTATATTAGCAACTAACATAGAGTACATTAGCAATTAACATAGTGTACATTAGCAATTATCATAGTATACATTAGCAATTAACATAGTGTACATTATCAATTATCATAGTATACATTAGCAACTAACATAGAGTACATTAGCAATTAACATAGTGTATATTAGCAATTAACATAGTGTACATTATCAATTAACATAGTGTATATTAGCAATTAACATAGTGTACATTATCAATTATCATAGTATACATTAGCAATTAACATAGAGTACATTATCAATTAACATAGTGTATATTAGCAATTAACATAGTATACATTAGCAACTAACATAGTGTACATTATCAATTATCATAGTATACATTAGCAATTAACATAGAGTACATTAGCAATTAACATAGTATACATTAGCAATTAATATAAAGTACATTAGCAATTAACATAGTGTACATTAGCAATTAACATAGAGTACATTATCAATTAACATAGTGTACATTAGCAATTATCATAGTATACATTAACAACTAACATAGAGTACATTATCAATTAACATAGTGTATATTAGCAATTAACATAGTGTACATTAGCAATTAACATAGTGTACATTAGCAATTATCATAGTATACATTAGCAATTAACATAGTGTACATTATCAATTATCATAGTATACATTAGCAACTAACATAGAGTACATTAGCAATTAACATAGTGTATATTAGCAATTAACATAGTGTACATTATCAATTAACATAGTGTATATTAGCAATTAACATAGAGTACATTAGCAATTAACATAGTGTACATCAGCAACTATGCTTTCTGGAAAAACAGGTGAACAGGATCAGCAGGTGGAGAGGAAAATTCTGATAATAAGTGTAGATGTGTTAGCGTTAATAAAGCGGTAATAAAGTGTTTTTCTCGTCAACTGAATCTCAGATCCAAGACAAATGGACCATTATTCAAAGAAATTAATGTAAGAACTGAAATGAGTCTGGAAAGTGATTTATTACCTAATGCTAAGTGCTATAGAAATTTCACAATCGGCTGAAATCAATTAACAATGAATTACTAATCTTAATTTAAATACTTCAAACTTATTTATAGAAAATATTTATAGAAATTTTCTCTATAAACTATAATTCTATGGCACTATATATGGTGAGACTGTGAGCCGTAAATCTTTAATCCTCGTGTGTGATTTTCTTGTTGCCTGGACATGTTTGGATGACGCTCAGTCTATCGATTCTACTCTGCTTCTTGGCGCGTGATACCTGCTGTAAAGCCTGAAATATTTTATATTATTTTAAATCATCTCGTGCGACGTCTTGCGTAAATGTCATCTGGCAGCTGATCTCCGGGGACCTAGAGTAGCGACCCAAAGAGCGTCTGAGAAACAGCGGAGCAAAATAAGTTTACTAATTAATGCTCACATCTCCTATGCAGGCTTGCGGTAAAGCAGGAACACGATGAAGTATTAATGACAGAGACTTTAATTATCTCGCATACACTAGGATGGACTAATTATCGCATATGCGCCAAACTAACCGCTAATTTCACTCGAGAAGCTGTCATAACTTTGGAGAAAGGACCAAAAAAAAAGAACATTTTCATACACAGCAGGGAGGTTGTCGAGATTTTCTAGGTTTTAAAGTAGCAGCACAGTTTGAAGAACGCTATGATCAGTGGGTGAAAAATAAACGCTGTGGGCGCCGTGCTTACAGTGAAAACGTAAAATACTATAATATATATAATATATAATATATATGTATAAAATATAATATTCAGTTATCACCACTGATTTGTCACATTGGATCCTGGGGATGCAGAATCGTAGTATAATATACAATAATAATACTTTAAAAATCTTTGAATAAATAATTTTTAATGTAATACTGCATGTTGTTCTAAAATTCGTCATTCAACACTTCTATTGCAAATCTGAAATAATCGTGTTATAAATTCAAGAAAAGAGAAGCAGAGAAACGTTTTTCTCAAGGTTTTATTTCTTTGTTTACTTGAAACATCCCTTTATGCCTTGACTCCGGATTGTGCACAAAACTGTCTCCAAGGTATAGAGTGTACGGCAGGATATGTGAATCCATAATCTTTTATTTTTACCCAGAGCATTTTCTCATCTCTGACAGGAGCCTCAGTTGCTGTTGTGAGAGCGCCACAACTGAAAAAGTGTCAGTCATAAGTCTAGCGTGGGCACGTTGGGGTACGAAGGGCATCAGCTGGCAGATGCTCAATAAAGCCATCATACGGCCTGTCATGTCACACAACATTTATTTTTTTGCTGACACCGCTCCCGACTCGCAAGGACTGTTACCAAGCATCGTTGCTGAAGGTCGTTGGTGACCATCATCGCCTGGCATCGTGGTGGACCTGACTTTTTTTCACTGACTGACACTGGTCCCAACCATCTACGACCATTGCTGAGGACCATTGTCACCTGGCATCACCATGAGGTGGACATTTTTGGACTGACTGACACCGGTCCTCACTCCCGATGACTGTTCCTGAGGACCATCACAGAGCATCAGCACTAAGCATCATCTCCAAACATCATTGCTGAGGATAGTCATTGAGGATCGTTGCCGAGGACTGTAGTCGAATGTCACTGCCAACCATTGTTGCTGAGCATCGCTGCCAAACATCATCGCCAAACACTGTTGCCTGGCATCACTGTGGGCAAAACTTTTTCCACTGACTGACACCAGTCCTGTCTCCCAAAGGACATCACAAAACACTATCACCCCTGACCATTGCTGAGGACAGTTGGCAACCATCATACCCCGGCATCACCATGACACGGACATTTTTCCTCTGATTGACAATGGTGCTGATTCCAGAGAACCGTCACCAAAGACCATGGCCAAAATACTGTCACCAGGAAACACCACAGGCCGGACCTTTTTCACTGACTGACACCAGTTCTGACAACCAAAAGACATCACAAAGGACTGTCACTGCTGACCACTGCTGAGGACCATTGCTGCGAGCTGTCATCAAGCATCATGCCCTGGCATCAGCATGAGATTGATATTTTTTTGCTGACTGACCTTGGTCCTGATTCTGTTGACAAGGACCAAGGCAGAGTGTTGTCACCTGGAATCACCATGGGCCGGACCTTGCTTTACACTGACTGACACCAGTCCCAACCTCCAATGACTGTTGCCACGGATCATCTCTGAGGACCGCTACCAAGCATTGTCGTCAAGTATCTATGTATGGCATCAATGTGGGATTGATTATTTTCACTGATTGATACCTATCCCACTTCCTGATGACCGTCGCCAAGTATCATGGCCAAGAACTATTGTTAAGGACTGTTGCTGAGCATTTTTGCCAAGGATTGTCACTAAGAAGCTATGCCTGGCATCAATGTGGGCCAGAAATTTTTTGCTGACTGACACCTATCCTGATTCCCGATGACCTTCACTGACCATTGAGTACTGCCTTGCCTCATCTCGCTGAAACATGGGCTGTAGTCCTTTTATTATGAGGGTCAGTTCCCATGAAAAAATTACCACATGGGGGTGAAGGTTCAGCCGTAATAGTTATGAAAACATTTTTATTACTTTTTCTTGAGTCTTATTTCCCAATATTCGCTTACCGCCCACACTTGAGTGACAGCTGTCAAACAACACAGGACACTCGAGAAATATAAACTGAGTCATGACTGAATATGGATGTGTTCCAAAGCCAATGCTACTAAAAAAGAAAAATTTATAAAACTGTAGTGTAAAAGACATATATATTTGATCTATAAACCACAAATAAACTCATTTTAGACTCATTTTAGAGTCATTTCATCTGTTCAAATCGCATGCTTTGCTCCACACAATTTGACAATTTTGTATATTGTAGCTACATATTCGGGGTGTGGTGGGCTACATAGTACCCGCTTTGTTGCAGTGCAGTTGTAACAGTGAAAAAATTCTGAAGTCAACGCTTGCCCGAGTTATGGTCAAAGGCGGAGATGTCATTTTTAGGTTTGTGTTGTGTTTGCAATTTTTAACATGATTCTGTCTGTTCCAGAGTGCGTTGAAAGATCTGCCACGTCCGGTCAGGCTCTCGCTGCTTCTCATGGAATCCATGCTTCTGATTTGTGAGTCCAGAGAACTTCTTGTCTACCATTGGGATCGTGAACTGATTTTGACTTTTTGACTTGTGTTTTGACTAGTGCAATGCGAATTCTGTAAATAAACTTCCTTCATGTTTCCGGTGACTCCTGCATCTGCGTCCTCTGTCCTAAGGGCGAACCAGCAGGACGTGAAAAATGCTGCCATGAAGTATCAATTCCACAGCTATCCAACAAAAGTCTTGTTTCCTTTACATTAACATCCTGATTTAAGTCATGAACAAAAGATTAAGACTTTGGTGAGTTGGGATTGGAAACTGCATCACTACTCGACTTCAGCAATTTGATCAATCCAGATATCATTAGTTGGAATTGTAAGTAAGAACATTTGTGGAAAAACGTTTCATGTTTCATTAGTTTCACGCCGAAGGAATCGCATCTTGCAGATATTTGAAGTTTTTTGAAGTGTCTACGAGCGCGATCGGCAAAGATATCGGCCGAGCCCAAGCGACGTCGTTCAGTTTTGATCTTGTGCCGTCTACGAAGAGAACACAAAAATAAATTAAAAGTTCAATTGCAGGAAAACTTCCAGCCTTTTCATCGATGGCGATAGGTAATATTAAAATTTCTCTTCTTCCATCCTCAGTAGGGTCAGCGGCCGAGGCGAGGACGAACGAGATCTAAACTCTTGTTTGATGGACTCGCCGCCACTGTTTGGCGTCTCATCTTTTTCAAAAGGCTAAAGAAAAATAAAGGAAAGGAAAAAAAGAAGCCAGATATTTTTTGGTGTCTTGAATTGAATTGCGATTTGAAGTGCTCCACTAATCTCTCTCTCTGATGTATTGCTCAGTTGGCTCCCATTCGCCCGGAGATTTGTCATAATTCAAGGCCTCGGGTAGATCCATTTCCGCCCTGTCGGGGGGCCTTTTGTCTTGATCTTACCTTTCCCTTTGGCACGACATCGTTTCATTTCCATAATTGCTCACACCACAGACTTTTTTTACACCCCTCCCCCCAACTCTCATTCCTCATATCACACGGCAAAATGTCTTATTATTACTCTCGTCCCTGTTGCAATATCACTCTAATCTGTATTGGTGTGCAAAAGCAAATCTACATTAATCTAGGGCAGAGAACTCATCAAACTGCCCAACTTTACACATGAAACGTATAGCTTTTCCCTCACTACTCTTTGACTCTTTGACAAGTCTGCAATGTTTAAATATTTAATTTATATACATTTATCAGGAGGCGGGCTAAAGAAGATATTAGGGGCTCAAGCCTCACTGCAGGCCTGCCGTTGCCCCTCTTGTCCAAAAAGTCCACCAAAGTAAACTCCAGGGTGTATGAAAAGTGCTTTGGCTTGATGTAAACCCAAAATCATCACAGACAGCCTCCTCTTAATAAATCCCCTCACACATTCTCATAAAGATACATCCATAAAATATGACACGGGCTGTTCCAGGCAGTAACGCGTCTCACACTAACTTTCAACACAGCACAGAAGAACGGAAGAGCCCTTAAAGCGGCATCAGGGGTCTCAGGACGGGAGTTTGGGACGGAACAAGGGTCTGGAGTGGCCAGAAACGAGTGTGCAGAAAGCAGCAGGTTTTATTGTTTAGTGTGTGAAGACGACTTCCACTCGTTTCCCTCAAGAACACTGAAGCTGGAGTGACACACTGTGGGGATGAATAGACCACACTCACACACACACACACACACACACACATATATTTCCGAGCTCCCACTCGTGTGACATTAGTGTACTTTGGGTCTCGTTTCTTTTTACTGGGAATGTTGTTATTTTCCAAACTCTTGTTTAGTAGAAGGAATAAAAATAGATGCAGTGAAAATGACTCACAAATTAATATTCAAGCCTTTAACAGTATATTTACATTTCTTACTTTAAGAACAAAATAATATATGCATACTTTATTTACTTGATATAGAAATTATACAAGACATGGTTAAAAGCATCATCATTTTTACATATTCTCCATATTAAGAACAATATCTTCTCTGACCATGACTAATAATAATAATACTAATAATAATTAGAGTATGATTCCTGTAAATATACACACTATTGGGACACACCTCTTAATGCTCGAATTCAGGTGTTCAGACTCCAACATTTTGTGATGCTACTAACGCAAATTCACCCGCAAAAACGCCAGCAAAGCCCCCGACGCTACCCCAATCTGTCCAGCTCTCGATCTCCTCTACCCTCACTAGTGACCAAGACACCAAGATACCTGAACTTGTCCACTTGGGACAGTAAATCCTCCTTGACCTAAAGAAGGCAATTTAAAAAGAAATTGTTTCTAAAATCCTTAAAATGACACTAGCAGTGGAAAGTTTTTGCACACACTGTGGTAGCTTACATTTGCTTGCTACTCACTCAATGATGCTGACCATGACCCAACGGTAATAATAATAATAATAACAACAACAACAACAATGAGTTGTGATGCTCCAGAAGCTACATATCTTAAATGTGCTTAATATTAGAGTGATATTCCACATGCCCAATAATGAGTTAATAATACAGGCCTGAAATAATTATTGGAAAATGAATAAATAATTCAATAATGAGAATATAACCAGCAGCAGCAGGAGGGCACAGGTGTGTTGGTTGAAATGAAAGCTCTCTCCCTTTTATCGTTCTCTCTCTCTCTCTCCGTCCAGCTTGCGCCTCAGACCTCGCCAATTAGTGCCGGATTAACCAAATTGTTTCTCCGTCACTTTCCTGTCTCATCACTTTGGCATGTTTGGGAGACCGATGCTCCGTCCAGATTCGGGTCTCCAGCGCCGAGGCCACACTCACCATAATTTGGCAAAGCCTCATTATGGAGACAGACACGGCGATTAATTTCATTCAGACGAGACGATGCTGCCAGTCAGAGAGCTAATCTGCTCTGCTTCACGTTCCATTACCTAATTGCCCGTCCATGCAAACTGTAGCAACACTAAGGGCCCGCGGAGACGTAAAATGGCCAGTAAAACATTTGTAATTTTCTTTTTTAAAGATGCGTATTAGATATTTGTTAGACACAACAATTAAAAGAAACGTGTACACATTTCATTATAGCAATAAATAGGTAATAAATGTATAATAACAGCACTTTTAACAATCTTAACTGCAATTCAAGGAGAAAAGTTCTTTATTTGATTGTGTTAAATAACAAATAATAATATAATTAAGTTACCAAGCACATCCAATTGCCTTGTAATTAAAAAAGACGTTGATTAAAAGCTTAGTCTAATTTTTTATTTCATTATTTTAGACTTGATAAATAAAGACTGAATGTGTAACACCACAAACAAACAACAACAGTTGCTTAAAGAACAGCTAGAAAATTCACATTTTGTGTCAGGGCTCGGTTTAATTTATGTAATAATAATAAACTTTTACAGATTCCACATGAGCAAAAAGGAAGTAATAAATAACTAACTATATAACTATATAAAGTAATCTACACTGTTTATCAGAGAAAAAAACAGATTTTTTAATTGTTGTAAGTTACTAATAAAATGTTAATATGTTGTAATGTTTAAAAGCTTGAATTAATTTGATTAATTAATGAACCATTTATTGAGACTGGTACATTAATATTTAATAACAACAAACTTAATCTCCAAAAAAACACTATATCTAAACAAAACACCTACGCTCCTTATTACAGGAAATACAATTTTAATAATAATGTATAATAATAATTAATAAACTTCACTTTAAAAATTAGTTTAACGTAAGTGTAAATTGCATAAATTACAGTGTAATGATTTGAGTGTGTGATTAAAGTGAGTGATTACTTGTCGTTGTGAACACAGCACAGCACACAGTGCACCACAGCAAAATGTGACCCATCCGTGATGGAGCAGTGGGCAGCCAACATGGCTATCGTCCTAACCGTTATGCTACCAACTGCCCCCAAAATTACAGCTGATTAGTTTAAGTTGAATAGATGAAAGATGTTAACCTGATTGATCAAATCATTTTTACAGCACATTAATATTTAGATAAGTTCATTTCCTCACTAAAGCTTGATTTAATTCCGATTTCCCAGCCTTTCCCGGTCCAAACGAGGGAGTATTTTGTTTGCCGATCTTTCAATAACGAAGCCCTTCACACGCAAGGACAAACGTGTAAAGTGGTACTAGGTCTGAAATTAAACACCTTTCCACCACATCCACATCCACGTTCAAATATAACCCGTGTAAACGACACCCCTCAATCCACGGCCGAGTCAAAATAACATTCGCTTAAATGATATCAGTTGGGAGTTCAAGTACGGCATGGAGCGCTGCACTGTGAAATAAAACTTATATTTTACACACAAATCTTAGAATAATTTACTTTGAGTGAGTGATTATTTGTCATTATGTCATTAGGCCACACCACAGTACAAAAGTGCACACAGTGCTCGGGTACGGTACCTTGCTTATGAGTACCTCAGTGGTACCTTCACTAGTTTGGGACTAGAACCGGTGAGCTTTTGATCACAGGGCAAACTCCCTAACGTTTTTGTTTAACTCCTTGAGCCCGATTGACCCTGGTACAGGGGGCAAGTCCGGGAAGGCTTTAAATAGTCGGTAAACATAAACAAACGTTGTATGCACTTGGCACATCAACATCACCGATAGAATCTCTGCTGTGTTGCATCTTCCTTTATTCTTACCCAGTAACGTGTATGCTGATTCTACAGTGATCTCACAAGTGTTACCTTTATAATGACAGCAAAAGCATAAAAATAGACACTGTGGTTGCTGAGATATACACTTTCTACAGTACTGTGCAAAAGTTTTAGGAAGGTGTGAAAAAATGCTGTCAACAAAGAATGCTTTCAAAAATGGAAGTGTTAATCATTTATTTTCATCAATCAACAAAATGCAGTGAATGAACAAAAGAGAAATCTACATCAAATCAATATTTGGTGTGACCACCCTTTGCCTTCAAAACAGCATCAGTTCTTCTAGGTACACTTGCACACAGTTTTTGAAGGAACTCGGCTGGTAGGTTGTTCCAAACATCTTGGAGAACTAACCACAGATCTATAATCCTATAATCCTACAAAATAATATAATGACTATAATCCTACAAAATAATATAATGACTATAATCCTACAAAATAATATAATGACTATAATCCTACAAAATAATATAATGACTATAATCCTACAAAATAATATAATGACTATAATCCTACAAAACCCCTGACTTTGTGCAAGTGTACCTATAAGAATTGATGCTGGTTTGAAGGCAAAAGGTAGTAACACCAAATATTGATTTGATTTAGATTTTTCTTTTGTTCGCTCACTTTGCATTTTGTAAATGGATAAAAATAAACAATCATTATTTATATTTCTGAAAGCATTCTTTGTTTACAGCATTTTTTCACACCTGCCTAAAACTTTTGCACAGTACTGTAATTACTTTTTTTGTATTGAGCAAAAATCTGTAAAAATCTGTCTCAGGGATTAAAGGGTTAAAATACAGTTGAAAATTTATTTTAAAAAGCACAGTTTTTACTTTACTCTTTTTTCCTCATATAGAATTCACATTTACTTTTGTCTTTCCAACAGAAGTCATTTGAATGCATAATAAAATGGTTAATTTGGATTTTTGCACGTTTCAAAAGGATAAAAACTGTAAGCAATTGCAGTAGAGCAGAACATGTAAAGAAAAGAACACGTCAGCGTCTTTTTGTTGGTTGACTGGCATCTTAAGCGTGTTGTTTGTTACAAGTTCTGCAACAGCAATGAGGTTTGAACAGGAAAGGGCAGAAGTCAAGAGATACAAATGCTAAAAAGAAATATTGGAGCTCATCCAACATATTAAAAAAGATAAAAATTATGAGAAAATACAGAATAAGACGAGCTACAAACAGCCACAAGGTATGTTCTGCATTTAAATGGTTTGCACTTGATATTTAGTGAAAATATAATCAATTTTTTTGGTGAATATGATACAGACGATCAGTTGCCATGGCAACTCTTTGCCTGTGCTCAGGTGAAAGTAGGGTATTTTGAACATATTTGATTATTAATTTCGTAAATGTACATTGAAAGTGATTATTTGTCCTTGTGAACACACCACAACACAGCACACAGTGCACCACAAAAAATGTGACCTCTGCATTTGACCCATCCGTGAAGGAGCAGTGGGCAGATAACATGGGCAGCAACTGGGGACTAGTGTTGGGGGACGGTACCTTGCTCATGAGTACCTCAGTGGTACCTCTACCGGTCCTGGATTCGAACTTGTGACTTTCTGATCATCTTTAAGCCTGGCTACTAATTGCATTGCCATATTTTTTATGCATTTTTTCAGGGGTCTCAAAACATTACAGCTCTGTAAACGTGATTAATTTTACAAGACAAGTGCCCCATTGTGCAGGAGAGAGCGTTAGCAATAACGAGGCTGGTGGTACGACAGCATCGAAGGAACAATTCGGATCGAGCACTTTTTTTTTGGCATAAGTCCGTGAAGCCGCGCTCCAGCGGAACATTTCAGCGACGACACGAAACGAAAGCCGAGTCGTTGCCAAGTTCGGGGCCAAGGATTAACAATTCAGCGAAGGGAGAACGCTTCAGTGGTTCATTAAATTAAGCGATGTTCAGCGTTCCAGAGCACCATGATAACTTTCGCCGCTCCACTTCAATACCCAAATCTGTTGTCATTTAAATGAGTCGCGTTAATTACTGCAAAGAAAAGTGTTTATGGAGCTTAAAAAAAAGGGAAAAAAGGAGCCAAATTTGGAGCTGAAATTCTGACTTGCCCTTAATTACTTTTGCTAAATAAAGGCGTAGCTTGTGCGTTGAAGGCTCTCTGAATTTATTTGATCTTGGATCAGAGAGCAAAAGACCATTAAAAAAGCTTAAAATACGCCTTGAAATAAGTTTTTTGAAGGACTTGGAATGGTGCAGTCAAAGTCACATTCTACATTTCTTCTTCTTCTTCTTCTTTCTCTTGGCAAATGCCTACATAGAACAAAACCATAGAACAAAAGCCTTTACAATGTTAAACAGCGTCCTTTCCTATGAGTGCCAGCGTACAAAACCATTTTAACAATAAAAACTAATTTTAACATAACACAAGAGGATTTGTACACTTCGCTAAGAGTAAAGAAGATGCAATTGTTGAGTAAATTTGTTATATTTTTATGTCATCTTCACACTTTTCACTTTACCATGTACACTTTAGAAATACACACCTGCATTAAAGTCCCCAAAACGCTTCTCACATCCCCTCACGGTACAGTGGCTGAGAGAGCCCAAATGCAACTCAAAATAAAAAATGCTCTGCTCAATGTTACAGCCCTTAAAATTGATGTTTTTTCTTCATTTTTTAAAAATGACAGATACTTACGAGTGATGTGTGGAACCCGTTATTACCGAGGACGGATAATCTCAAACGCATTTCGGATGATTGCGTTTTTCGACGGCTGAAAAAGCAATAAGAGATGTGCAACAGAAATCACCATCATCTGTAAGGAACGAGTGATGGAAAGATGAGAGTGATAGAGTGATAATAGCGCAAGTCTATTTATGGGGCTGATTGATTGACAGGAACAAGGAGTCAGGTGGTGTTAATGAGTACGGGAGGGTGAGTGGATCGGGTGAATGAGCTGAAATAAACCAGTTGCGCTGGAAGTGGGCGAGGCCGCCATAACGCTATGAACACATGACCGATTTAAGTTGAATGTTAGATAACAAAAGGTGACCTCAGCGTTTAACCCATCCGTGAAGGAGCAGTGGGCAGCTGGTGTGGGTAGTGGCTGGGGGGCAGCAGTGCTTGGGGATGGTATGTCAATGGTACCTTCTGATCACGGAGCGAAAGCTCTAACAGTTACTCCACCAACCGACCCTTACCAAATTATGGTAAATGGACGGAAAACATTATATATAATATGCAATTACATATTAATATACAAATTTGATATTTATTCTGGTAAAAACAGGATCCACAGCTGCTAAAGAGCACTGTTTTGCGTTGAAACGCCTGCTTTTTGCGTTTTCTTTAGTTCTACACTTGTATATTGTTATATTATTAAAATTGAAAAGAAAAACTCTGTTATTGAGTGAGGTCCAATGTGATTTCCTCAAGTCCTCCAATGTTGAATCCCATCACCTTCAACGCTATTCCGAGACGGAATTGTCTTTCCCTCTTACAGCGAAAGAACTCTGACCTGCAGCGATTTTCCGAAGCCGCTTTCGTCTTAGATTTCTCGTCCGTCTCTCAGAGCCGTCGTTTAAAATGGGAAAACTGCACATGGCCCTTCTCTTCCAATCTCCGGGCTTCTGGGCGATCTGGTCGCTTGGCTCTTCCTCACCGCAGACTTCAATTAACAGAGACACTCGTTTCCAGCCGAGCTGTCAGGGTGACTCTTTAATGAGTCTGAGAGGGCAAAGACCAGAGATCGATAAGTCACCGGACACCTCGCTCCAAAACAGCCGAACCCCATCAACAACGCAGATAAAGGCTCAGGACTTTCACCCTTTGTGTTGTTAACTGGAAAAAATATATATTACGAAAGGTTTATTAAAACTTTACTTACTCGAGACTGGTCTCGGTCTTAAGGCCTGTCTCGAAAACAGTTTTTAAAACTTTCAGTCTTGTCTTGGACTCGGCTGTATTTGTTCTCAGTCTTGTCATGGACTCGGACAAAGAGGATTCGGGATTTTATTTGGAGATCAGCCAAGACCACAACTCTGAGAAGATTACTATTAAAACTCTTTGAGGCTGATGCAGGAATTTTGCGTTGTTTATTAATTAGTGTTTTAATAACTTACAGAAACCACACACATACCGTCAGAATCACAAGTCTTTGAGCTTACGGGACATTCTACTCATTATATTATAAATTACATTACATAATATAGTTTTTGAGGAAACATACATTTTTGGTAGAAAAAAGGAAATGTTTTAAATTCTAATTTTCATTGTAATATAAGAATTCTAAGTCATGGGTTTTAACTTAAAAGCTATATACATGAGACACACACACACACACACACACACACACTCGTCGGAGTCAGAACTTGTGATGTGGAGGCTTATAAGGTCACATGTGTCAATCAAAGTGTAGCAGCCGTGTTGCTTGGGAATTGAATCCATGTAGAGACACATGGACGGAATATTGCAGTGATTAGTGCTTTCACTCAGGAGAGCTGCTCACACATACACTCACACACATTTCCTCCCAGTTTCATCCCTCTCCATCGTGCTCCTGTAGAATCCTTCATATTGTCAGGGTCAAAGTCAATTTATATGGAGAGCATGTTTTAAAATAGCAAATTGTTCAAAAAAAGTGATGTACAACATAATTAGAATACAAAATACACGCCTCGACATGTCCATTTACAGGCATCCAGAACAACACCATCCACCGCACACTGCCGGTCTGTTGCCATTCTTTCACTGCAGATTTCATAATTAATGCAATATTTATTACCTTAGAAGTAATAGCTATAATTTCTTATATAATGACAATTACCACAAAAAGATCTAAAATTTTTTTATGATACATGACACCTTTACCAATAAGCAATCAAAAGTTAATTTATGACAAAATTATGTTTTTGCTATAAAAAAAACCCACAAAGAATATTCAACGTGCACACTCCTTAATGGCTTAAAACAATTTCAGGAGTTCTTCAAGGCAACTCTGTATTATCTTTGAAATTTGAGGTATTACAGGTTAAAGAGGCTATTATCTTGTGAAAACTAGTTATTATCTTGTGTTATTTATCTTTTGGGATTAAGCAGTTATTTTGAGTTCATAAGTTATTTATATTAAGGGATTAATTTATTGTCTTGTGTCGACAAGTTATTTATCTCACGGAAACAAGTTATCTTGTATGCTTAAGCCATCATTTGGGAAGTTTTTACCTTGTGAGCACAACTTACCTTTGTTTTTAATGTTATCTTCTAAGCACAAGATATTTATTTTATGACAAGAAATCATTTGTTTTTTGGGGGGAAGCTATAATCTTGTACGCACAAGATAATTGTTTTTATCAATTCTGATGTGTCTTCATAGAGAATTCAGCTAATCTAGTTTTGACTTCACTTTAGAATGACAATTAATAAAAATCTTACAAATATACATGGGATTGCTCTCAGCAGATTCAAACTCATCTTCTGTGCATTCCGGAGATCAACGGTCTAATAACTGGTTTCCATAAGGTAAATAATTTGAGTACACTACATTAAAAAATCATCGATTTGTGCATTACTGTATCTAAATAGTGGTTCATCAAAACCAAACCTTAACCTCAGTGTCCAGTGGGATATCTTTAAAAATATAGATGAGTAATATAATCTAGTATGTTGTAGTATAGGTTATAGAACCTCACCCTGCGGGGATTTAGAGGGCTCTGCGCGATTCATTTCTATTTGGTTTTTAAAAAGCTGCTTTTTCTGGCCTGTGGTGAAAAGTCTTCTCAGAAATGACATTTTAATGAAATGTTACGACCCGTAAGTCCACATGACGACCTGACACCACGATATTTAAGCCCGATTTGACTCTATTCTCGTTTCTCCGTATCTTGCACCGCAGTAATATCCATTTATGTTGCCGGGCGACCACACGCAGGCTCCGATATTCCCTCTTCATCACGAGTTATCTGATCTGGCCGCAGTTCACACACCGAAATGACGGACAGGTCATCAGCCGAGGACTAGATGGGAAATGTGATAAGCGTCTTTTCCTTTTTGGTCCAAATCCATTTCGTCTTACGTTAAAGCTGAATTGAGGAGTCACTTGCTATGAGTAGCTTAGAGTTGTAGTCAAGACCACCGAGACCAAGATAGGCTATTGTTTTTAAAAATTTGCCTAATTTTCTACATTTTTACAAAAGAATTCTATTTCTACAAAGACTTCTTTTTTCAACTTGTTGGTGTTTGTGGCTGGTGTTGAATTGACAGAAGTGGCATCTGATTGGCTCATTGCATTACAGTGTGCTCTAGACAGCTGCCAGATGGAGTCAGAGAATTGAGTCCACCATGACCAAGAACAAAGCAAGAATCTGTGGCTGTATGACTCTGAAATGCTCTGATAGAACTCATGCATTTGAGTGTAAAGGTACTGTTTAAAATTAGCTGTGTAAAAGACTCGGCCGAAAGGCAGGACGCAGGGTTCGTGGTACAACTTTGCTCTATTTCAAAGTTTTTGCTCTCAGCGTGCTGCTTTCTAAGCACTGGGAATTTCAGTGGCGATTTGTTAAATAAAAATGAGAGAGAGAGAGCAAGGGAGCAAGGGTGTTAGTCATGGGGGTCACGGCGAATGAGGGCAAAGCTGAAATGTCGGCACCCGGAGGAGGGGAAGGTGCCACCTGGCAGGAGAGGGGTACCGGACCTGCCGAGCCTCGACCAGCTGGCCAAGTACCTGCTGGATAAGGAATAATCACAGAAAAATCAGAATGCAACCGTGCTCCGACCGGGCTTTGTCTGTTGTTCTGTTTCCTCTCTTGCAGTGGTATCAGTGCCGGTCCAGTTCCAGTTTCCGATTTGAAATCGGAGCCACTTTTTTCCACTGAAAAAAACATTGGTGCCAATTCAGAGCCAGTTTGGCAGTGGCATCATCTTTTTTCAGTGACAACACTGCCATGTCTTTTTCCCATCGAAAAAAATGGTCCAGATGCAACAGAACTGGCATCGTTTTTGTTCGGTGGAAAGAAAAATGGCACCAGTTCCAAAATTGGAAAACACTGCTGGAAACTTTGCTATTTTGGAACCAAAATCGTTTATTGTCACAAGAAGGTAGATGGAGTAAGCAAGGCAATGGTAGATAAAATAGAACGGCAATGATTTGCATTTTCAATTAAATTGTGTGTCAACCCAGTTCCGGTGCTGGTTCCCAAATTGGAACCCAATGCCACATGTTCATTCCACTGAGATAAAAACGGTGTCAGTCCAAAAGTGATGGGAATTCTGGCTCTTTTAAGAGAGCTGGTACTAATTATGGTTCAGCTCACTAAAAAGAGATGGCTCTTTCGACACCCAAGTGGCTCCTCAGATTTCTTTGTTGCTTAAATTAAGATCAAAAATAATGTAAATTATGTGTAAAATCAATTACTAATGTTCAAAACATACATATATCAAATGTTAATTATTTATTCATTCATTCATTTGCTGAACCACTTAATCCCATCCGGGGTCACTGGGCGATCCCAAGAACTTACGGGCACAAGGCGGGGACCAACCCTGGGCAGGCCCTAACACGTGCAACTTTATATGCGAAGCTATATTTGAATGTTTGGATGAAGCCACACCAGTAAAATGTGATCTCATTTATTTGGACGTAATCTCACTCCTGCATTTTGTTCTAACATTAAGTGACATCTATATCAAAAACTCCACATCTATATTGAGGAGATGAGTAGAAACAGCAAGAAAGTTGACTAAAAGATATTCAGAATAACATTAATCTTGCTCTCATTTCTGTGAAGAACAGTATGAGCCATCCATCATTTTTATCAGTTTCTTTAGATGGCAGACTGTAGGTCACTAGAGTTATGTGTGGCTTGTGTATCAGTGGAAATAAATGTAGTTTCTCAATATTACCTGCTATAAAATGTATATAAAGAGGGAAAAGTTATTTCCCCTCGTGAACCCTTTGGGTGCAGTTTTACAAGCTAAGCAGAGGAACAAATTACAAAGGAATTTGTGAAGCATTATATACATCTGAGCTGTGCTCTAAACCGGTCTTATTAATGATCCATTAAAACACAAACAATAATGTGAAGGTTTTCAAGAACATCTGACTGACCAAGTCCAAAATTGTTATCTCCTACGGTGATTTCTCTCTTTGAGGGGGCAGTTGGTTGTGTGACCGGCAGGAAGTATACCCTGTGATCACCGGAGGTCGCCGAGCAGTAAAGGTACCACTGAGGTACCAATGAGCAAGATATTGTCCCCCAACACTGCTCCCTGGGCACTGCAATCAACCAGAAATCCTGTCTATAAACTTCTGTCCAAATCGTAGGCTTAAAATTCACATTCCCAGTGACTTGGATCACTTTCCGCTTCTTACTTCACCTTTGTCAATACACAAGTCTGTTTAAATCCCTTTGCAAATTACTCAACACACCTCTGACCCCCAAAACCCAGGCTCCCTTTATACATCATTCCACACAGTTTATTCAGGTTTATGGAACCTCAAACAATAAAGGTATATGACCAAAAATGAGCTCAAACTGAGATCATAAAAGACGCTTGGTCCAGTGGACGGTACAGTGAAACGGAGCCCTAATGCATTTTTAAAATCTCTGCCCGAGGCTGGACAAGAGGCAACTGCCAGCAGAGAGCTTTGCAAGGTTTGGTGAAGATAATAACCAGTTTATTTTCTCCTGAAGAGCAAGTTTTCTACATGATATCAAAAACTGAATCACTAAAAGGTATTAAAGTTGGATTAAAAACATGACTGATGTAAAAGGTAATCCACCAATGGATTCTGAACAAGTTTGAGCCTCTATTGCCTCATTTTGCACTTTAATTTAGAAAGTCATGCTAAAAAGCAGCACAGACAGATCAAGTTTACCCCTTTTCCACTGCTCTGGTTCCCGTGCCGGTTCCCAATTTTGGAACCAGTGCCGCACTTTTCCACAGAAAACAAATTGGCGCCGGTGCCCTAAAACAAGCTCTGAACCGGCCCCTAAACTTTGCTGGTCTAGCAGCGAGAACCCCCGACGTCACGAGAGGTGGGCGGAGTGATGGGTAGCTTTAGAAGAGAAAATGGTCCAGTAAAGTCCAGTAACAGCGCGAAAGAAATTAAAGCTCTTAAGCTTTTAATAAGCTGCCTTTGGATATTGAAATACATCCTTAAAGTTTGAAGAATAACTTGCAAGCACAAACATGTTTGTTTCTGTTTAGTGGGCGTGACCTGTGACGTATTATCATGCGGCTCCCGCTGAGCTCCCTGGTCAGTGTAAATGCGGGCCAGTTCTCGGCTGGTTCACAGTTCAGCACCGGACGAGCACCAGAACTGGCACCTGGCACCAGCACCACTGTAGTGGAAAAGGGATAGTTGTTGTTGTTGTAAGGTCTCGACTGGAATTGCCAGACCTTACTCAGATCCAGACTCTATTTCTGGAGTTTGAAAGCAACCCTTCATTACTAGAGTTTTAATATGCCAATCCCTTGACTTATAGAGCATTGTCATAGTTGATTCCTTCAGAAGTTTTGAAACATCTTGTACTGCATACCAAGTGTTACGCTGTCCTGCCTGCTTGCGTACCAACCAGTGTTTCATGTGTTTGCATTATTCTCTATTCTTGCCATACAATTTTGATTGGTTTGTTTCTTGGACTGTCTCTGCTGGGTTTGAACTGTGCCTATTTCACTACGTTGAGTTTTGCAAGACCCATCTGAAAATAAAAACTGATGTGATGATGTGAATGATGGTTTTGTAATTTTTCTTGTTTTTGCTGCTGTTGGTGTTGTAATTGTTGGCGGTGGTGATGACGATGTCTTTGTTATTGGTGCTGTTTTAATGCAGTTAATATGAATGATGTTGTTGTAAGTGTTTTTTGAATTGTTGTTTGTGTTATTGTTATTGGTGTTATAGGTAACATAATTGTTATTGTCATTGTTTTTGTTGTTGTTTGTGTCATTGTTATTGGTGGTTTTATTGGTGGTTTAATGGCTGGTTTTGTTGCTGTTATTAATGTTGTTAGTGTCATTGTGATTGGTGTTGGTGGGGCTGTAATTGTTGTAGTTTTGCTGCTGTAATTGTTGGTGGTTGTGCTTTTGGGCCTCATTTACCAATAATTCTTAGAACCAACCAAGATTCTGACATTCATTCAATGTTTTCTTAAATATTTGTTCCCAACCAAGATCTGAATCTATACCTGTTGTGGAGCACACTCATGCAAAATGTTACTGCATGCATGTTTGTGCATAACATTAGGTTATTGGGTTTTATCAATGCCACAGTTGCATAATCTTATGCTATTGTGTTAAACTACTTGATAAAAAATTGGTAAATGGGGTCCAGTGTTATTGGCAAATTTGGTGTTGGTGTTGTCGTTGTGGGTTTTGACAGCATGTCATCGTCCTCACACCCCTGTAGGTCACCTCCGAGTGACTTGTAAGTACACGGTTCAGAATGAATTCTGCAATATGTGCCCGGCGTTGCTGTAAAAGCTCCCCAGCTGCCCGGCCTTGCCACCTGCACCTTCCTGCCCCAGGGCAAAACAACAAGCTGTTGAGCAACTCCAAATCCACTCGTGCTCCAAATACCAATGTCTTTTCTGACCGCCCTCGGGCTTCGAGTCACCCTCGGAGAAGCTGGCCTGATCGGATTTGACCCTCGAGGTGCAGAGCAACCGCCAGATGCCTCAGTGTCAGGAGGCAGATTCCAGCTTTTTGCCCATTTTTTGCAAAGTTGCAGGAATGAATATTAAATAACCTCCAAATTCATGCTTACAATGTTTTTTTTGTTGCTAGCTCCTTGTTCATACTTGTAACCTTGTCCAAGCAGTGTTCTTCTCTGTAAAAGAAAAAAATAAGGTTAAAAACAGCCTCCATTGGCTTCAAGGGAGCCGTTCAAGGTTGAGGTCATATTCATCATTGTCATTGGGTCAGTGGTGCAGACTAGGGGACTTTAATAGTGGACTTTGCACCTTAAAACGAGCGCTTCAGAGCAGTGTAATAGGGACGGTGAGACAGGAGAGAGAAATATAGCTTTTATCTTTCCAAGGTCAGATTTTCATTGTTGAAGGTTCTCGGAATTCAAAGGTGGAATTTCAAGTGGTGTTCATCAGATGTTGAGAAAACTGGTATTGCTGTTGTTGGTGGCTCTTCTTATTTTTAATCATGCTGTTGTCATAGTTGTTGCTGGTGGGCATGTTGCTGCTGGCATTGCTTGTTGTTTTGTTGTTTTCATTGTTGTTGGTGTTGATGTTGATTGGAGTTTCATTGTTATTGGTATTGTTGATGGTGTTGATAGTGTTGTTGATGTTGTTGACTTCGTTGTTGCAGCTGTGTTGTGTTGTTTTCATTGTTGGTTTTGGTTTTGTCATTGTTGATGATGATGTTATTGGGTTTCATTGTTATTGGTATTGTTGTAGGTGTTGATGGTGTTGTCAATGTTGGCGTCGTTGTTGTTGCAGGTGTGTTGTGTTGTTTTTATTTTTGGTGTTGGTTTTGTCATTGTTGTTGATGATGATGTTGATTGGGGTTTCATTGTTATTGGTATTGTTGTAGGTGTTGATGTTGTCAATGTTGTTGACGTCATTGTTGTGGCTGGTGTTGTGTTGCTGCTGTTGGTGTTGATGTTGATTGGGGTTTCATTGTTATTGGTATTGTTGTAGGTGTTGACGTCATTGTTGTTGCTGGTGTTGGTGGCTCTTCTTATTGTTAATAATGCTATTGTTGTTGGTGGTGGTGGGCACGTTGCTGCTGGCATTGCTTGTTGTTTTGTTGTTTCCATTGTTGTTGGTGTTGATGTTGGGGTTTCATTGTTATTGGTATTGTTGTAGGTGTTGATAGTGTTGATAGTGTTGATGATGTTGATGTTGTTGACATCATTGTTGTTGCTGGTGTTGTTGTTGGTGGTCTTTGTCATTTACATGTACTTTTCTTGATAACAGTCATATACAGTGGTAACCAGAGGGCACACATGTTACCTCCATCTTATACTCACTACCCTGGCTTCTGGTTCATTCCAGAAATAATGTTATTATTATTAACATTATTATTATAATGTGTAAAGTCCATGCTTATTCATTTTCATGTCATTTTTATTTCATTGCATGTATTTAAAGTATTTCCTGTCATTTTCTCTCAATGGAATCAGACAATGGAGTCAAGAAACTCCTACAAAATATGCATAGGTTTGTGGTTCCTCCCCCACCGCTCAAAATCCCAGCTGTAATTTCAGTTTTAGCCAACCTCACCTTTAAAAGCAGCGGTTCACCACTATTTTTCTTATTATCTCCCTTTCCGGAAGACCTTTACGGTGTAATGGAGGACGAGTAAGACAGGTGTGGAGATCGACAGCTGGTGCCCGGTTCCACTCCTTTCTCCTCTTTCTCGTCCCCCTCGAGGCCATTTAAGAGCGAGGAGGTAAATCTGCCGTTGTTTACTCGGCACCGGCGTGACGGAACGTCCTCGGCCAGGGGACAGATGTATTTCCCAGAGAAGCACGGAATCTGGCGAGCCTCGCAGGAACGCTGATCCAGGTGCGAAATCCAGCTGCTTCCCATTTTCCCCAAGCCGGAAATGTGAGACGGTCTGGAGAGAATCTACTGTGATATTCTCAAGACGCACAAAACACCTGACGTTCCATGTTGGAATGCTGGGTTTTTAATCTTTTTTCCTCAAGGTTTTTCTTCTTATTTTTCAGCATTCAGGCGTTGTTGGTCAATTCACATCTGCTCAGCCTTGTAAACAACAATAAACATGCTACAGTGCCAAGTAGCCAGTCCTTAATCCAATTAGTAATCCAATTAATCCAATAACTGGATAGATAGATAGATAGATAGATAGATAGATAGATAGATAGATAGATAGATAGATAGATAGATAGAAACATCATTATTCATTTTCAAAGTTAGAATTTTTTAGTACATTATAGATTCTAATCAGTCAGTTCACCAGTAAACTCCTATAAAACCACAAACCACAAAACATTTTTTTTAAGGATTTAACAACAAAACAGCATCATCTGTACAGTCCATCTGTATTCCCATTTCTGACACACGTGGAATGTGATGAAGAGAATGACAATCTCCGGAATGGTCTGGAAGAAAATGTGATGCTAACTTTGCACGCACGGGTCTGACATGATGTGCGTCATTATGCGTACAATGATCTGGTAATGATACCATTGAAGCTACATGGGCTAGTCCATTACCGGCTAAATGTATTCTCATGGAGCAGCGCAGAGGGTGTTATTATTAGCCATTTACGCGGCACGGTAATTCCACAGATGCCTGTTTAGATCTACATGATAATGAGATGTAATATCCGAACGTGTGCCGACGGAGAGACCAAGATAATGTATTCAAATGGTACGGCTAATTACAGTATTTAGCTGCGCCTTTGTGTTAGCCGAGGGGCAAAAAAATGGCTAGGTGATGAGCGGATGGAGAATGGCCCTTTCTTGCTTTATCTCAACCTCAATGAATCAAGCATCAGCCGTGTCATTAGATGTGTAGTTCGGGTCAGAGGAAATTGGAGATTGGACGATTGTTATTTAAGTTCATCAGTACCACTGAAGATTTGCAGAAGCCAAAGGGTATGAAGTTGTAAATGATTTGTGTTTACTTTGGGGTTTGAACAGTTTGCATAGCGATAAATTGACTCCTTGAAAATATTAATATTTTCGTTGCCTAAAATTACTTCTATCACCCTTCTTATCCAGCACTACTTATATTGTCACATGGGTCACATGGAAGCAAAATAAAAAAGTAGAAATGAAGTAAATGTTAATAAAATAACAATAAATTAGAAGCTATTCAACAACAATGACACAATTCCAACTACTTCCTCATAGTAAATGAGTCAAGAAGTCTAGATAAGGGACAGTACATTAAGGTATGAAACAACCAAAAACAAAGTATCTATTCCTGACCAAAGCCAGTGTTTTTGGTGGCAAACAATCTTTAGAACAATTCTCTAATTCTCGGAGAGCAGTTCTTAGGAATGGTAACTTGCTCTTGAGTACCTTATTGGTACCTTCACTGATCCAGCGCTTGAAAAGTTTAGGGCCAACTCCGTAACCATTACTCTACCAACTACCCTCAAAAATGTGACCTCTGCATTGGACCCATCTGTGAAGAGTCAGTGGGCAGCTTTGGCAGCTCTCAGGTAGCAATGCTTTGGAATGGTACCTTGCTCTTGAGTACCTTAGTGGTACCTTTACTGGTCTGGGACTTGAACTAATGAGCCTCAGATCATGGAGCCAACTCCCTACCCATTACACTACCGTTTGCTCCAGACACACTGTCCATGTAATTAGGGAATGGAAGTCAGAGTGAATAAGTGCAAGTGACAAATGCCATAACTGTAAATGCCACAACATGGTGTAGGAAGGATCAAGACCGGTTGACACAAGAGCTTAACAAAGGCCACTCCGTTTGGTACCAGTCAACGTAAGGGCGACGGATCATTTATATTAAACTAATTGGGAGTAGCGTGTCATGGCACAACAAGGCATCAAGCTCTAATGCCAAAAAAGCTGCTGCAAAACCAGACCCATTGCCCAAGTTGACCTTCTCTTTCTCAGGTAAATGTGTTATATTTCATATATTTTATACATTATTAAACTACACACTGCATTACGTTAGAATTACAAAAAAATCAGCTCATTCATACACGGTCCAATGCACCTTAATTACACAATTAGCTGCTTAGTAGTTTCTTGGTCCACTGGTGCATGGTGTAGAAAGATTAGTTCACAAAAAAGGGAAAGTTTTAGAGCTTAAGATGATTCAGAACGTGGGTGGTTTTCGGCAGTTTGAGCAAGAACTAAAAGTTTAATGTAGCACCAGTTAATTGGTGTGGAGTGACACTGAGTGGGAGAGTGAAGTGCTCCTTTAACTGGTCAGTGTGACCAAAGATACCATAAAGGATGAGTAAAAGGAGGGAAAGAGATTCAGAAAGAGAGAGAAAATAGATCTACGCTACACTAAAGGATGGTTATATGGTGAAAGTATAAGTACATTTTAAAACAGTTTTTACATTTATATTTCCTAATTTCAGTTTACCACAGACCTGTTAACGCAAAGTCCTGCATTTTTGGCCCCCAACAGTCTCAAAAAAGGCCTGTGAAATCCTGGAGGGACTGCATTACTTGTGATGTATTGTTGGAAAGTAATCTTGAGTTTAAAAAATGTATCGTTTTATGAAACCTTCTTGGTGTCTGAGGAAATTGAAAATTACGTAAATATTTCTAGATACAACTATAGCCTTCAAATGTAGGTTCAAGTCATTTTCTTTCAAAATTTCTCTTCTTCACAACTTTTGCATTTAGAGTTGTTCTGTGATGACCAAAGAACTGATTTAAAGCTCATCTGTTTTCCATTGAACTCAAATTTCTGTCTTTTCATATCCTAAACCATTAAAAATCTAACCAACATTTTGACTCATTTTGACTTAAAATTACAGTATATAATTATCAAGATTTACACTTGTCAAACTTAGTTGAAAATATAAATGTCACAGCAGCAAACTTTTAATTTTTTAACACAGAATGAGTAATCTTTCACAAATGAGTAAGAACAAAACCAAAAAGCGGAGATTATAATCAGCAACCAATCCTCTAAGAAATCTTAAAAAACATTAAATAGTATTTTAAAACTATCAGATTTATACAACCCTACTACACGTTTTAAGTTGATATCAGCTAATTCTTCCTGTTTTTTGTCAATTTTATCTTCAATTTCATCAGTTCATCTAAATCATTTTTGCTCACTTTTTAAAAATTTATCTGTCAAATTACGGTTCTGTGAACCAGCAGGCCTCCAAATCGCTTTGCACTTTCGACACTGTTAGCAACGTCCCTTTTTATTTATGAATGTATTGTTTCATTAGTGGAGTCCTTTGGGAGGTGAGCTTGAACAGTGCCATCTGTGCCCATCGACCAACATCTGGAGGATTTCGCCCCCCCTCTGAGTTAAAACATCAGTCCACCACATGTTTCTCAAACGAGGAGGCCTGCCTTTTGGGAAGTTTGAGATGCCAAAGCGAGCGGAACTCATAGTGGGATTTAATCGCACGATAAAACCTCAAAAGTTTCAGAAGTTGCTTTACAAAGTCTTGGAAGTTGACAAAGCTTTGATGCTGGGTAAGAAGAGCAGAGGAAAGTTGTGCTCAAGGAGGAAAAGTAAAAATAAATTGTCAACTTGTAACATGTAATTGTATTAGTTAAGAAAATATATATTTTGTATTTTTAGTTCAAACTAATTCAAACTAAATAACAGTTTATATTTGCCACAATGTTTATGTCCCTGAATTATCATTTTAATCTTAACATCTGAAAAAAGATATTTTAAGTTACTTCAGAGTAAAATTTAATACAATCCAGTGTATATTTATGTAATCCTTCTTTACAAACATTTGAGAAAACACAATTGAAAAGTAATTCAAGCAACTTAAAAAAAGAATTAAAGCTGCAAACAATTACATCTGTCGACAATCTGCTCTTACAAGGCTATCTGTAAAAGAAATTAAATGATGTAACTTCATTGTTTAGTAACCCAACTGTAATATAATTAAAGCCACTTCAGAGAGTTAAAATGATGAAAATTTTAAAAAATGATGAATTTAAAAAGAGTTAGTTTGAAGAATTTTAGAATTTTACTATAAAATTAAAACAGGAACAATTTACGTTTTCGGTGATGATCCGCTCTCAAATTTAAAACCTTAATCTCTGAATTAAACAACTTTACTTACAAAATAAGTGACTCATGTTGCAAGAGAAAAACTAAAAATGTGGGTTATAAAGTTGTTTCGAAGTTCTATTAGAAGTTTAATGAAGTTGTGGTTTTTTTTTTCCAATTTTTTTTTTTCACAGTGAGCAAAAAGTGGGCCAATTGAGATATGGTTAATCCTGCATTAATCCCCTAAACCTGTTCTGTTATGCAAATCACATTATGTTCACAGGGCTTCTCCTGGGTATATTACTGTTCGTCCCCTCTAGATAAATATCAAAAGGTATGAATAGTTCATTTTGCACATACACACCTTCAACGCGCTTTAATTTCAGCGGGTGCAATTAAGTGGCATGCTGGGCCAAAAATTGGAAAGTCTGTTTATTTTCTTATTATTTTTCTCGTGTTGTTCTACACTATATGTTTTCAATAAAAAGCAGCTTTTTTATAACTCCAGGTCTCATAGCCCGAGCCGAGGGTAAAGACAATGTTAAAAGGAAGGAAAGAGAGTAAAGGCATCAGGGTGCATGAGAATTGAGCCCAATTAATCTCTGGATGATAAGAGAAACGAAACGCTTGACTCCATATGATTAGCAGAATTGCACAGTCGATACTTTCAGCAAATGTAGAATTAAATGTCGAGTGGGAGTAGGGAAGACAATCACCAGAGCATGGATTTACCAGTTATAAGATGCTTTTGGTTAGAGATTTAAAAAAATATTGTAAGAGATATTTTATATAAAAAACACTTCCAGTTCGATACTTTCATCTTTCGTCAATTGTTGACTTTTAGAGTATTTGAATCAATACTAGACATTGGCTTCTTCATGACAAAAATATACACTTACTGGAGCTAACACATTGATATTTAAGGAATTAAAGAAAATTCAATAAATATTCAAAAAGAAAGGAACATTTTGTTTTCCATTAAAATATTTATTACATGATGTCAACGTGTAAATGCACTCCCTTCTTCAGTTATCTGGTTCTTTGTAAAAATTAGTTTTACTTTACTTCAGCTATCAAAATATCTACTGGACACACAAATAAAAAGTTAGTAAGAAACTAAATTATACTCTTATTCTTCAGTCCTTTACTGATCAAATTGAGGGTGTTGCAAGATATTCTAGCTATTTATTTATAGCTAGTTATTATAAATGCTTTGTTGAAAAAAATTAGAAAAATCTTATCTTTTCCAAAGTTATGGCAATTTTCTGGCCACGTCTTCACTACTTTCTAGCTCAAATTAACGTAACATAATTCATAAATGTAGAGACAAAAATTGGCCTGAGTTCACACCCTCACATTCATGGAGGTTCCATAGTGCATGTCAGCTCTTTCACTAAACAATAAAATAAACCCCATCTTCATCCTCCCGTACCACGACGACGCGTAGTTCTTAACGCTAAGATTCCAAATGAAGCCAGGCGAGGACGGGAAAAGGCGATGCCTCTCTCGACCCGCTTTAACATCCGCCGCACGTCCACCTCTGCTGTCGTCGCAAATGGATGAAAATAGAGGCGAGGTTGAAGGTAAATGTTAAGAAGCCACTTTACTTTTACCTCCACCCCCCACTTCACCACCACTTTCCATGCCACTTCACGTCAAAATGAGTGTGGGGAGCAAACGGATGCTTTCCGCAGCGGAGGATCTGATTACCAGGTGGCGTTACGTAAAAACGAAATAGCTTTTTAATATATTGCCCCCGTGCTGGTGGTGTGTGGTGTGTGGTGGGGGGGAGTAGAAATCTCCAGCACGGCGCAGCAAGGAAACTCTGCCGAAAGTTGTGCTCGGGGAAGCGTGGGATTCTTGAGATGATGTAGCTTGACGATTCTTGGCAGCGCACCTGCTACTGTTTAGTATAGACGCAGGAAGGGTGTGCCCTTTCTGGAACACAATTGCCAAGAGAAAAATAACGGTTAGTGTTGGCGTCTTCCTTCAGCCATTTAGATGGCTATAGCCAAATATCAGGATCCTTGAGACAACGCTGTCCCATCCGGAAACCGGGAATGGGTCAGTGTCAAATTTGCAGCTGTTTTCGAGACCAGAGTCCAACTCAGTCCAATATGTAGATCCACCTGGAGGATGCTCTAGCAGCACCTGCAAAATTGTGGGTTGTGGGTGGGGGTGGTGGTGGTCGTCGTCTAGAGGTTGTGGTTTCAAATGCTACGTCCAGCACTACCAACACTAGGGGCCTGACCAAGATCCCAAGTTGCTCCAGGAGCTGTCCCTGCAATTAGAAAGTGGAAGTTGCTCTGGAGAAGTGTGTCAGCTAAATGCCATAATAGTGTTTGAAAGGTCAAGACCAGTTGACACAAAAATGTAAGGGCAAAATGTGAATCCACCACCACTCCAAAAGTGCTTTACACCGCAAAAGATTTGCACATTATCAAGAAACAGCATTCTCACAATGTTGACTAATGCAATTTTACAGGTTATAATAAAAGGTATTTAAAAATAAATAGTACAAAAAGAAAATGTGATTTTTTTGCTTTGGCTGTTTGTGAAGGACATTGTGTTCGTACTCCCACTTCCACAGGACTTACAGCAGTTGCAGCAGCAGTTGATAAGGTTGTGCTGGCACAGGTGTGGGTGTTGGTGGTTGGTGGGTTCGAATCCCCTGTCTGGTGCTAGTGTCACTGGATCCCTGAGTAAGACCCTTTAGCCCAAGTTGCTCCAAGAAGAGTGTCCCTGTAATAAGGAAATGGAAGTCGCTGTTAGCAACACTACGTTAGTTGCTGATGACAGTTGCTAATGTAAAATGTAAGCTATGTTAGTTGCTAATGTAGACTATGTAAGTTGCTAATGTGCACTACCTTGATTGCTAATGTACACTATTTTAGCTGCTAATGTACACTACCTTAGTTGCTAAGTTACACTCTGTTAGTTGCTAAGGTACACTATGTTAGTTGCTAATGTACACTATGTTAGTTGCTAAGGTACACTATGTTAGTTGCTAATGTACACTATTTTAGCTGCTAATGTACACTACCTTAATTGCTAAGGTACACTATGTTAGTTGCTAATGTACACTATGTTAGTTGCTTAGGTACACTATGTTAGTTGCTTAGGTACACTATGTTAGTTGCTAATGTACACTATGTTAGTTGCTTAGGTACACTATGTTAGTTGCTAATGTACACTGTTTTAGCTGCTAATGTACACTACCTTAATTGCTAAGGTACAGTATGTTAGTCACTAAGGTACACTATGTTAGTTGCTAATGTACACTATGTTAGTTGCTAATGTACACTGTTTTAGCTGCTAATGTACACTACCTTAATTGCTAAGGTACAGTATGTTAGTTGCTAAGGTACACTATGTTAGTTGCTAATGTACACTATGTTAGTTGCTAAGGTACACTATGTTAGTTGCTAATGTACACTATTTTAGCTGCTATTGTACACTATATTAGTTGCTAAGGTACACTATGTTAGTTGCTAATGTACACTATGTTAGTTGCTAATGTACACTATTTTAGCTGCTAATGTACACTACCTTAGTTGCTAATTTACACTATGTTAGTTGCTAATATACACTATTTTAGCTGCTAATGTACACTAACATAGTTGCTAATGTATACTATGTTAGTTGCTAATGTACACTATGTTAGTTACTAATGTACACTATTTTAGCTGCTAATGTGCACTACCTTAGTTGCTAAGGTACACTATGTTAGTTGCTAATGTACACTATTTTAGCTGCTATTGTACACTATCTTAGTTGCTAAGGTACACTATCTTAGTTGCTAAGGTACACTATGTTAGTTGCTAATGTACACTATGTTAGTTGCTAATGTACACTATTTTAGCTGCTAATGTACACTACCTTAGTTGCTAAGTTACACTATGTTAGTTGCTAATATACACTATTTTAGCTGCTAATGTACACTAACGTAGTTGCTAATGTACACTATGTTAGTTGCTAATGTACACTATTTTAGCTGCTAATGTGCACTACCTTAATTGCTAAGTTACACTATGTTAGTTGCTAATGTACACTATTTTAGCTGCTAATCTACACTACCTTAGTTGCTAATCTACACTACCTTAGTTGCTAATGTACACTATGTTAGTTGCTAATGTAATTAGCAACTATGCTTTCGGGAAACACACCCCTGGATAAGAGCATCTGCTAAATGCCATAAATGTAAATGTAACTCAGAATCTAGACTATCATGTAGACATCTGTCGTGTCACAAATGGCGCCCACATCAAACATCTGTGAATGTCCGTAGCAACTTGGAGAGTTAACTTCTCATGTTATATCTGTATATGTGAAATAAATTCATGAAAGCCGTCTCAGGTATGTTTTCCTTTGGTACCATTCATTTTGAATTACCCTGTCTGTTTGCACCTTTAAAATTATATGCCATAAAATATTAAATATTAGACATAAAATCTCACTGTATCTCCTCTTTTCCGAGAAGCACTTACTCTTTAAAGCCAATCTTTATTTTTTCTTTAGAAACTATATGATATGATACGGACCACAAGCTCCTTTTGACACCGTTTTCATACGAGTCACAAACCTGCAAATTGATTCTGCTGCTCTTTATGTCTCGGCGTAAACCAGAGAGCCGTGTTTGAGTGTCGGCTGCGTCCCGGCGTTGCGACGTGAGTGCTTCGGGGGCCCGATCGATGGGGCCGGCTCAGGCTCTGACCTTTTCTGTTAAAGGACAGCGAGGTGTTTGAGCGAGCCACTGTGTGAAACTGGTCAACACTCCGAGCTGTGAAATCTCACTTCAGAGCAGGCGGCTGTCCTTTCTGATCGCTGTGTCAACACCTTCCCCCAGGCGACCAGATTCATGACCATGTGTGTGTGTGTGTGTCTGTGTAAATGTGTGTGTGTCATCTGTAGCTATACTAGCAAAAAAAGAAAAAGGACCAAAAATGTCTCCATGAGTTAAATGGTAAGCCATTCATTTAATTTTTGATTTTGATACTTTTTTTTTTTTGAGTTGTGACCAAAATAATGTATGCCATAAGATAAAATGTTTTAACACAATTTAAATGAATGTGACCCTCCACGGCAAAACCAGTCGCTTGTCGCAACGGAGGTTTCCAAGAAAAATGACAGTTTAGCTTGCGTGGGGTAAAATTTGGGATTTTTTGTTTTTAGTGTTTTGAAACAAGTGGAAGGTCTATACTGTACTGTTGTGAATCAATTTTGCTGAAAAACTTACCCTTTCCATCCTAAAAACGTGACTTTCTTGAGGTGAGAAATTCAATTCCAGCAGAATGTTAAAAGTTTCTGTTTTGACCGCTCTACTTCAATATTTACAGTAAATCCACTCGTTGACTAGCGTGAAGATATTTTTATGGAATCCATCTTCATCTCCCGAGTTCAGTTAACTTAACGCAGGTAGGCTCTCCGTGTGGCTGTGAATGCAGCATAGGCTACCGTAAATGCAAACGACCAGACTCCTTTGAATGTTGATATCTCAGTCATATGTCGTTGTCGATATAAGTATCATTTCGAAGGTTGAGTTATGCCCTTTCATGAAAACATAAAAACTCAATTTTGAAAATTTGCGACAAGTGACAAGTGCTTTTGCCCTGCAGAGTCACAAATGTATGTGTGTATGTTTGTGACGAGTTTTTTTTTATTTTATAGTTATCACTACCTGATTGTGTCTGAATTGTAAGTGCTGTGGTGCGTTCACAATGACAAATAATCACTCACTTTTTTCACTTTCACCTATAGGGACATAAATTTGTTAACATAAAGGGGAAATTTTGCAGCATGGAGATGTGTGTGGGTGGGTGGGTGTGTTTGTACTTGTAACTGTTACCTTATTCTGTTTATACAGTAACATACTGGGAACCTCTTGCTGAATGAGGACATGTACGTATGTACAGTACGTGTGTGTACTGGTAAGCATCACATGAAACAAACATCACATAATTCTGTTTACACAGTAACATCATGGGGACTTCTTGTGGCAAAAGTGTGTGTGTATGTATGTGTGTGTGTGTGTGTGTGTTTACTGGTAATCAATAACTTATGGGAACACGAATCAATTTACACAGTAACATTGTGGGGACCTCTAACAGCATGAGGAAAAATCTGCTAGAAATATGTGTGTGGGTGTGTTTTGACAATCATTATCTTATGGGGACATGAATCTGTTAACATCATGGGGACCTCTTGCAGCATGGGAATGTGTGTGTACTGATAAATGTTACCTTATTCTGTTTACACAGTCACATTGTGGGGACCCCTTGCAGAATAAGGACAAAAATGTGTGTGTGTGTGTGTGTATGTGTGTGTGTTTAGTTGTGTGTGCATGTGTGTAAGTGTGTGTAACTTGGGGGGTCAAAGTAAATGATGGAGTAGCTGAAGTCTGCACCCAGAGATGGCGAAAGAGAGAGAGAGAGAGAGAGAGACCAACAATCGATTGCACTGAAGCGTTGCAGCAAGAGAACGAGACGTCAACACCACCGAGCGCTCATGAATCATTTATCCTGCTTTCCTGTTTGAAGACCTCGATCTCAGCCAACCTCATCGTGCCCCGACCTCGCTGTTAGTGGAACTTGCCCTTTAACACAGATATGTGACCCACATTGTTATATAAAGTCTGCTTCCCTGAAATGGCAGCGCTGCTAAACAGTGAATGGAATTAAATGGCAACTGCTGGCCGTCAATTAATAAGATTCAAGATTATTTGTCACATACATAATTTTACAAGTATCAAATGTAGTGAAATGCATCAGATTTGTTCCTAAGACTGTGAAGAAATTAGCAAATGGGTTAAATCAAAGAATCTAAAAACTAAAATGTATATATATATTTATTCTTAAAATATTTATACAATAATTAGCAACTGCACATGTGTGTATATATGGAATCACTATGAATGGTAAAGTGTGGTCACTGAAATAGACACCGACACTATTTATTAGAAATCTATGTATAGTAAAGTGTTGCTACTAAAATAGAAATGGTGTTGCAACATCAGGCAGTGTAGAATTTTTCATATTGAAACTGTTACTGACCTCATGCGCATTTAGCGCATTCACATGCACTTTTAGTGTAAAAGACAACTCCAAAACCATAATTGTAAGAGTGCTGCATCCTAATTGTCTCTCTTTCTACTTCTAGTTTAAAATTTAAAAGTTAACATTTATATTCTACTTTTACTTTAAAGTTTATATTTTATATTCTACTTATATATTTTATTCTATGTGCCTTGTTTGTTCATTGTTCTTTGTTGTTTGCACTGTTAAAAACTGGAGCCATGTTGTCTCATCTCTCTGTGTACTTAAAGCAGAGTATATAGCAGAGATGACAATACTTTGACTTTTGACTTTGAGATGACAGGAAGGTAGATAAGTAGCCGCTGACTCAATGCTCCTGAGTGTAAATCTAATCTTGGCGTAGTGTTTGGAATGTGTGTTTTGCCCATTTTGCTCATTGCTCTGCCCCTGATTGACTTTTTGATTAGATATCGTCTACACATTTGAGGTGTGATGGGCAATTTGCTGCACATCAATTTCTGGATGCAACAGTGAAAGAATTTAGAAAATGACCTCTGCTCCTTTGACCAATAACTTTGACCAATTTTTGATATTCCTTTAGTGTTGCCTTCAGAAATAAATTTCACTTTTTGACTCATTTTATCCTTCATAAATGCAGTCAATAATGTGTCAGTGCGTAAGTATGACACCAACTAATTTTCTTTCATGTAAGATACGTGCGATGTGATTAAATGTTAGTGAATGCTAGAATTGGGATCAAGACCACCTAAACCGAGACAAGACCAAGACTCTGAAGGGCCGAGACCGAGATGAGACTGAGACCAAGACATGTTTTACACCACATAACAAATAAGTGGAAGATGCAAATGCTAAGCAACATTACATATCTATAATGAGGAAATTACTTCACTGGAAGCAGTTATCCAAACTGATCGCATCATATGTTAAACTCAACAAACCACAGTGAACACTCCTCAAGACCAAACTCACTGTTTTATTGGCTGCAGAGTTGTTATTATGCAGAGACCTTCTATAGCTTAGAGCTGTGAAGAACAATAAGGTTAGTGCAGGTGGAAACACTATCCATTTGGTGTCTATCTTTAAGCAGAATAAAATCATTTGTTAATAAATAATACGTTTTCTATATAATTTGTTTACCCTTTTGTTATCATGCTCACATTATAAAATGGGGAAAATAATTTCTGATTAATTGAAAATGAAGAAATGCTAAAGTTTTGGGTCATTTTGAGCCATTTTTGGCTCATATTGGCGTCAGGGATCAGGTTATCTTCCAGTGGCCAGGTTAGGCGGCTGTCGGACTGCTTCACGTTTCGAACAGGGATCTGGTTATGATTTGCACTGAATGTTGAACTTTCACAGTTCGCCAGTGATCTGGTTAGGATTTAGCAAACTGCTACTCGTTAGCTGTTAGCCCATGTAGCGTGGTGGTTGACCCAAACGCGGCTGAGAACGCGAGTAGTTAGGATTGCCATGCGAGTTGATTTAAGAACTATCTTACACAAAGAGCAAGGATTTCCACAATAAATTCGCATTCTAACAAAACACACTCTATCAAAGAGATGAACCCAATAACTGAGAGCACTCAGTTCCGACAGGGTCGGAAAGGTGGGCCGGGTCACTCAGTGGCAGAGCGATGCGCCGTGAAGAAATGACTCCTTTTATACCCTTTGAACCGCAACCGACCACTTCCGGGTCCTACTATCGGTCACTGGAGGCAGTGCGCGTGACAATTGGCCTATAAAATGAGCTGCTTTTGGCCTTTTTGGAAGAGAACTACATTTTTGTGCATGATGGTGTTCTTGAGTAACCCAATGCTAGTGAATGCATTAACTCATCATGATTTATGCATTCGTTCAAATATGAATGTGTTTATTCATGTACCAGTATTGTAATGTGTAACTAAAGACATAAAAAAATAGTCCTTCTATCATGTCACACCAAGTCATAACTTTTGCATCTTTATTTATTAAGAGAGTAGAATGTCAACTTTCTCGCTTCATCACTTCACTTCCAGAGATACGACGCCATTTACCAGCTGCCGAGGCGACAGCATTTTCCGCCTGCTCGCTTCCATCACCCTCTTTATTCAGTAAAGGAAAGCTGAAACTGCCTTTCATGTGAGCCTTAATTACAGATTAGAACAAGAGAAAAGACTCTCTGTAAGTGCAAGAAGGAGACTGTAGTATCGTTGCGTGAGGTTAGATTGAGTAACATACCGAATCCCTTCCTCTGATCCAGGACATGAAAGCAGATTCTCGATTGAAAGAGCAGGATCAGGGTGTCGCGAATTACATCAAGCCTACCCAGATAACGCTTGTGAAGTGATGAAACTTTGGTAGAGAAATTCCAGATATAGTTCAACACAATTAAAATTGCACTTTTAGGCAAATCGGTCTATTTAAAAAATCTGCTTTTCTTTATTGTTTATTCCCATTCCTGCTTCTACAAGGACAGCCATGTGGTTCACAAGGTGCATTTCCACTTGTTTACATCTTTTCCAAACAACTGAAACATGCATTTAGAAGCTGGGGGTGAAAATGCACTTCAGCGCAAGACGTACAATCTCAACAGCTCTCAAGCACCTCCTTTGGTATGCTTTCACAAACAAAGTGCACTTTCATTGATTTATAGGATTTCTGTTTTCTTCAAAAAACCATCTCCGTTTGGTGAAGTCTTACCACCACAAAGCAACGTTGTTTCAAAGTGAAAAACAGCAGCATGGTAGAAAGGTTATATGGTCAGGAAGCTCAATCTCGTAGCTCCATCTCGACTTTGTTGATGTAACGTCAACCTCGTTAAATGTAAAATGGAAACTATGCAATTTTAGAAAATAGAAAATGGACTTCCTATTAAAACATCTATTTTTTGGAATGCAGATTAGAACACAGATTACATGTTATGTTAACTATGTTTCAGCTTTTCAAAGTTGTTAGCGTTTAAGCGTAAGAAGTGTTACTGTTATTTCATTCAAGTAATTTGTTACATTACAATATTATTGTCTCTGAATTGCAATTCATTGCACGACTCCTGCATTACATTTGAGTTACTTTCACCAAAATAAGTGTGGATGTAGGACTTAGCATTCTAAAATGCTAAAATGTAGTTTACTGCAGTTCATTTTACATCCAGTGGAGGGCGATGTGGTGTAACATAATGACTGTAGGAAATAGCTCATTTACTTGTGATATTTTTCTCTTGTGCCGAAGGTCTTGCAGTGTTGAGGAAAGTGTGTTTTAACATGTAGCTGAAAAATATATATAATATTAATAAAAATGTAGTAATATTGCTTTACATTAATGCGTTACAGCAAAAAGTAATACATTTTTGTTACTTTTAACAAAATATTTCAGTAAATAAAATTATTTTCTCTTGCAGTCAGCTTGAAAGCCATGCAGCCCACACTGGGAATATTACTCCCCATCTCTCCATTAGCTATTCCGTTTCTACTCATAAAAAAGTGCAGATATTAAATGAAGTTTATTAATAAAAACAATGTAGGCGTTACTAATAAAGTCTTCCTGCGTGTGTTTATATAGTGTGTGGAAGCCTCCCTCGTGTGCTTTACCTTTTATCGTATATGCATTATATATTATATGTTCCATTCAGAACCAGACACACCTAAACATGAAACAATTCTAATTTTGGCAAAAACAAACATCGCCTTGTCATTTATCTCTCAAATAAAGCACATTTCACTCGTTTCTGGGCTGCGCTGGCCCCCAGGCGTCCCCCAGTCGCTCCAAAAAATCACATTTTTGATTCAATGAGAATGAGGTGTGACCGTTCGGAGTGCTACTCAATCACTAGCGCGATCCTCGGCCCACGTCTCCGCAGGGAGGGAAAAAACATTCCGAGGACTTCTTATTGCGGCGTTTCGGCGAGATGGATCGTGCCTTGTGGGCTCGGTGTATTTTTGGGGTGAAGTGTTGTTGGAGGAACGAAGACCTGAAACTTTACAAGGCCATTGCTTGATGACATCTCCATTCAGCCGAAAATAAGCTGACCTCCCGATTCGGGAGAGGAAATACCTGATCTGACTCTCGATATTTGCTTTGGAGAGATTCAGACTTTGCTCAAAAAAAGTATATATGTTGCTTGAACTGTTCACAAGTGAGGCTTTAAAATAAGTAAATTTTCCAAATTGACCAGATGCAAACATGGCTTGTCAAATATCAGTACAAGTAAAGGCTGTGAAATCAAAGTCAATCATTGTTGTTTTAGAACCCAATAACTGTGAAACAATGTAGTGATGATGATGATGATGGTATCAACATTTAAAATGATCTCCAGAAAAACTCAAAAAGTATTATAATTTATCATAAAATGCCATAAATTTGGCAAATATTCACCTTTTTTTTTTATTATTTCATATTTGCTTTCAGAAATAAATTTTCAACAAAGTTATACAACACAAACAAAAATTTATGATCACATTCTAAAAGGATTATCTGTTTTAGCTGTTACAAGTTACAAAATCCTCAAATTTGGACAAAAGCACAAATGAAACTGGTCGATCGTCTTATCAGTGACACTTTGCTCCCAACAATTTGGGGTTTTGCAAGGTATTGCTGCTTCATATTCAAACGATTGGTGGGCATTATCATAATCAATTTATTGCAAAGTCAATTCTTAAGGTAATAATCTTGAAAATCAGTCAACATTTACTACAGTTGTGGATACACTGCCGTCTATTTAGACAGTGTAAAATAAATCTGAGTCCTTACATTTACTCACTAAGTTTAAGGATGTATCATAAAACATACTGTAAACCCATATTTCTTGAAAAAAATATGCTGGAGATACAATCACATCTGCCAGGTGAACAACTCGACATTTCAAGTCTGACAAAGTTTTTGAAAAAGACCTGTCAGATAGGCAGAGGTGGAAAGTGTACTGAAAATTTGTACTCAAGTACAAGTACTGTTACATTGGTTAAAATGTACTCAATTACAAGTAAAAGTACTGGTGTTAAAAAAATACTTGAGTAAAAGTACAAAGTACTTTTCTCAAAAACTACTCAGAGTATCAATTACTTTTTAACCGATGGATGTTTTATTGCGTCGTCAGTAGCAGCCATTCGATTCGATTCACCAGTATAAAATATCTACGTTCAAAGCACATTTCTCAGATGAACGAGGTAAAGAAAGGCAATTCGTTTTGTAAATAAATTTAGATATAAAGCAGGAATTTTGTTTGTTAAAACAATGACAAAAATGTTTTTGAACATGCATAGAACAGTTTAAACTTTTCTCAATACACTGCGAACAACAGGCAGCGGGCACTCGTCCTCCGTCTTTTCTCCATCATTTTCACGGTTGACAGTGTTGTCTTCTGTCTCCATTTTGGCTTCTTTGTCTCCAGATCTTCAGTCTATAAATTAGTTTGTACTCCACTGTGTAGTTCCTCCAGACACCTGTGCCTGCTGCTGCAGCGGAGTTTATTCTTTGCTTACATCATAGATTAATTGGCGCGGTCGCGATTGCACAGCCTTATTGGCTGCAAAGATGCAGATTGAAGGTTTGAATATTAATTCAAATTGTGGGCGTACTCAGTAGCGACTTTTGATTTTATAAGTAACGAAGTAGATTACATGGTGTAAATTGTACTCAAGTGTGAGTAAAATTACAAGAGCATCTGCTAAATGTCTAAAATGTAAATCTCAATCCAGGCAAGCTTCTATCTGAGACAAGGTGTGATGGAAACCTCCAGAATACTGACAATCCAGGACATCTTAAACAGAGTAACCTTGAACCTTGACGTCTTTAAAATGTGTGCGTAGAGAAAAAAGATGTTCCGAAGTTTCAGAAACCCTCAGGCCTTAAAGCAAGAACTCGCCCTGTTTTACCTGAGCAGTAAGAGCAGCAGGAGCAGCAGCAACGTCAGGTCTCAAGTTTTTATCTCGTTTATGACAAATCCATCAGTAGATAGTGCTGAATGCAGCAGGAAAACAGCCGTCAGCGTGTCGCGTCCTCCAGCCACCAATTGAGTAAACAGACCTTCTAGATGGAATAAGATTAAGCCGACCGGCTCTCCCGGGAAACGCCGCGCAAAACAAACCATCTATAATCATTACTCTTCTGGGTAATGCCACTCAGCAACAGACGCGTGATCGAATGCACCAGCCGTGAATCACGAGAGGACAGCCCAAGCAATGCGCTCGCGGTTTTACCTCAGCAACGAAGGACGTCTAAAAGTCAGATGCGATTTAGGGCTGAGCAAATACAGCGGACTAATGTAGACCATTCAGAAAATGAATGTTTTGACAAAGTTGGACAAGAAAAGGCAAAGTTACTAGCAGTTTATATTACGCTGACACCCAGCTTAAAAAGATTGTTGCTAATTAAAGTGCATTGTATTTTTTAAATGTTTGAACGATGTTTGAAAATTTGACCAGCAGCATGGGCTCCCAAAACGCATGCAAGAAATTTTGATGGTCAGATGTGACTACAATTGAAGTTTTTGGCAATCAACGTTCATAGATCTGTTTTAGCCTAAAAACAAATCTCAAGAATTCATTGGTGAATGTCAAAATCAGCAGGTTTCTGCTTTAGAACAGTTCGATTCCTGAGGAGAGCTGCCTGGACACTGCTGCATCCCGCACTTTTTCTACCAGATGAACTGGACCGTACTAAAGGCTAACTTAACATTTTCAGACACACTTACACACAACTGTATATAGGAGCAGCTGGTAGCATGATGGTTATGGGTTGGCACCTGTTCAAGTCCCGGACCAGTAAAGGTACCACTTAGGTACTCATGAGCAAGGTACCGTCCCTCACATTTGGTTGTAGTGCACTGTGTGCGGTGCTGTGGTGTGTTCACAATGACAAATAATCACACAGTCACTCACTCACTATCGACCAGCCAGCTTTTGTTTGACAATGTAAATTGTTTCCAAAAGATTTTAAACCTGGACTTAACATGGCAACCACATTGTTCAAGCCAAGAGCCTCTAGCAGCACTGGGGGCTGAGCGAACCTAAAGGTCAGATTCTGGATTTGTCCATTCAACATACACATGTTAAATGAAAATCATTCCAAGCAAATATCTCATTAATCTGATTGAGAGAATGCCAAGAGTGGACAAAAGTTTACTGCATAATTTTGTATGCATTTCTTTCTGTGTTTGATGCCTTTAATACTTGTCTAAAGTGTACAAAATGATAAAAATAAGAATATATTGTATATATTTTACAACAGACAGTGATAGATACATTCAAAAACATACCTAAGTGAGTAACATGCAAATGTAGAAAATCTCAGTTTGGACAAAAACCTTTGGAATGCCGGTGCACACGCAAAGTGAATTTAAAATGAATTGCCGCTCCCACAAGGACAATCACAGTTTATCCGAAATAGAGTGAACATCACGTCTTCAGTATTCCTATCATTTGCACTTACTAAATAAGCCTACTGATGGTAATTTATAGCACTGCATATCACATTTTCTCTTCACTTTTCTTTGCTCTAGAACTAAGCTTGCAAGAAAAAAACCACTAGCAATTAAGGCAGGCTACGTGCTCGGTCGCTGGTGCGGTGATAATTTGCTTTGTTCGTTATTCGGGTGATTGAAAGACGTCTATTTCCCGGGTGGGGGGCGAAAAAAAAGAAGAAGCCCACGTTCCAGACGAGACAAAGATGAGGAGATGGAAACGACTGTCACACCCGGAAAATCCTATTTCCTCCGTCGCTACGATAACGTTAATAATAGCAATGCGCTTTGGCAGGCCTTTTTCTTTTCAGATGGAGACCGTTCCAAAAAAAGGCGGAATTTCAAACGAGGCCATTAAGAGAAAAGGTTTGGTTTAATTCAAACATCAGAAAACCCCTATTCACATGGTCCAAAGAGCAAACCCAATCGTGGCTACGACGTTAATTTCGGGGTGAGAACAATTAAGAGGGGTTGTGGTGAATAACCCAGGGCAAAAAATGAAGACGTTCTTTGGCCTTGAGGTCAGTTAATATCACAGGCCTTCATTCAGTTCACTCAAGGCTTTATGTTTGAGCCAAAAGAGCGATCCGAGATGAACATGTGCTCAAAAAGACTGAATTATTTCCCGCTTGAATGGAGGTCGGAAGTTCTTCGTTTTTACGTTCCCCTGCAGCAAATTGAGCTCCTAGTCAATGTTCAGAATTAAAATATAGACATTTAACCTGACTATCGTCAATTATCAGGTTTGCACTGAACCTGAACTTAGAAAATTGAAACGAATTGAAAATACCTTTTATTCCAACTAAAGTTTGACGTTGTGTCAAAAGGTCCGGGATGAAAACATACTGTGAGTTAATAGCACATTGTATATCTCCATAAAATTCTTCTTGACCTGTTTTCAAAATTCTTCCTGTTGCATTAAGAATTAAATTTGCAACAAAGTGATTATTATTTCCGCATCTTAAACTTGCAGCTATAATACCTTGCTTGCCACTGTCAATGATACGTTGCTATTGACATTTTTAGCAACAAATTGTTCAAATGCCGAGCCGATCAACCAGTGACTTTGCCGATTTTGCGATTGTATGAAAGGGGTTTGCGGTGTTGCTGGGCAAGTTTTGTATAGTGAAAATCCATCTACTGATGCTTCTGGATACAACCTCAGTTATGATCTTGGGATCAATGGGTGTTTTGGGTCTTTGAATATCATTCAGCCGGCGGCACAGTGTTGCAGTGGTTAGCGCTGGTGTCTCACAGTGAGACAGTACTGGGTTCGATCCCCAGGTCAGCCGTAGGGTTTTTCTGTGTGGAGTTTGCATCATCTCCCGTGTTTGTGTGGGTTTTCTGCTGGTGCTCCAGTTTCCTCCCACAGTCCAAAAGCATACACTATAGGATGATTGGTGACTCTAAAGGGTTGGTCCCCGCCTTGTGTCCGTAGTTCCTGGGATAGGCTCCGGTCCCCCTGCGACCGCAGTTGGGATTAAATGATTCGGACAATGAATGAATGATTGAAACAATATTATTCCTCCACCTCCAGGTGAACATATGTCCAGACGGCTAGCCACTTTAACCCCATGGCTCTCCTCTTTTCAGCCAGCCATCTTGAGGCTCTCTCTGCCGCTTCAGTGATACAGCAGACGGCTCTCCTCTTCCGCTCTCTTTGATTTCCAGATGGCTGAAGGCTCTGACCAGAGAGCTGGCCATGAATCCTCTATACCTGACGTTGACCAGAAAACACCTAGCTCTTCATCGCAACTGTTCCAAGTGATTCTCTTAGGAACTTTCAGCTGCAGCTATAGTGAATGCAACGGTGAAAAAACTTTAGTTGCAAGTGGAACTGCAGGGGGCATTTCACTGAATTCAAAGTGAAGAAAATAAAACGGGCACGGACTTGAGGATATTTGTATGAGTTAGCATCGGGAATTCTGCTCTTAAAGAAAACACATGCAGCTAATTCCAGAACTAGCTTACTTTCAAGGGCTTTGGGTGTTCTAGAATCATAATATAGCTTCAAAATAAGCAGTTATTGTTGTTTGAGAAGTAAATATTTTCTGGAAGAGCAGAAATTCCTCTTGCTAACGTTCTTCAAGATCAGTTTTAACCATCAAGCCACGCTGTGTTTAAGTGCTAATGCAAATAAGCAGTACTGTTTGTTTCAGCATTTGTGTCATTTTAAAGCTAGATGCTTTGTCACAGTTCTCGCCAGGGTTTGGTATCATGGTTTATGATCTGGGTTTTGAAGACACATCTAGAACACAGACGCAAAAGGTAATTTAGACTAGCTTTCAAATGAAACTTGCCAACTTGCTAGCTTCAAACAGGAATGCTAGTTTTCTAGCAAAAACTTCTTCTTGACTACTTCTAACAATGTACAGCTTGTTTTAGAACTGTTATTCTAATGTGTTTTATGACATCATGCCATAACCTCTTGCTCATAAACTTGCTCTTTAAAACTGGCACATGCTCAAGTAAATCTGCATTAGTTAGCAACATGAATTTCCATTCTTCCAGAAAAGGCATGTGGCTAATTTTAGGCCAACTTTAATTTAACATTACTTATATTCCAATATATTCACAGCTTCCTATCACAAAGGTGGCACTGTCTGTATATATATATCTATATATCGAGGGGATTATTTCCAGGCTGTCTCTTAATTGGGTGACAATTCTAGAAGTCGTGAGATGCGCTGACAAGTTTCTATAAAATATGTGCGATGTATAGATGGAGCCCAAAGCAATTTTACATCCAGCAGCAGTTCCAGCATATTCCAGCTTCGGTCCCTGTTCCTGCATAAAACAACGTGGTCTAATTTAGGAGCGCTACTGGAGATAACGTTGGGCGCGAAGCCTATTAAAAGATAGCTGTGTGGTTTGCCAAAAAGGACCAGCTGGTCACATTCGCGGGCGTAACGGCGATTCCGTTCTTTTTTTAAGAACCCAATTTCCCACGCACCATTAATTCAGCTATTGGAGAAGGCAGTCATGCACGGCAGAGCGCGCTAAATTTTCTTAGCAATGACATATTACAAAAATACATTCTGGTTCACACATAAAAAACTAAATGGATACTGTACGTGTTATAAGGAATGTACGATAGCAAAGCAATTTATGTTAATATTTTTAGAGATTATTCTGAATTGGTTCATCAAAGATGTCGTAGCCATTCCTAGTTATACTCTGTCCCGATTGTCTCTACAGTTTGCCTGTGGCTTGTTATCAGACTTTTGGGTTTTGAACAACAACAATCCCCTGTTTTTAAGACGATATTAGTTCTTTAAACTCACTTATGTAGTTTTTGCAAGGATTGTGACGTTTGCCAGTGTGTTGTTACTTAGGATTTCTTCTTACATAAAAAAAAGAATTTACAAACCATGAATAAATTCCAGCATCATAGTGAATTTTATTCAACTCAATCACATTAGTGATGCTATTTGGATATCTTAACCTTTTTTAGAACAAATTACAGAAAAATATAATTATATATAATACTAATTTAGAA
>JAVGVS010000486.1:79695-164264 GCA_032718565.1 Distichodus sexfasciatus | reverse complement strand
GGCTACTAGTAAGGTATGTTTAGCTATTCATAATTTATTATTATTATTATTATTATTATTATTATTATTATTATTATTATTATTATTATTAGCAGTAGTAGTAGTAGTAGTAGTATAAATTGATTTCTGGCTTTAAGGTTGCCAAAGGAAGCATTTTATTTCTCTCTGCCATTTGGGCACCTTCAGACTTCATGAAGTGGGTATATATTTATATATTTCGGACAGTTGATAGCGTAATGGTTAGGGTGTTCGCCCCATGATCAGGAAATCGCTGGTTAAAATCCCAGGATTAGTAAAGGTTTCACTGAGGTACTCATGAGCAAGCTACCGTCCCTGAGCAGTGCCCCCCGGGTGCTGTCCATGTCAGCTGCCCACTGCTCCTCCACGGATTGGTCAAATGCAGAGGTCACATTTGGTTGTGGTGCACTGTGTGCTGTGCTGTGCTGTGTTCACAATGACAAATAATCACTCACTTTCATTCCGGCACGTTGTGGTGACACTTCAGTCTCGCTCAATGTGTTGCTTTTCAGTGTTTGCGCTGTTAATCAAGCTTCACCTGCGTGAATTTTACTCTGCGTTAACAAGCCGATAACTGAGATGTTTTTTTCTGTATTTCTCTCAGGAGATGTAAAAGTGGTAGCCATGTCATAGTTGTTGACCTCTACCAACGTTTTCATGCCACAGAATCTCCAGATCACAATGGCATTTCCTCTGCATTTCCTGCCACTCGGACACTCGTTCCAGCCCAAAACCTTCCTCTAAACTCCCAGCTCTTCCGTCTGCTCAGTTTCCCCCCTTCCTCAGGATTAGGCTCTCTACAGTTGTCTTTTATAGGAAAAAATTCAGATTCTTTTGGGTTTAGGGTTCATGAGGAGTGTAGCGGTGCATCGATTTGAATGATCCCTCGATCGAAAATCATATCATTGCTCAGATATTGTGCATGTTGTAATGTCACTTTATATTTTTATTAAAAGAGAAGTTTGTTTTTCATTTACAAGTCATACCAAGCCCTGGAATAAGAGTTTGTCAAATGATATTTTAGCTATTTTTGTGATTTGATGTGGTGTTAAATCAGCACGTGGTATTGTCCCATATCGACTGGACTATAGAGACCACTTTGGCCAAAACAGAAGCAATAATTTGTGGCAGTGTTTATAAAAACGTATTACTCTGGTGCTGGGGAGTGATGCTTAGGCTTGTTATACTTCAGCATCCTTTCTTTTTTCATCCCTTAGATATTTTACTATCAACATAATTCAACATCTCGTAGTTAATCTGCTAGTTGAACTACTATGAGCAGAAACATCTATAAACAGCATTTATTATCTTTATTATTTCTTCTTTTTACACTTTTCAACTAGAGCCAGGCTATTCATGACTCACCCAGATGATCCATTAAATTACTCACGAGTCCATTGACCCGAATCCATCGAGTCCTAACTACACCATGACTAAAATATAAACCCCATCACGTACATACCTCTTGTAATCATTTCAAACTCATTACAAGATCAATACAACCATAGTAGCAAGTATAGCGGCTAAACATGTCATAACTTACAGTTCGTTGGCACCACCAGGGTCAAATAAAGAACTAACAACTTCCCACAGAGTTGAATCCTCTTTGTAAACTAAGACAAATCTGTAGCGCAGCGTGAAGCACACACGTTCATGAATGAATCTGTCAGTTAACTTCCTCTAGAGCTGGAAACATATAACCCAATCTGAATCACTCACACAAGCAGGTCAGCGCTCCCCAAGCCACAGAGTCATGAGTGAATCCGCCGGTTAAATTCCTCTAGTGCCACTTGCATAAATAAATACCTGCCGCTCTGGTAGCCTTGTCTTGATACTTTCTCATTTATTTGGAAGGGCATTTATTCTCATCACTTTCTTCTGTGAAAGTCAAACGATTCAGCTGGAGATTTGGCAAAACTGACTCAAGTGACTCACACACTCGGATCAGTTTAGTGAGTGACTAAAAAGGATCCTAATATTACAGCTCTATTTTCAACAGTTTTCTCTTTTTTACAGTGTAAGGCAATCACGCAATTTTTTTGCAAACAATTAGTCCCCTTGTCTTCTTATATAAGCCACATTTTTCCGCTAATCCAGAACCGTGAAGAGTGTCTGGTTTGTACAAAGAATACATTCAGAAGAATGGAATCTTTTTCCATCATTCCAAACATATTGTAGGATGAATGAACCATTTTATTTTTATTTTTAAATGAACATGGTGTCCATAAACACTGCAGAGATCGAAAGTGAGTTTTCAGAGCTTCTGCCTTTTCAGTTTTAGAATGTGCAAAGAAATAATAAATCTTGTGTTGTGTTGTGTGTTTGAGACCTTCACTGAGGTACAGTCAGCTTTTTGTCTCCGAGTTCTCTTGTCTAAGTGCCTTTCCTCCCCAAGGTGGTCCCCATGGCAACGGCTGGTGTGTGTGTTGTGAAGTGCTCTCAGTGTCCGAGATTTGCTCTAAGAGGCGGCAGGGTCGCACCTCACGCACACACACACACACTCCAGAACGCTCGAAAAACACAATCAGACTCATAGAAACTTGCGTCTCAAATAAATCTCCTATCTCCATATTAGATGCATAAACTACAAGTAGGGAAATGGTAGGTTAGTTATTACGATTCATTAGGATACAATATTATAACGATTAAATGAACAATGACTTGATAAAAAATTATCTTCGATTCTATTCAGGAGCTAAGACGATGTGCAGATTTGACGCAGTCACTTTCCTTCATAATCAATCACAAAGAGCAACTAAAGTATGCAGTTAAAATATTATTTGACCTTTGAAGAAAAACATACCAAATGCATATTACAAATGACTCATTAAGTGCATTAAGGTAGTACTGGGTCAGTGAAGACCCTATGCCCGACCTGGGGGTCGAACCTAGGAGCTTTTTTGCTGTGAGGCGGCAGCGCCAACCACTGTGCCACTGTGTCGCCCTGCTTGCGTTTTTTCCCCCTATAATTGTGTTTTGGAGGCACAAAAATGCTCCAAATCCATGTTGTTGACAGTTTCATTGCTAGTGTTTTCCAGACTGAGTTTTTCTGTACTCAGAAACTGGAACAATGATGCCAGGTGTTAGTCATGAGATATACCAAAACAACTCATCAACCTCACCATCAACACTGAAGCCGAAACTGCCGAGTTCTCCCGAGAGCGAGAGTGAGGCTTTAGGACTTGAGGAATGAGTTTGGGAGACCTGTCTAGACAAGGACAAGCATTTTTTTCCTCCTTCTGTTTTCTCCCAGCGACGTGTTGTGGCACCTCAAGCCCTGTGATTATGATGAAGTGTGTTGTGCAACACTAACCAGGCAGTTGAGTTTGCAGAAACAATGTCGACCTGCAATATGTGGAATTTACCATCAAAGATATTTTAATGCATAGGGTTGCTAATGTCAGACTGTTGCCTATCTGGCTCTTCTCTCTCTCTCTCTCTCTCTCTCTCCGTCCACTCACACATCTATTTATCTGTCTATCGATTCGCTCCATCAGTTTTTACCTCCATCTGTGTATCAGTCCATCTATCCATCCGTAAATTCATCAATTTGTTTGTCCACCCATGCATCTATCTGTCTTCTATCTGTCCATCCATCCATCATCCATCTATGTTGGTCTCTCTCTCTCTCTCTCTCTCTCTCACATTCTTTCTCTCTATGTCCATCTGTCCAACCACCCACCCATCCATCTATCTATCTATCTATCTATCTATCTATCTATCTATCTATCTATCTATCTATCTATCTATCTATCTATCTATCTATCCATCCATCGATTCGATCTATATATTTTTACATTCATCTGTGTATCAATTCATCCGTCTATCCCTAAATCCACCTGTTTGTCCACCCATGCATCTGTCTTTTTATCTGTCAATCCTTCCATTCATCAGCCATCTGTCTGTTGCTGTGTCTGTCTGTCTGTCTGTCTGTCTGTCCATCAATTTATTAGATGTCATCTTGGTGAGCCACTCCATAGAATTTAACTCTTGCATATGAAAAAAAGTACCTCGATCACACAGACTGCAAGCAGCATTTTCTTGAGATATACTTTTTGAGGTCATTTAAGCATAAACTGCACAGCGTCACCTGTCAGACCGAGCTTTCAACAACGCCAAGCACATTGTCTCACACGGACTGATGTTGGCTTTGCGTTCTGTTCCCAGCAGGTATTGTGAACGGCAGACAGCGATGGGACGAGCAACCTGACACAGACGAAAGAGTACGTCAGAAACACTAACCATGGCTGCACACAGGATCCGGACAGCGAATAACAACCAGGCGCTCCCTCGCTGCAAGTCCGAGGGGGCGCTCATTGACATGAGTGAGGGGGTGTCTGAAGCTACACTGACGGATGTGAAAGGTTGGCCCCATTTTTTCTTCACTGCATAGTGTAAATTTGATATACAATTTATTGCTTAAAGACATTTCTGTCACTCCCCACTCCCTTCCATCTTCTGCTCCATAACATGTTATAGGTCACTCTAATCACTAATCGTTATTAGTTTGTCAGTCTTTTTGGTTTTTGTAATTAACGTCTAATGTCTTTCTGTTCCTCGCAAAATCTTGGTGCCAACATGTGAACTGCACACAAAAACTGCAGAGGTTAAGCAGCAGGAGTAGCTGCTAAACCAGTCGTGATTAGTGGTCAGGTGACAGTGACCTATAACATGAAATGGGCTGGAAAGGAAAGGGAACACATTAATGAGTGGTGTAAGAACGGTGCTTCCCTACCTCTAGTTACCCGAGCGGGCCAGGATTTCAGTCCTTCTTATTATTGCTCTCAGCCATTGCTGTACTTTGGTACTGACTATTATCACTGATTTCACAGTGCCAACTCCTAGCACTTTACGACTGGACGCCACTTCCTCAATTGAATCTGCTAGAGAAGTTATCGCCATTAAGGATTACTGTCCATCCAGCTTCACCACTCTGAAGTTTTCGAAAGGCGACCATCTTTATGTCCTGGATGCGTCGGGTGGAGAATGGTGGTATGCCCACAACAACACAGAGATGGGTTATATCCCAGCGGCCTATGTCCAACCGGTCAAACATCGGGATTCTTCTTTCTGTGACAGTGGCATGATTGATAGCATAGGAGACATTTCCAATGATGGCTTCAAAGAACTCGAACAACGTGGAGAATGGTCACAAGTCATTAAATCAGTAGTTCCTCAAAATGGAAACCCTTTTGCAACTAAACGGATGTCCACTAACCCTTTTCTCGATATGTCATTGCAAGGCACCACCGATCAAAACAGTATTCGGAGTTCGACTGACCTCCTTGGTCTTGATTTGCTCTCTTCTCCAGACTCAAAGAACAGCAGCACTTTTAACATCAATGGTTTTGGAAGCTCAATATTCACTACAAACCTCTTGAGTCCCAACACAGGGAATGCCCAAGTTCTTAGGAGGGACAATCCATTTTACCGGAGCAAGCGTTGCTACAGCTTGTCAGAACTGTCTGTTTTGCAATCTCAGGCCGAAATGCCTCAAGAGTTTTTGAGCTTCTTTGGTGGCTTGAAAGCCCCAGCACCTGAGGAATTTCAGAGCAGGGAAGATTTCAAGACCGCCTGGTTAACCCACCGCAAGCTTACAAGGTCCTGCCAGAACCTAGACACTATAGGTCAGAACCCAGGATGGGGTCAAACACAACCTGTTGAGACTAACATTGTGTGTAAACTGGACAGTTCGGGAGGTGCCATCCAGCTACCCAACACCAGTATTAGCATCCATGTTCCAGAGGGTCATGTTGCAGAGGGTGACACTCAACAGTTATCTCTGAAAGCCTTGTTGGACCCACCGTTGGAGCTAAACAATGACAAATGCACCACTGTAAGCCCTGTGGTGGAAGTAAAGCTCAGCAATATGGAAACAAAAACTGCCATAACTTTAGAGATGAAGGTGTCTGTTGTGGTAAAGATGGACAGTCGACAGACGGCAGAAGTGATCTGTGTCCGGAGCGACTGCAAGGAGGGCCCTTACGTTCCAGTTCCTCATGCGTACATGTATGGGGACACAGTGCAAGTAGCCCTGGACAATTTGGAGCCTTGCATGTATGTATCTGTTGTAGCCCAAGCGAGAGTTGTAGCTCCATATGCTACCGTCTGGGAGCATGTTGTAAAGAAGGTTACTCTTGGAGTATATGGTCCCAAACATATCCACCCTTCCTTCAAGGCAGTGGTAGCCATCTTTGGTCATGACTGTGCCCCAAAAACTTTGCTAGTAAATGAGGTTAAAAAGCTGTCCCACTGCACTCCACCAGTGGTCCTCCAACTGTGGGGAAAGCACCAGTTTGTCCTTGCCAAGCCACAAGATCTTCAAGTTGGTGTATATTCAAACATGTCAAATTTTGAAGTAAAGGTCAATGAGCAAGCAAAGGTGGTGAGGGGCTTCCAACTTAAACTCGGCAAGGTGTCCCGGCTCATTTATTTGATATCTGCCCATGACACTGCAAACATCTCAGACTTTACCTTACGCATTCAGGTCAAGGATGACCAGGACTGTATCCTCGCTCAGTTTTGTGTTCAAACACCACCGCCACCACCAAAGGCTACTGCAAGAAGTTCTGTTCAGAGACGCTTCCTCAAGAGAAAGGAAGTAAATAAAATTTTACTCTGTCCTCTTGTGGCAACTACAAAGTACCCGGTGTTTCAGGACAGGCTGGTGAAAAACCTGAAATTTGGAAAGCTACTGAAAACTGTCATTAGGCAAACCAAAAACCAGTATTTGCTGGAGTACCTCAAAGGAGATGTGGTGGCCCTTTTAAGTGAGGAAAAAATCAAACTTAAAGGGCATCTATGGACCAAAGAGTGGTACATTGGGTACTACCATGGTAGGATAGGACTAGTACATGCCAAAAATGTTCTTATAATGGGAAAGGTCAAACCGGTTCAGTTCAAGGGACCCGACCTTTCCTCTGCAATGCTCTTGGACCAAATTCTGAAGCCTTGCAAATGTCTAACTTACATCTATGCCTCGGTAAGGACAACGCTAATGGAAAATGTGGGAAACTGGAGGGTGTTTGCTGATGCCTTGGGCTACGTCAACCTTCCTCTCAGCTACTTTTGTCGAACGGAACCAGACAGCGAACCGGAGAAAGTGGCATCGGTTCTGGAAAGGTTAAAGGAGGACTGCAACACAGCCGAGGGGAAGGAGAGGAAGTCCTACCAGAAGGAGCTCATGACGGTATACTTTCATTTATATTTACTTCATTTAGGTAATGCTCTTATGCAGAACAACTTCCATTTCCTACTTACAGAGAGAGTTTTCCCAGAGCAATTTGGATTTTAACCTACAACCGTATCCTACCACCAGGCCATCATACAGATTTCAAGTGTTTTTACATCCGTCGCAGTTCCTACATCCTAAATAAGATGACATATTGGGATATGAAGTTTTGGTCATATTGCACAGCCTAGTCAGTTTTGAAAGTTCTTTGAAAAACGTTATCATTGCAATTTTATTGTCTTCATTAAGATACATAAGATATTAATTTTTTGCATGATGCCATCTACTGATTTTTGAGACGATAGTCTCCAACACAAACAGCATGCTTTTTGCAAACTACAAAACTTTGAAAACATAACTTTTTTTGCAACTGCCAACACACCTCAGCCAGATATTCAAAAACCTGAGGCTAGATCCATTTCAGAGCCTGTTGTATCACCGTGCTAAAACAGTCTAGACGTTGAAAAGCTTGTCAACCTTATGGAGTGTACTCAGTTGAGTTTTGCGCGCTCTCGCATGACAGGCTGCACATCATCAGTAAATCAGTCCTTGTGTGTGAAAATGTAGTTGGGAAAAAGTCTCATTTCAGGGCTGATCGGCAGCACTCCCTCTGTGCCAAGCAGCATGCTGTGAAGTTACAACCAGCCAAAAAGCACACATACTTATGTCAATACACTTTTGGAAGAAATCCATGACTCAACAGGAACCAGAAACAGGATGTTTCCTAAGGAAAGTGTCGTTTCTGTGCATGAGAGAACAGTTTTAACAATGGAAAGCTTCTTTTTTAGGACTTGAAGCTGTTGCTTTGATGTGTACCAATATAGGATTTTTATGGGAAAAGAGTTTGATTAATGTGATTTTGGGTGCAAGAATAATATTTGTCTGCCCAACAAATATATTGAGATTTAGTGTGGGGCTGATGCACTTACCTCATAAACCATGACACCTCTGCTCTCCCCCTTTTTAATTTTAAATTTTATAATAATAATCATGACTAATTGCTGTGATTAACATCGTAGACTTTTGATTTAAATTCTATTTACACAATATTACAATAGAAAACAGCAGATTGTTCCCGAAAGTCTAGGTTCTGCTTGACCTCTGCTAAAACTCCACATTCCCTGTTATCCAGACTGCTGTCTTGGAGCAACTGGAATGCCTTTAGCTTGACTGATTAGACATTGTGCTTGCAGTCGTGTTTTGATATGGAAAGAATAAAAGCTGATTTCATAGTGGCGCACTGTGCATGACATTGCACAAGGAAATGAAAGTCATGCACATGCTCTCATACTTGCATATGCCTTAAGGCTACATAATGTTCTCTCTGAGTCAAGAAAAAGGAACGGAAGCTCTGTACCATTGCTCATAAATTTGGAAAATTTCAACAGATTTTTCTAAATTCTTTCACAGTTGCGTTCAGAATTAAATGTGCAGTTATTGCAGTTATTAAATTTCCCACCACAGTATAAACATGTAGCAACACAATTGTGCGGAAACCCCAAAATTGTTAAAAATATCTTCTTCAAATGTCGTTTCGCTAACTTTGTCAATTTTGTCAGCTTTTGTTGTTCAGTGTTTCAGTTTTTGGGCTTAGTGCTGTCGCCTCACAGCAAAAAGGTCCTGGGTTTGCTATGGGGTCTCTTTGTATGGAGTTTGCCGGCTCCTCCCATTTTCACCTGGGTTTTATACAGACGCTCCGGCTTCCTACCGCAGGCTCAAAAGCGTACAGTTTAGGTTGATTGGTGACTCTAAATTGCCCACGTAAGTACGAATGTGAGTGTGTTTGTGAGTGTTGGCGGCCGCCTAGGGTTGGTCCCTGCGTCTTGGCAGTGACTGGGAGGATTATATAGGGATGTGCATCTGCATAATAAATAAAAATTATTCAAGCACTTGACAGGGGATAGAAGATTGGTCTGCAGCAAAAATATTTCCTTGAACACAAAAGGGCTTTGGAGAAAAAATCCAAAGCTTAGAATGAGAGACGATAATAGAGCTTTTCACAGCTAGATTTGTGCACTTTGTTTATCAAATCATTGTTCACCGAATTGTTATACAACACTTTTTTGTCACATTGATCATTAGGTAAGTGATGTTGAACATTCCGGTTTGGTTCGTTCACACGGCAGGAGATAATCTCTCCGGCAACAAAACAGGTAGAAGTTGTTGCATTTCATAACAGCAGGTCATGAAGGCCTGGACCTGCACCAGCGTCTTCCTGAATGTGTTCCAAGAGTTGGAGCTGCTGCTGGGAAGGGAAACGGAGGTGGAAAAGCCTAATTAAAACCTCACCTCCCAGCATGCACCACTGCTCTGCAAAGCTCTTCTTGTTCGGCTGTAATTCAGCGTGAGGCGTCTGCATAGACTTTTTTTGTAATGGGCCTGAAGAAGGCAATGTTTTATCTGTAAATTTACATACAGAGGACGCCAATGAAGAGTAGACGTAATGGTAGACTGAGAGAGACAAAGGGAGAGACTTGCCTAAATAGGGAGCTAAAAAAACTAAAACTGTTACGAGCATTAAGCTAATCGATTAAACCAAGCAAGATACTAAATTACTACAACACTAAATTCACTGTTCATGAAACTAGGAACAAAGAACTAAGATAACACGGGTGTAAGTGATAATGAACCAACAGATCGATAGAAGAACATCGTAGACAGGGAAAAGGGAAAGGACTGACAGACCACACAAGACAGCACAAGTGTGACTTCCTGTTACCAGCTGAGAAAAAGTCCAGGGGAGACTGTCACACACATTACGTGTACATTTACAGCTTTTAGCAGATGCTCTTAGCCAGAGCGGCTTTAATTTCCTAATTACAGAACTTTCTGGAGAAATTTAGAATTAAAGATCATGCTCAGATACCCAATCATGGTAGTGCTGGATGTAGCATTTGAACCCACAACCTACTGGTTTAAAAGTGAATGCTTTAATCTCTAGAGGATCATCACCTCACAATAAATTTAGCATTAACTCAGATCATATGTCCCCCCGTAATAGTAAGTTCTCCATATCTCAAGTGAAAGATCAGCACTACTTATTTAATGGATTAAGGATCACAACAGCTGCTAATTTTCCTAGAGAACTGGTTTCCCGGTCAACTGGTTTCATATCTAACGTCGCCAACTTAATCTTGTGGGTGTGAGTTAGGAGTCGAGGAGCATCTTGTAGCACTGACTACAATTCTGGCCTGTGCTGGTGGAAGATGGAGGTAGGCCAGAGTGTGTGTGTGTGTGTGTGTGTGTGAAGAATCTTGGCTGGACAGATGTTTCCTTTTTCATTGTTTCATGTCCGAACAGAAGGGCAGTAAATGCATCGGGAGACGCCCATCGTCCTCCTCACCAAACATGGTTTCAGTTTAGTCCAGACACAGAATGGATTTGTTATTGAGGTCGTTAGCTGCCTGCAACTCAAGAAAACACTTGAAAACTGATTTACAACGATGAGTATTAGTGTTGCTCAATTGAAAGAACATGAGGTCATGAAAAAACATAGATTTATTACAAATTATATACTTTGTGTAGTAAACAGCCATATATATATATTTATAAGTCAATTACATGATATGCATATTTTTGTCAGGTGGGCGAGCAGGTAAAATGTTAATTTAAACCAAAAAACAGTAGATTGTACTGAACAAATGGTGGATAACTTGGATGTGAATAGTTATTGTTCTGAATGCATTTATTTGTATATTTTATCATTATTTTTCTGACTTTTAATGACAAATTGGGTTCTAAAGAAAAACAAAATTCCAGCCCACAATTTTAAATTGTTGAATATACAAAACACAACTATAAAAAATAATATGTTAGAAAGTGTAGACACTCTAAGGCATATGATAGTGTATGACAGTATTTCATATCCATCACTGAGTCCAGAATCAAATCTAAATTGTATTGTTATTTCAGCAGAAATCGAATTGTCGTACATTTAATTGATATCATTTTTTAAAAGATGAAATAAAAGACACACTTTTAGGCAAACAACTTTGAGTGTTCCACTTGTTCAGTAGTGATAACGTGAGAACTTCACTGGCTGGGTTCATTTCCAACATCAACCTTATCTTAGAAGTGTGTGTGAATACTGGCAGTCTGTGTAAACACGAGGTGGAGGCTCATGGGAGCGTTTTTGGGTGTATTTTTCCCCTCTTAATAAGATATTCACATCAATGATCAGTCCCTCAGCTCAGAAAGCTGGAGTTCATGCTTTATCAACAGGGAACTGCACCATGAAAAATATATAATTCTTTTTGAAATTATTCTCTCATTATTACATCTGTTTACAGTGTTTTTTGACGTACTGCAGTTTTTGTCTCCCCTTTGTTGTGCCCTGTCGAAGATAGTTGATCTCGTCTGTGTCCCTCACGTCTCGGTATAAAGATGAGCGGCTGAAAAGGAGAAGCGCATGTCTGTAAACATTCGCTGGAAATCAAATCTAAACTTATTTTATCTCATCCTTTTTATCTGAAATCTAGCCCCGAGCTGCTCTTCGGGGGGGATCCGAGCCGCCCCACTCATTTCCTCTCATTCCACACATTCCAGTCCAGTCTGCTGGAATCACAGATTAGAGAGCTTATAGAGTGTGTGAGTGTGCTCATATATATAGGGGGTTTTGAGGACCTAGTTGTCCCTTAAAAGACACTTAGACACCTTTATGGGGACATTTTTGTAAAGTAAAAGAGGTAAAATATTTTGGCTGCTGAGGCTAAGGTTAGGGCTAGCCGTAGCTGTAGTATTATTTACATCGAGTAGGTTTCAAGTCAGTAGGTTAATTGGTGACTCTAAATTGGCCCTGTAAGGTGTGAGTGAGAGTGTGATTGTGTGAGCCTGTGTAATGTTCACATTACATATTTTTGAGCGTCTTTTTAGGTTCGCCAACAAAGACCCTCGTTCGGGAGCTCTGTGTGAACATGACTTTTCGTGGCACTCATTTTTGTTAAACGTTTTGTCAGAACTTCCTCAAGTTTGGCTCATTGGCTGATGACGTCATTTTTGCATTTTCATGGCAGAATGTTGTTTTTTTAGCGCAGATAAAAACATCTAAAATGAAAACAAATCGTTTCATAAACACTAACTGATCTACACACAGTTTAGTCGTGTTCTTTTTGAGATTTTTCCAAACAGCTCCCATATTGACAAGATGTAAAACGTGGGGGTGTAACGATGCACCAATTAAGATTCATACACTGAGTCAACCAACCCATAGCAATCAATTAGAGGTGTGACCCTTCACTGATCTCACAATCCAAATTCAATTACCATTATTAGGTCAACGATTTGATTCGATGCCATATCTCAATACATCCCGATGCGTACCATCTATTTTTCTACATTATTTCACTTTGTGCAGCCATGGTTGATACCGCTGTTACATATACGCATGTTATAGGTTCACATCACAGCTATTATTATAGTTATTACTTATTTCACCTTAATATTTTAACTTCAGTCAGCTTGAACTGTTGTGACCCTTGCTGAAGGCGACTAGACGCTTATGCAAACAGAAACCTTTCTTCTTCCCTCTCTCTCCCTCTCCCTCTCTCGGGCCGGATATTCCTCCTTCCCCAGGTTCTTCTCGTCTGAATTGCCACTTTACGCTCCTGGGAGCACGTACTTCCCCTCGCTCGCTGTCTATCTGCAAACTCATCAAACCCCCAGATGTCGCTTTGTACTGGAGCCACTCCGAAAACACACACACACACACACCAAACACACACAGACGTGTACACACTCGCTCGTCCCTTAACCTGCTTTAACGGTTTCTGTAAAACCCAAGGCTGTTGTGTAATCGAATGACCAAAGTTTCGAAATGAGGCAAATCTTATTTGGTTTAAGGTGAATAGAAACCCGTGTTGGCACGTTTCCATTTTAACCTTTAGAATAAAGCAGATTAAAATAAATCTAGCACATTTTTAGCATCTTTGTTGACAATTATTCAAGCTGATAGATTAAATTTAAATAAGGTAATATTATATTATATTATATTTTATTGATGTCAGTTTTTTAAAAGAATTGCTGATACCAATCATTTAAAAAATATTAGTTTATACTCACCAATAATTTGTCAATCTCTATTTAGTGCACATGTTTACTTCTCTATCACTTAAAACCTGTGTTTTAACAATTGCCACAATTTTAAATCTTATTTTTTGTATTTTTACTTGTTTATTTGCTCAATAAAGGGAAATGAGCTCAATTTTGCGATCAATATAACTGAAAAACAAAGACAAAAAATCAGTTGTTGTTGATCCATTTGTGACCCGATCTGCTGTAATGAGTCGGAAGTCGGCGTTCTATTTATATAGATACGGGCCGATTATGTTGACAAACATCAAAAATATCGATTTTTCTTTTTTGGTCTTATATGAAAGAAAAGGTCTTCAAAATTAACCTGGTCTCCAAAAAAGAAAAAACGATATTTTTGTGATGTTTTTCAACATAATCGGCCCATATCTAAATAAATAGAACGCCGACTTCCGACTCATTACGGCAGATCGGGTCACATATAATCAAAAACAACAGATTTTATGTCATTTTTATGGTCTAAACACAAGTTATAATCTCTCTTTATGGATCAGATTAAAATAACTTTCATAAATAAAATTAGCGTAAATTCATATCCATTTTTACTACTTTTCTAAAGCACAAACAGTAGAAGAGTACAAAGAAGGCAGCCAAAATATACATATATAAGTAAACTATAAATATAAATTCTTAACTAGAAGTAGAAATTGAGAATTTCAGTTACATGAGGTTTTCCGTAATATGTGCAAATTTTGCAACAGCAGTCACATGAAGTAAAATGACTATTGCAACACTGGCATGTAGTTTTGTGCATTAAAAGTGCAGATCTGCAGCAGTTTAATATGAATATTACAGTAGGATACAGTTGTTCTTTACTCTTATATAACTGAAGCTCAGCACAGTCCAAACCATCCCTCCATTTCCAGCCACTGTTTGCATATTCCAGTAAATACCTCGAGCATGTGTTACTTTCACACAGCGTTCACACTCCTGCAAGCTCCAACTCGCACCCTGACCTCACCTTCATAATTCAACTCCAACAGCGTGTGCTGTAATTACCCATATTTACCGTTTAGAGCAGTGTCACATTGACATAATCACACAACACAGGACCGGCGTGGTTTTGAGGTGTGTGTAAGACTTAAAAAAGGTATTAGCCTTGTAACTGTACGTTAAGGTGTGTCAGATTAAATCTAACCCTGAATGAAATTGGTTTTAATTCATTTAACGGTGTCCGTCTCAGTGTGGTTTTGATGTAGTTTTCCATCTCGCAGTGGTTAGCGCTGCCGCCTCACAGCGAGAAGGTCCTGGGTTCGAACCCCGGGGACGGCCGTAGGGTCTTTCAGTGTGGATTTTGCATGCTCTCCCCGTGTTGGCGTGGGTTTTCTCCGGGTGCTCCGCTTTCCTCCCACAGTCTAAGGGCATGTGATGTAGGTTGATTGGTGACTCTAAATGGTGTGGATGCGAGTGTGTGTGTGTGCCCTGCGGTGTGTTGGCGCCTGCCCAGGGTTGGTCCCCGCCTTGCGGCCGTAAGTTCCTGGGATAGGCCCCGGTCCCCTTGCGACCCCAGTTGGGATAAAGCGGCTCGGAAAATGGATGAATGAATTTTCTATTCCATCACACATTCCATCACATTCGTCTTATCATCGTCTTATTATGCTGCAGATGTACAGCTTTGGACTGTGAGTCGAAAATGAAGTTCCTTGCCCATCATTTTGGATTTTTATGTTATATTACCTTTAATTTAATTAAATTTCATCTTTGTGTCCAAGTTTGTTTATGAGTTGCACAGCTTAAGACTTTAGAGACAAATAAAAATTCTTGAACCTCTTGAATCCACAATGTAAACTTGGGGCCTTTGTAAATGTGATTTATAATTATATAATTATCATTTTTAAGCCATTTTTTAAATGTAATTTCCTGTGAATGCTTAATGTCATTTAAAGTTGCCGTTCCACAGCTTTACACAACAAACAGTGAAAACTGGAGCTGTGTTCCTTTGCCCATAAATTTGGTTGTTGACCAGTTTCCCAACTTCTGTCTTTTTTCTGTTAAGAGTCAAATTTGCAGTAAAAACACATTTTTTGTTGTTTTCAGGCGCTGCTGAAGATGGACTGTCAGGGTTTGGTGGCCGGGCTGGTGAAGGACTTTGCGCTGCTGACCACGGCGGTGGAGGTGGCCGCACGCTGGAGGGAGCTGGCTGAAAAACTGGCCAAAGTCTCCAAAAAGCAGATGGACGCTTACGAAGCTCCGCACCGAGACAAAGACGGGGGACTGGACAGTGAGGTGAGAAATTACTCACTCACTCTGTTAGAGATTAACTTCCATGTCTAACTGCTGCTGCTTCTTCCTCCTTTCTTTCTTGCTCTTTTTCTTAAACTTTTAACTTCGATTCTACTTTTTAACCCTTACGAAAGTGTTATACTTTTCTCGACTTTCTTTCTTTCTTCCTTTCTTTTTCTTTCCTTTTATGTTTCTTTCTCAGCTTTTTCTTTTCTCTCTCCTTCTTTTTCCCTTGTTCCCTTTTGCTCCTCACATTTAAACATTTTTTCTGCTTCTTCTTTCATTCTTTTTTTTTACTCCTTTTTTCTTCTCTTCTTCTCTCTCTTTCTTTCTTTTTCTTTACTTTCTTTTCTTCTTTGAAACCGCTGACTTCTTCTTATCTTCTTCTCCCTTTAACCTTTTCTCAGCTCACAGCATTTTAAGTTTCTTTCTTCCCTTTCTTTTTTTTCCTTCTTTCTTTGTCCTTTCTTTTATCCACACCTTTATTTTTCATTCTTCTTCTTCTCCTTTTTAAACCACTGGCTTTATTTCTTCTTTACTTTATTTCTACACTTCTCTCAGCTCACGGCGATGCCTCGGTTTCTCAGCGTTTCTCCAGGAGTGTACGCAGTAATTAACTCTGTAGGTTGAGATTCTGCAGCGGGAGTGTGTTTGATGGAGTTGATATGAATATTGCATGTTTAATATGTTTAATATTACAGGACTGTGTGCTATTAGACGTTAGTGCAGGATGAGTTGAACATCTCCAGCTCAGTTTGATCTCAGAGCAGTCAGCGCCTATGGTTCACTTTTACCTGCAAGAAGTCTCATCTTTGTCTTCTTCATTTCTTTTATTTCCTTTTTCTTTCTTTATTCTTTCTTTTTTATTTGTCCTTTCTTTCTTCTTCGTCTTCATTTTATTATTCTTTCTTATTAGCCAACGCCATTCTGTCTTCTTCTTCTTGTTTCTTTTCTTTCCTTTTCCATTCGTTATTCATTCTTCTTCTTTTTATGGAGTTGATGGATTTTCTATATTTTAATATTTCAGTTTTCCATGCTATTAGTGTCAGATAGATTTTTCATCTCCATCTCAATTTGACTGTTTCTTATCCCCGTCTACACCCCGCCGTGTTTGTAGGCGATGTGGAAGCCAGCGTACGACTTCTTGGTGACGTGGTCTGCTCAGGTGGGCGACAGCTACAGGGACGTCCTGCAGGAGCTTCACTCAGGCCTGGACAAAATGAAAAACCCCATCACCAAGCGCTGGAGACACCTGACCGGAACACTGATCCTCGTCAACTGCCTGGACCTGTTACGAAGCTCCGCCTTCAGCCCCACCCCTCACCAGGATGACCACGACTGCGCCATCTAGGGGCCAGAAACTGTCTGGATCCTAGTAAATTTTATAGACATTAAGTCGATGAAGTGGGCTTATTGAGAAACTGGAGTTGAACTCATGTTCAAAACTTGCATTTTTATTTTTACATTTGAGATTTTCTATATGTGTTTCATTGACGTAAGCCTGCTGAGAGCAACAAAAAACTAAACTACTGAGGAAAAACAAAAATCTTATGAGCAACAAATCTTTATAAGGTAGAGCTCTATCATGTTAGGATGTGAAAGATTACCACATCAAAATATTACATGAAAAGATACCAAGTTATAAAGTAAAAAATGTAAATTTACATGCTAATATGTTTTTATGATGTGATTTTTTCATACAATTACATGCCAATATTTGAAGTTAGGTGAAGAAATGTCATGTTATACTATAAATACATGTCACAATATAACATGACAATAAAAATGACAAAAAACTTATCAAGTTATAATACAAAAAGGTAAGATTTTGTTAGGTTTTTACACTGTAATGTTTTCCTGCAATTACATGCCAAAAAAACAATTCAAAATGCCTAAAATTTTACAGGATTTTTTTTTTTTTTGTCAGTGATAACCAAAAGTTCAAAATGTATTATAATTCACTGAATCAAAACCTGTGAATTATCTACTCAAGTAGCACCATTCATGACAGGATTATTCTAGAAAATATTTTAACTTTAATTTTATTTTTCCACCAATAACTTCAAGTATATTTTTATATTGAGCATGTTTTGATCTCTGAACTGACTGAACACCTCTTCACCTTTATGGAAATTTTCCTGTCCAGTAGTTTTTCATTTCATTTTAGTGTTATAAATGATTGCACAACTTAACAAATTCAGCTTTTCTTGGAGAGGCTTCACTTTTGACACTCGTGCTACAGTTCACGTCCTGTAAAGCCCAGTAGAGTATTATATATATATTCACTATTTTAATAATTTTTGTTCAAAGTTCATATTGGAAATTCAGGACAGTGAATCTATTTTTGGTGGCATTGTTATATTGCACAAGAAGAAAAGAACAAAGATACTGTGTTTGAAATTTGTATTTTATTTTTCATGTGTGTGTAACTTTTCAAAACATTGTTTCATTATTTAGCATAAATACACTGGAAGAAATAAGACAAGTAAAAAAAAGAAAGTTTCAACTTGTACGTTAGTATGAGTAAATCAAATTTCCAAAAGTTATTGACATTATTTCAAAACTGCGCAACAAAATTTCAGCATTTTGTAAATTAGATTTCTTCATTTTTGTAAAGTATGACTGTGTCCTGACTGCCTGATATGTAAATATTTTGTGCCAAAAATATTTTGTTCATTTTGCCTTTCTTAAAAGTTTGCCAAATTGTTTTGAGAAACACCTTTATTTTCTGTTATTTAATGTTTGGTGCTCTATAATTCAGTTTATATACATGCTGTTACATTGTAAAAGTTTACATTCAACTCACTGACTGCTTGCATTAAAAATAATAACAGTAAAAAAGCAAAAGCATATACAAATAAAGTTAAAACACTCTGAAAAATATGTTGTGACTCATAAAATAATTTTAAATGAATTATTTTGATGCAAGAATGGAAGTGTAAGGAATAAAGTTCTTTAATTAGAATTGTAGTCAGGTAGAGAAGGAAAGTCGCTCATTTTATTAATACTTAATCCAAGTAGAAAGTATTCATAAAATTTAAGTACAGTAAAAATGCTCAAGTACTGCACACCACTGCTTAATTCATGTTGACTTCATGTTCACATTGATTGCTGACATAAAATTCCATGTATTTAGTTTACAGGTAAATTAGTTTACAAAAATACAGGAAAATATGAGGAATTTTTCCATCCTGAAGTGGATTTTATCTTTTCTTCCTTTAAGTCTTGCTTTGAAACTTGAATCTTTTTTCTTTTTGACAAAGAATTACCGCAAAAGCTGATTTCACAACAATAAATATGTCTATTATCTCTGAATATTATATTATTATTCCATCTCACTTTTTACCCAGTTACATTCATTTGCTGTACTTAATTAAAGTTTTGTTAACTTGAATTAACATAAAAAAAAAACACCTGTAGTGATCTCGCAAAACACTGCAGAGTTGAGAAACTTTCATTTTTAACTGTTTATTCTTAGTTTTTGGGTTGAAATAATTTTGGTTTTAGTGATTATTTTTCCAAGTTCTACACCTGATTTACTCCAGTGACTGTGTGAGATCTAAAGAACAAAGGCTCCATTGTTCTCTCCCTCGGTCCATGATGAAAGGAGGGAACAGCGGAAGGTGGACGAGGGTCGGAGCCAAACCTGAAGAAGGGAAATAATGTAGAAAAAGCTCACGGTGGTGGAGTTCTCCTCGTCTAATTCTCATTCTCTTCAACAAGGTGTACAAGAAAGCTTTAGCAGGGGTTTCTTGTTATTATGAGATGTTAAATTGTGATAATGAAAATGTTCCTTGCTTTTGTGAGTGAGCTGTAATATTGAGAGTTTTTTTTCTTTATTATGAGATGAGATGTTAAGAATGAGATGATTTTCTCGTTATTATGAGAAAACAAGACGTAATAATGGAAAACTTTCTTATTATTCTGATTTATTTTTTTTTTATTTACGTGGCAGAAACGGGTTTCCGTAGTTTACAAACACACACCTGAACACCACAGTCAATCTTTATGTCCAAAAACTCATTTCATATTTCACCCAAAAGAGACTTATAACTTCCATAACTACAACACACACTCTCTCCCATAAAACATTTCTCACACAAAGTACGAAAAAACATAAAAAGTTGAAGCACTGCAAATTGTATATTTATTATCAATATTGTCATCTTTTATTTCATTTAAATAAGGGAAAAAAACAGTAGAAGTAAATATTGTGATAAAAACTAAATAGTTACATAATTGCAATACATTACATTCAAAATCACAAAAATAACTAATATTAATGGTAGCATTTTATATTTTTACAGTGGATTCCATCAAAAATTTTATTTTTCTTTGCGTTTGAACTAAATCAGCTGTTTTGAACAGATTTATACAAATTCTTGATTGATTCTTGACAGCACATGTGTTAATATTACACATGTTTGTGTTACCTTTCTTGATACTTTCACTGTCATGTGTTAACACAGTGAATGTGTTCAAATTAACACAAGAAACGTCTCCAAACTCACCAATTAATGTGTAAAAATTTGATCTTTTCTTTTGTATTCTCAGCTTAGTTCGTATACTTTATGGAAACGGATGAATGTATGCAGTGTTGTTATGAAATGAACATGGCATTGAGACGTGTGTGATAATTATTGTAAAAATTGTAATTGAAAAAGTGAGAACCTGACGTTATTTTTCCTTTCCTCGAACTCTGAACATCTGCTAAATTATTGATGGATTCATCTTCAGCCGAGCTTCACCCATTTCATGTTCAGCAGCAAATCAAAGCTGAGAAATGCTGTGTATATTTACATACTCTAAACATGAGGCAAGCGATTTCAAATAAAATCAGACCGTATACACTAATGTAGGTTGTGTTGGGTCTAATGCACTATCGTGTCTATTCGCTTTGGGACTCGGTGGTGGTTTATTTTGCAAAAGTTTGACGTTTGACATTTAAACTTGTTTTTTTGGTTAAACTCGATGTCTAAGTTGTTATAAAAGTGTAAAGATGTGTGGGGAAGGTTTACGTAACGAGTGATATTTGGTGTTTATGACGTTGTTGAGACGCCGTCTAGACAACAAGAATTTGGAGTCTCCAAATCATCTTCCATAGTCATAAGTTGTAGAATCTGAGTGAGTGATTGTTCGTCATGTCTCCGTGTGGGTCTGTGCTGGATGTGAGATATCACCCGAAGTAAGAGCAGTTTTTAACATTCCTCTCTTATCTTCCCTCCTTCATTCCATTTTTGAGTAACTGTGCTCGTTGACAGTTTAAACTTCGGAGACCTCGTTAACCCCGAACTGATTCCAACTTGACGTTCTTCACCTGAAACTCCCTCAACCCCGAAAAATACATCACACCATCTCCAGCACACACACGCCTTACTTATCTTTCCTGCATCTTCTCAATAAACCTCCCCTACACACACACACACACACACACATCCTTGTCCTTATATAGTAGTGAGGACCTCCATTAACCTCTATATTAGTGTATATAAATAATACTACACCTAACCCTAAACATAACCCTAACCATAACCTCAGTAACCAAAAGCTAATCTTTCTACACTTTTAGTTTTGCAAATAAACTTGTATTTTTTTTTGCAAAAGCAGTTTAAAGAAGTGAGGACCACTAAAAAAATCCTCACTTCCCAAAAATGTCCTCACTCTGCTGGTTAAAAACTCATTTTGGTTCTCACTAAGTAGCAAGTACAAGAACACACACACACACACACACACACACACACATACATACACACCCGCACTCGTAAATGTCTGAAAGATGTGGAATCTGAAAAACATTCTCCCTCGAGTGCATCTAAGGGCAACAAACTGAATAAATTGGATATTTAGTTATTTATTTAGTTATTTACTTATTTATTTAGGTATTTATTTATTCATGTGGGTTAGTATTTATTTCGTTTTTCATTTATATGGGGTGGTATTTATTTATTTAGTTATATAAATTGGCATGTTTTTTATTTATTTATTTAATGTGTTTGTACCTGTTGTCTGCATTTTTAAAACTAAAATGTTTTATCCACGTTCTCTTCCTTACTCTTTTTTTTTATTTCATTCCCTCCTTCCCTCTCTATATATCTCTCAATCTATGTTCCTCTATTTCTTTTTCTCACTTTCTACTCATTCTCTCACTCTGTCTCACTCCGCTCCCTCCTTCTTCTTCTTCTGCTTCTTCTTCTTCTTCTTCTCTCTCTCGCTCTCTCGTTCTCCCGTTTTTCTTCTCTTTTTCTCTGTCCCCCACTCTCCCTCTATCCCCCCCTTTCTTTGTGTGTGTGTGTGTGTGTGGTGACTGGTACTCCCTGGCCTTTAAGTAAGTGAGCTGCATTCCTTCTTTGCACAGTAACTAACACACACACACACAAACACACACAGTCTTGTACTACTATCTTTGTGAGGTCTTTCCATAGACTCCCATAATGACTAAAGTACATAATTTTACAGCTACACCTAATCCTAACCCTAACCTTAACCTCAGTAACCAAAAGCACATCTTTTACCTCTTTTATTTTCTTAAATAAAACAAGCACATTTTCTATGAAGTCATTTCTCCTCATGGGGACCTCTCAAATGTCCCTACAAAGCCCAAAAAAAACAGATAAAAGTGATTTTATGGGACAAAGGGTCCCCACAATGCAATAAATATATGCCCCACACACACACACACACACTTTCATTGAATAAAGTGATGGCATTTTGCTACGCTGACATCATTAATTACACTTACTCCCAGTCTGCTGACATTTAATTTAATGTTTATTCATATTCAGTCCTGCAAAAAAATAATCATTTTCTCAGCAGAATGTTCCAGTTTAATCAGCTTTAATTAGCAAGCGTCTGCCACCTGCTGGTCAATTTCTACAGTAATCCCCCCATTTGTCATAGCTTCCCCTGGACTTTACCCCAGCTGGACACCAGAGGGCACCCATGTGATATGTCAATCATTTCCCTCTGTCCTGTCCCCGTGTGTGGTGATTGGTTCGTTAGTTTAATTATCTGTTACACCTGCGTTAACTTTGATAATCGTTTCCAGTTTCTGTTTGATTATTGGTTCCGGTTCTAGTCCCTGCCTCCAGTTTAACCAGTTCTGTTACTCTATTGGTTTAGATTTCAGTATCTTGTTGGTTTAATCAGTTAGCTTAGCATTGGCATGTGTTTGGGTTTAGTTAGTTTAGGCTGGTCTCTCCATTTTGTCTCTGTCTGTCCACCGTTACTCTACCCCACGTTGGCGTCTTCTGTTTTGTGTATTTTGACAGAAGAGTTTTAAGCCTTAAGGTCAGTAAAGGTGACCTACAGTGAAATTCCAACCTGATACTTATTTTAAGATTCACTAGATACACAACTCCTAATTATACACAAGTTGCAGAATGTACCAGCTCTGTTTATGTTCAATGTGCTTTCTTTCAGAGCTTTGAAAATTAAAGTGAAGGGATAAAATCAATGTTTTAAACCCTGTTTATATATAAACAATATGATATATACAATACTATTATCCTCTGCCTTCGATATCTATAACTTTATTTCACTTCTAGGGTTAGGGTTAAGGTGGTTTTAAGGATTGTATTTTTATTTCGTATTAATATTTCTCTATACTTTTACTGTATAGCGTTATACTACTATTAACAAAATTTACATTATTTTACAGTTATTAAACTCTTGTTTTACCCAAGTTGTACCAGGAGATGGTGCTGTAGCTCTATTGATTTGCCAATAAATCATTGTTTAGATTGTATAATCTGTCACTTATTATTCAATATAAATTTAATCCTGTAGACTTATTTTTACAACATCATGACACGATCAATGTAAATGCATTAATAAAGTGCCTCTTTATTTATTTGTAGTTGAGTCCTGCATTTAACCTATGTGACTTATTTGTATATATTTTTTTCTTACTTTACATACCTTATCCTGTAGCCACGTCGTCTCGTCTCACTGTGCACGTGTGCATATTAGAGATGACAAAGTTGACTTTGACTATTTTGTTCTCATCGTTATGGATGTCTTGCTTAGTCAGACTGCTTTTATTAATTGTGTCACCGTCCCAGGTGTGGCAGCAGATGGCACTGCAAGACGATAATTCAGCAGATGAATGTATTTAACTATTTCAGTTACAATGGTTTTCTAAAAAAAAAAAAATAATAATAAAGCATTATTGTATCATTAGCCAATATTACTCCCTAATTCATTAAAAATATCACCATATGAATGAACAATGTTTTAAAGCGAGGCGTGGTTGTCATTAAAACATATAAGAAATGCAAACAGCATTTTAAAGACCAACGTGGACATTTTATTTATATGTGGTGTCAGAACTGTTAATTAAAATACCACCGTGTTTTTAAAGAAACAGTTTTCATTATTTTCATATCGTTTCAGACTAGAAAACGTTTAAAACGTCTACAAATCTAAAAGAAAAGTCAGAAAACAGCAGAACTAAAGTTATGTTGTTTCTGTTTGGTGTCTGAGAATGTTTAGTTTAGAGGATGCTTTATTTTAGATAATGATGACATCTTTGTTTCACAAAGCTGCCTGCTAGCTTAGTTAGAGACTATTTTTGAAGCTGTAGTTAGAGACTAGAGGTAAGAGTTAGCATAATTAGCATGCCTTTGCACTTAATGGGCAGTTTGTTTTGCACAGAACTGGCCTTGACTAGAAACTTTTGGGAAAACATCTTGTGAACAAGTGATCTCTTGTTTACATGTATAAACACCTCATGCTCATGTGAAAACACCTCGTGCTCAAGCAGAAACACAAAAAAAACATCTGTGAAATTCACTTTATTTACTTTTTCCACTTGTTTGTGAAACAGGAATAAAAAAGGAAAAGTAGTTATGCTCATGTTTACGCTCATATGAATATTATGTTAGTTTTGTTTGGTTTTTTTACTTGGTTTCCATCCTGCTCTTCATTCAACATCAAGCTCCAAACTTTATATCGGAGAACAGGGATGTAGCACCAATACACAAGCAGTCTCCATGGGCCCCCTCACCATAATAAAATAAAATTCCAGACTTCTCAAGGGGCCCCTCTCCACAGGGCTCTGGTAAGTCAGTCCCACTTTTCACCCCACAACAACGGCCATGTCGGAGAACGTCAACAGTTCAGCTGACTAACTGCTCTGGACCTTTAGCGTCCTTGACGAAACCATATAGCCCTGAGAATTTGGGAGCCACGTTTCCCCAGCTGGGGTCCAAAATTAAAGCGGGACTCGCTGCCACGGTGACGGACCCCAACAGCAGGGCCAGTACAGTTGGCCAGCGCTTCAGACGCACGTCTGGCTCTTTGTGACCGAGCCCCAAATCTGGTCGGAATGACTGGAATCTCAGAGTCTGGACCAGGCGTAAATCCCTCTGTGATGCGTTTAAAACGAGGCTCGCAGCTGTTTCGGGCTGTGTTTTGGTCGGAGATCTACATGAGTGAAATTGCAGGGAGGTTTAACAGATTCCGAAGTTCACCCGAGACTTTATTTGAAATGTAAAGCGGCGGTGTAATGGGGATGGAGCCGGCGTTTGAAGGGAAGAATTTTGAAGTGAATTCTACACAAGGTTTCGTGTAACGTGAAGCTCTATAATGTGTAGGAGATGGGAGCCTCAATGGTGCATTCCTTCCATGACAAAAATACACTGTGAGTCAACAAAAAATAAATAAATATAAGGAATGTATGCACCTTTGCACATAACTTTGGCCAATGTTACTGTTGACAAAATGTTCCACTGGGTGACTTTTAAGCCGCAAGCCATTTAGGTGGCATCTTTCAAACAGTTACCGTGCACAGTCAAAATAAAATTGGATATGTTTTGTCCTTGATCGTAATAACGTGTTGCTAACACAAACAACAACATCCAGATCGCGAGATGAGTGAGAGCAATGACATGTAGAGGCTTCAGAGGAAAGTATACCAACAACTCTAAATTTAACACGACCAAAGCATGGTCAATTTTCAGTCTCAGAGAGTTAGAAGCTTCAGCAGGTTCTCACCGTTATCCGCGATGTGTGTCCAGGTGTGTGGAAGCACTAAAGTAACTTTAAACCTCTGAATGGCTAGTCGGAGTTGAGAGCGTTTGAGCGCGGATTTGAAGGGCAGCCAGAGGTGATTCATTGTTTCCTCACACAAACGCCATTCCTGTTACTCAAAGTGCTGCACGTCCTGAAATTAGATTAAAGGAACTGGAGCTGGAACTCCCAGCTGCAGGACTCCCACCTCGACCCTCCACGACCTCGCCGCATAGCGTATGCTAATAATTAGCATGCAGATAAAGAGCTACACTGTTGACTTTTTGAGCTCGGTGGCTTTTTGGTAAAACAAACACTCTTTGTATTTCAATCGGCTCTTGGAAAGACATGAAGTGGCTTCTTTCAGCTCAAGAAATAGCTTTCTGTAAATGTATATATAAAGGTTAATGTACATTTATGAATATTTGTATATAATATTTGAATACTATTATATAATGTACTTTTGTGGATGATGGTGGTCTAGAGGTTAGGACACTTGCCTTTGGACCAAATATGTCAGGTTCTACCACCAGCACTACCATCATTGAGTTCCTGAACAAGACCTTTACCCCAAGTTGCTCTGAAATGAGGAAATGGAAGTTTCTCTAGATAAAAGCGTTTGCTAAATGCTGCAAATGTATGTTTCCCATTATTATTAGGTGTCAAATCATTTAGTTCCATTTTTTATGGCCTGAAATATCGTTGAATCTGCATAAATAGCGTTGAATCCCATCTGCATAACAATCACATCAACAGTTAAAATAAATAGTGCTGCCAAAACCATAACTTCTAGAAAGCTGAAATTTGGTAGGTGGTTAGGGTGTACGTGCATCTCGGCAGGGAGCAAAATTAGCCAAAATATCAGAGTGATCAGCGTTCAAGTCATGATGTTTCAGCATATTACCTGCGAACTGCTTCCTGATTTACCTTGCCAGTTGGCATAAATGAGTAGTCAAACAAATCTGTTTGGCCAGACATCGTAACAAACATATTTTTGTGATGTCATGATGCTTTGGCTAAGATATACCAATCAAATGCTAGGGTGTGGCCAATATGCTTAAATTACAGCATCTCCAGAGTCCTTTGGCACCTCTTCCTCACCATATTTATTATTTTATTTTGGTTTTGTGCCCTATTGTCATAGGTCAAAACACACAAACTCTGGAACTCGCTATTGTTTATGATTTTTCCCGTGTTGGACTTTTAGATTTTTGTGCCTCAATGCTTGGACCCCATTTTTGCCAATCACCTCCTTTTGCATTTTTATTAGTACAAAGTGGTGGAAACAATAAGAATAAAAACAAAATGGAAACTATACGAAGAAGAAAATAAGAACACAATGCTTTATTAAGTATAAATAAAAGTGTTAAAGTATAAATATATGTATATAATGCAGTGAAAAGTAACCGAAAACCAATGTTGAAAAGTATGTTTTCATCAGCTTTTTAAAACTTCTATGTCAACAGATGATGATGATGATGATGATGAACTAAAGCAGGTGTGTTTGACTGTGTGTGAAAAAGAAATGACAGCGATGGTCCTCACTTTAACACCACATATGATGCGTAACACAGATGTGTATCTTTCCAAATCGATTGGCTCTTTCGACACGGTTAAGATCCAGATGTGTAAAGGTGTGTAACGTGAACCGGAACCTGGTCCTGGTGTCATGTGACTCAGTGTTGAAGGACAAACATGTCAGGGTTGACTTGACTCTTTCATGTGACGGTTCCAGATAAACATTCCCATGTGGTCTGGTTCTGAAAAAAGGAGAACTGGGTAGAGAAAAAGAGAACAGCTGCCCGTTCCATCAGGTTTCAGAGGACAGAAATGACAAGGTAGAAAAATTACTACTGGACATCACTTTGCAGGTCACAACACATCTCAAACACCTTGAATTTGAAGTGTGGGCAAAATATCAAGTTTTCATGAATTTAAATTTGTGCCCTTGTGATTTTAGGTTAACACTGCAAGTAAAAAATATTTTTTGATCAATTGAAAATGAAGAAGTCTTGGTAATTTTGGCTCACCGTGTATATCTGGTCTTGTTCCTGATAAATTACAAGTTATTCTAGTCATTTGCATGGGAGTCATCAGTGTTTCTAATTTAATCCTGACTGATTGCTCCAACCACCAAATGACGCAGATTGGGTCGAGGAAAAATGATAAACAAATTTCACTTTAACTTTAGGTGATGATATCACATGAGAACAACGTTTGGGGGGTTGATTTTGTTTGTTTATTATAGACAAAATCTTCCACCAATCACATGGCTTCAGATCCCATGATGCTCTTCTCTTAGAGGCATCCAAAAATCACATTAGTCAACATGGTTGAGGTCATGAGTCAGAATAATGGACGCCAAACCCTTATGTAAATATACATCCAAAATGTTAACATTAATCATGAAAAATATTCAACAAAACTGACTTCTGCATAAAATAAGCTTGGATTAAGAGGTAACCGTAATCTAACCCCAAGCATGAATATTAAAGTAATCCATATCCCAACTCTAACCCTTATCCAATCCTAATCCTAAACCTAAACAAAAGATAATCCTAATCTTAAACAAAATCCAAAAACAAAAATAGTACGACTCTGAATAACAAAAAGTGATATCTGCTTAATAACGAGACAGGTAAAAGCAGAAATCAATACGTCAGTGTTCCAACAGAAGTCTTCTTTCCTGTGGCAGATTTTATTTTCTTTACTCTTGGTTCCTCTCCATCATGGCAAAAAGTAAATGACGCATGGAAAGCCGAGGTGGCTTGTGGGTAGGGCGGGGTCGAGAAGGGGGCAGGTGAGGGTTATTTCTGTTTACACACATTCACTTCATTCCCAGTGGTGTTGCGTAGTGAGAGTGAAAATAGAAATGCGTTTGCAAATCAAATGATCCGCTGATCGGTGTGCAGATATGTTACAGCGTTATGCCAGATGGCTGGTGTTTTTGAGCGTGTGCTGGCTGCGGGCGAGCGTCTGTACGTTTGAAGTGTTTTTGGAGTTCTGCCTGCGTGTCGGAATGTCGTGTCATGGCATGTTAGCTTCTCTCCGTTTGACCTACTGTATGTCCCCAAACCAGGCGACTGGATGAAGGGCTTAAACTGCAGCTGGTAGCTTCATTAGGTCGTTGTAACTAGAAACACACACATTTATGTTAAATGTCAAGGCTTTCTCTATGGAATCTGTTGAATGACATTCTATTTTAACATTAATCTACATCTAATTTTAATCCCAAACCTAATCACAATTTATTTCTATTCTTTAACCTAACTATAAAGTTATTCTAACCAAAAATAGAACCATAACCTATTCCCAACACCAAATCTACCTGTAATATGATCACAACCTCAAAGCTAAACCTTAAGCATAACCATAATTTAATCTTAAACCTAACAATTACACAATACCAAGATTAAAGCTAAATAATCTAATTCCAACCCTAACCCTAGTCATAATTTCATCCTAAACCCAAAGCTATAATCTAATCCCAACCCTAAACCTAACTTCAGTCTAATCCCAATGCTAAACCGCTTCATGACATAATTTTAACCCTAAACATAATCTAATCATATATCGTATATATTATTCACGTATCATTTACAGCGTTCTTCACAGACCAGGGAACATACTGCAGTTTTTCACAACACGCAAAACAAGAACGAGCCACACACACACACACACACACACACACACAAACCCATTAGAACGTACAGTACACACTGCCTTCGACTCGAGGGGCTAATAGTCCCCTCAGGCCGAGTGAGCGAGCGAGTGACTCGGAACCACGGCCAAAAGCAGTCGTCTCGTTTTGGGAATGCGGGTAAAAATCCTTTTGGCCAATTGGAGGGCAGAGGGAAGCCCCCTGTTGCTATGGCAACAGCAGTCCGCTTGAGGAAGACGACAAGAAAATGAGAAGCTTGTAAACAACAGCAGCATGACCTGAATGTGGAGACACACGGAGAGACTCGGAGAGTTTTGATGATGGAAATTCTATTTCTTAATGAATCGATTATGGATGTTACAGCAGTGAAGCAGGGAACCAAAAAAGGTGAAGCGTCTCATGCTGAAGGTGGTAGCGTACTTTTTTAATGAGCCTCACATCTCAAAAACGTTCATATCAAAAATTCACTGACCCACTTTTCGAGAGGCGTAACGTTGAAAGACGAGTGGTGAGAAAGAGAACTTCCTGGCAGACAGTGTGGAGTATGAAGCAAAAAATGTAATAATAATAATAACTGCTGTTGACAGATCACAAAAATTCAAGTGACACTGAAGCGTTGAGATTTTATTGCATTTGACCTGCGGCAACAAAAAATTAAATTTGAGTGGAGGTTTTTATCCAAAGTTACTTCTGCTTTTAGATCATTTAAAAAGAGGGAGATACATATACAGTACCCCATAATCGTAACCCAACACTAAATCTAGCTATAAATTAATCCTAATCCCAAATCTAGCTATAATCCCACTCTCTTCCTAACTATAATCTAATTCCAACCCTAAAACAGGCTTTAATCTAACCATAAATCTAACCTTGACCCTAAAACTAGCTATAATCTAACCATAATCCTGGCCAGTATAAAATAACCTGAAGCCAAGCGTAATCTAATCTTTCCCAAAATTTATGTGTAAACTAATCCTAAACCTAAACCCTTATTCTGAACAAAATCAACAGTTTTATGGAATATTAGATTAGATTCATCATTCATTCATTCATTCATTGTCCGAGCCGCTTAATCCCAACTGGGGTCGCGGGGGGACCGGAGCCTATCCCGGGAGCTGACGGGCGCAAGGCAGGGACCAACCCTGGGCAGGCGCCAACACACCGCAGGGCACACGTACTCACATTCACACCTTATGGGGGCCAATTTAGAGTCACCAATTAACCTATATTGCATGTCTTTGTACTGTGGGAGGAAACCGGAGCACCCGGAGAAAACCCACGCAAACACAGGGGGAGCATGCAAACTCCACACAGAAGGGCCCTAAGGCCTGGGTTCGAACCCAGGACCTTCTCGCTGTGAGGCGGCAGCGCTAACCACTGCGCCACCGTGCCGCCCCTAGATTAGATTCAGTTCCATCATTTTAACACCAGAAAATGTTTAAATCTCATACTAATCCTAACCTGTGTTTTTGCAGATAAAACCAACCCTAATCCAGATTTTATACCTTTCAGGGTGAAAAAAGACTGCCCTGTTTGGTTTTTGCTAAGATATATTTTGTATTGAAATACATGTAAGAAATGTAAAGGAGCAGAAAAATAAAATGTGTGTGTGTGTGTGTTTGTGAGATAACTGAGGCGATGGCAGATTGCCCGAGCTCTCGGCCTGCTGCTGTGCTCTGCATTTCCCTCTAACTCGTGAATAAAAAGCCGACAGGAGCGTGGTTCAGTTTGGCCCTCGGCCCAGACGCTCGTAAGCCAGTGTGTTCCGACGGTGTGTTCCGACGGTGTGTTCTGACGTGTTTATAACCACAGTGAGATTACAAAGAAGCGACAGAACAGGGAGGAGAGGAACCAGTGGGGAGTGTTAGAGAGAAAGGTGTTAAAAAGAAATGTGAAAGAAAAACAGGATGTGCCAAAAACTGGACAAGAATGATGAAAGAGATGTGTATGTTCTTCATTATTTTTATTTACTTTTACTACACTTAATATAACATTAACTAGATCTTAAACATAATGTAATCTTGATCATCGCATAATCCTAATTGTAATCCTAACCCTAGTCTTATCCTAATTCTTATCATAATGTAATCCTAACAGTGATCTTGACCATAGGTTTAACCCCATCCTAATCTTGGCCAAATTGTAATCCTAATCTTAATCCTGACTATAAAAAAATCTTTCCCTAAATTTAACTGCAAAATTTAACCACAGTCTAATCCTAACATTAATATGAATCCAACCTTAAGACTAGGTTTTTATCTACCCCTAATCCTAAACGTAATCAAATCCTAACCTTAAACCTAGCTATAATCTAAGTTTAAATCTAGCTCTGATCCTAAATCTATTTATAATCCTACTCTATTCTTAACCACAGTCTAAATCTAACCTTAAACCTAGTTCTAAACCTAATCCTGTCCAGTTTAGATTACCGTAACCTAACCTAGACTAACTATAATATAGTCTTTCCCCAAATGTAAGCATAAATTAGTCCTAAACTTAAACACTTGTCTTAAAGTCAACCAAGTTTGGGGAATATTTTAGTTTTCTGCAAGAAGACATTCAGTTCCATCATTTTAACGTAAATTAATGAGTGTTTAAAATCTCACTGAAATGTAGAAGTCAAATAATATTTTGGTTTTATTTAAGAGTTCGGAGGTATATGAACTCCTTAAACTAGATTAGAATCAATTCATTGGAAATGGGAGAAGCAGATAAACATTAAGAGCAGCTCATCATCACCACGTTTCCCAAAAAGCCACAGCAGTGTCAGCATCCGAGCCGTAAATTATAACATTACCTCTCACACACACACACTGCGCCTCATTGGGATTTTTACTACACTCAACTGAAATGTGAACCGCAAACAAGGTTTGTCACGAGCCAGGGATGAGGTTTACCGAGGATCTGCTTCCAGTAAACGAGGATCTGACTCATGTGATGATGAAGGAGCAAACTTCTGAATCCTCCTCCTCCTCCTCCTCCTCCCACAGGAATTCTCACCAGTATCCGGAAAAGCGTCGGCCAAGACCCATCACACATGCAAGCCATCAAAACGGCATGCCTCAAAGAAGCAAGTCTTAAAGAAAGAAGTTAACGTCACTTACGGCTCTAAAAAGTTGATGCTACTTGTTCTCATTGATTAATCCAACTTGACATTTTTGAGATTTGAGCGCACTTAGATTTTTAAATAATTCCAAAACTTGCATAATTTCGAGTTGCACTGAAATTTTGAAAAATTATGCATGTGCTAAATACTTAACATTTTTAGTTCAAAATGGCTGAATGGATGTGGACCACTAATCCTAAACCTTAACCCTAGCTTTATTTTCCTTAATAAAGTAGTTTTAATAGAAAATACATCAGTAACTTCTCCTCAATTCAAATGCAGTTTTATGCTTGAAAAGTGTAATTTTGTAATTTTAAGAAAATCAGTTTCCTCAGACACTTTGTGTTGAACTTACTCGAGAGGGTTTTACGGTGCAGTGGTATTACGGACAAATGTGTGCGCATTTTTAAGATTTATGGAATTTCCTGCATCGTTATTAAGCAGATAATGAAGACAATGGGTATCATTAAGATTCTGACCTTTTGACCTGCTGTGAAACTCATACAAAATTCATAAACGCAGAGTATCACTTTACCCTGATTTACGTCGTTCCGACTTTCTGACACCGTCACTGTAATTTGTGGTCGATTTTTGCCCTGTGTCTCATTTTCACTCAATTTAGTGCATCATTTAAAGGAAACAAAAGGAATCACACATTCTTTTAAGTAAAACATGATGTAAATCTGACTTGTTTAGCAAATAGGATAGAAATAGGATAGATGTCATTAATATTATGTGTGGTTTAGCATAAAAATGTCATTTCTTTTAAGAAAAAACATAATCTATGCAGAAAAAGCGTCTTTATAGATGAAAAGTTCTTATTTTTACACGCAATGTTAAGTTTATGAACATTTTTTGGTAAACATTTAAAAACTTAAGGGTCTAAAGCTGAAATTTGAACCTATTGAAATTTACATCAATAAAAAGAAACTGTTTGATCAAAAAAGTTGGACCTATGTACAAAGAAAATTGCAAAAGTTCAAAATTTTGTGTAAAATGTTTAGAGTTGATGGTCATGTTTATATTTTGCAGGCTTTTAAGATTCTGGATCTAAACCTGAAGTCTGAACATACTGAAGTGTGTGTCAATAAAAAACAGATGGGTCAGAAAATGTTACAATAAACAAATTTTTCAGTATATAATTGGTGGTCAAGCTAATTTTAAAAGGCGTTAGCTTAAACGTGGCTTTAAAAAATTACAAATAGCTATGCAGTGTGGCAAAATGAGAAAATACAAGCGGGAAGCCTGAAGTCCTCATGCACTGAAAATTCACTTTATTAGTGTCATTAGCGGTTTGTGTGGTTTAGTTTAAATTCTCTTACGAAAAACCTGGTTTTACAGGGAAACACACCTTCAGTATGCGAGTGGAATAAAATCGAGTGACTCACAGTCTGGTGAAACACATCTGGAACAAAACAAGTCAGAACACGTCAAAGAATTTTCTTGAGTTCATGCACTGGCACACCTCAAACATGAGAGAACACATTTGCTGCTTTTGCTGCATCGAACATGCCGTTGCTTTAGAGAAATGTTGAAGCTTTATATTAAACCACAGCTTAACTTCTCAGTAAAATGAGGTTTTACTTAATTGTCGTAACTTTCATCATGTTCAGACTTCAGGTCAAGTCATTTTTTGCCACTTACACCACTTTAATGTATAATATATATATATTGTACTGCTTTATTAATGCTATAATACATTTATTACATACTATACATTCTGTTATTTAATTTTTTTTTACATTCTTGCCAGATCGGTCTTGATGAATTTGTTCTGCGTTCTGGATTTTGGAACATGAAACAAAAAAAGGTGAAGTGGTATCCAATAGCAACCAGCAGTCCTGCTGCATCTTAAACAGAACTGTGTCTTAATTTTAGTAAGATCATTTTTTTTTGTAGATGGTCTTTATCTTTTTATAACATTGACATGTTGCAACTTGAAGTATGCACCTTAAAAACGTGACATTACATAATAATAAAGAAATAAAGGACAAGGTTTACAAGGCACACACACCAACACACACACACACACACTCACACACACACACACACCTTGTGTACGTTCACGGTGTACAATCCAGTCCTTCATTCTTCCCGTGGTGTGGTGTGTAATAAAAGACGAGATGAAAGACGTCAATGCCTCGAGAACAAGACTCCATTCAGAAGCTTTACAGAGCATCACAATGGCTCTGTTCTCACAAACAAATAAAAAAAACAACTAAAAAAGTAACAAACAAACGAAAAACTAATATTATTGTTATCTTCAGGCAGCCATGTGGCACAAACGCGAACGTCCATGGAAATGGCGTTAATCATCCGATTGGATAACAAACAGTAGCTTTAAGAGATTAAAAGTTGGTTCAAATGAATTTACAAATAGCGATGGAATGTGGCAAAAGGCTACCATAAAGACGGCTTTTGTCAGAGGATTGGTGTTGAATTGGCAGAAGTGGCATCTGATTGGCTACTGTGCCCATTGCATCATAGTACGCTCTTGGCGGCTGCGAGAGCTTTAAAGCTGCCCACTGCTCCTTCACTGATGGGTCAAATGCCAAGGTCACATTACGTCGAGGTGCACTGTGTACCGAGCTGTGTTCACAATGACAAATAATCACTCACGTTTTACTCGTCTGCTTCTTAGCAGCTTTTCAAGGTGCTTTTAAAGTTGGTCAAAATCTCAGAACAGAGCCCTGACGGACACCAACTCGTTACGGCATGAATGCTCGTGAAAGTTTGTTTGGCCGGTGCTCAAATTTACGTTTTCCAGCTGGAGACCCGGAGCCATGACCTCCGACCCCCCTGCAAACACTCCGGCCCAACCAAGTGTGTGTGTGTGTGTCAGTGTGTAAATGTGTGTGTGTCAGTGTGTAAATGTGTGTGTGTGTGTAAATGTGTGTGTGTGTGTGTGTAAATGCGTGTGTGTGTGGGAATTGCTTCCTGGGCAGTTTCAGTTGAAAAAGAATGCAGACAAAGAAGTCTTTGTGCCCGAATTTGGGGGATAAAAGAAAGAAAGAAAGAAAGAAGCTCTCGTTCATCCCGTCGGACGGTGACTCAGGGTCGAATTCAGAATTATCATGAAAATGTTGAATTAATAATTAATTTCTTGTTCTGAGCTAAATGTAGATGTTCAAAGCCACGCTCACTATGTCTCGAATAATCACAGTTCTCCTATTCGTTCTTAAGGGATGAGTCAGTGAATGTACGTTTATTTGACCGTTTTTCTAAGGTACCTGTTCTCCTTCTTTTTCTCTTTCTCTACTCTCTCTCTCTCTCTCACTTTCTAAACCATACTATCTTTTCTCTTTGTCATATTCCATAATCTGTCTCTAACTCTTATTTTGCCATACATGTTCAATTTTTCTTCTTTTTTCTTACTACGAAGTTACCTGATCTTTCTTTTTTCTTTTTTTCTTTCTTTCTTTCTTTCTTTCTTTTTCTCTCACTTTCTTTCTCAATATACAATATTCTCTCTCTTTATCATATCCAATATTCTCCTTCTCTCACTTTACCATATACGTTTATTTGCCGTTTTTCTAAAAAGGGACCCCCTCTCTCTCTCTCTCTCTCTCTCTGTCTATTTCTCTCTCTCTCATTTTTCTTTTGCTCATTCTCTCTCTGCCTCTCTCTATCTTTCTCTTTCTCACTCTTTTTCTTTGTCTCACATTTTCTTATCTCTCATCTCTCTCTCCTTATCACTCTCTTTCCCTCCATCTCTCTCTCTCTCTCTCATCCCAAACAAAGGCTGTTCTGTTCAGTAAAACTCTATTGACTACATTTTCGTTGCTGGTGGTTTTGTTTGCAGTAGAGCTGCTGTAAAACGAGCTTTTCATTTTTGTTGCTGATCCACTTACACAAGCACAAGCTTTAACCCTGATGCTGAAGAAACGCTTTCTAACATTTTAGCTAGAATCTGATTAGAACATTTGCAGTGTGAACGTAGCTTTAATGTCTCTACAAATCCTTTAAATGAACTCAACAATATAAATTGTTATCGTCACCACTTGTGATAAGCATGACCTTTCCGGATTAGTTTTTCCCTGCAGCATTTACGTGAACTGAAACTAAGCGTGTGTACATGTGAGAACATACAGTGCGTCGCCCGGAGGCTCGTTCCCATCACAGTTCCACTGAAACTCTATTGAACACAAGCGACATGTTGGGATTTCAACAGTACACAAGATTACACACATGTGCATGAACACATGACTGACTCTTACTGCACTACAGACATTATATAAGTTTTGGTAAATGTTAAAACACTGTTTGTGAATGTATTTTAATTTAATTTATTTACTTTTTATTCAGTTTAAGTGTTTATGGGTTTACTAAAGGTTTAATTAAAAAAAAGTGAATTTTCACTTTGCAACTCACTAAAATCTACACTTTTTCCTTTTTTTTTAAATTTATGTGTTATTTTAATGAGCAAGGTTTAAGGGCACTTAATGATGTTCCATTTCCAAAATATGAAAAATAAAGAAACATTAATGAACAAATTAATAAACGCAAAATTTTATTTCACAGGCATGTTCAAATTAAAATATTAAACACAATTTTAGGTTTACCATACATTGCTGGAGATGCTGACTCACTGCCATAAAGTTTAAAAACAAAAAGTGGTTTTACGATATAAACGTCGGGTCCAGGATTTCTCTGAAATGATAAGTGTTCAGGGAATTATGACGTGATGACTGATAATGTGAAGAGGAAAATAAATACAGAAAGCAAGGGATGATTTCACACTGACACAGATCATAGTGTTTGCAGATTAATGGAGGTTAAATCCAGATCAGATGTGCCCACAGAGATCATTTCAACAGACTGTAAATAAAATTGGGAAGAAAAGTGCTGAGCTGACAGAGGTTTTACAGTAATTTCCTGTTGTGCCATAAACAGGTTACGGCTTGAGAAACGTGATGAGGAAATCTCAGTAAATGGAGACATAATAAATTACAAATACATTTCTAAAACGTCATAAATGTGAAAGACATAAGTCTAGCTAAAAATATTTTGGTGTTGTTAGAAGAGCAGACTGCTGATGTGTGTTTGGTGCAGAAGGCGGTCGGAGGTAATTCGATGCTATTCAGCAAAATTGAGACGAGCTCCTCCTGCCACCCCCTCACTCCGCCCTCCCTGGGGGTAACGCTGCCCTCCCTTCCTCCCTCCCTCCGGACAGCTGGACCCAGACCAGATGGAGCCGTTGCCATGCCGACATCTCCCTCCTTTCTTCCTCTTTGAGGACAGAATAAGCGAAGACAAAAAGCCTCCAAGTCAGCGCTCAGACCTTCGACTTCCTTCTCACACTTTCCCTGCATTCGGGACCGGGACGTTAAAGTCTATACCATGTTTTATAACATAACTTATTATGTTCCTATCCAAAATCATAAAAGTTTTCAGATAAATAAGGGTGAAATCTTTTCAATTCAGTCCAAAATTCTGAAATATATATGAACATTTTGGAGAAACATTACATTACATATATTATAACATAAGCTTAAAAATCTTAGCAAAAAATACTATGCATTTATATAATTTATTTATTTATTTATTATAAATTGGTTTATATAATTTCTATAATTGCAGGATAACAAACTACCTGTTGATGGGGTCATTTTAAAATATATATACACACTTAAAAGTATGTATAGATATTTTATCAATATATTGATACTTTAACGTCATTGTGGCAAAGAAAATGATTAAACTAAATAAAAATAACTTTGTAAAATAAGTATTTAACTAGTCATGTCCAAACTTGACTAACAAATCCTTTTAATTTGTAGTTTTATGAATTAGGAAAAGAATCATATTTTGGCTAAAAGGTGTTCCATCCAATTTTGGCCAATGCGACATGTTGGAATATAAATATAAATAAGATAAAACTAACATAATATAGATGTTTTCCTACTTTATAGTCTACACATTGCAGTGAGCACCGTCCTGGGGTGCGTTTCCCAAAAGTGTAGTTGTTAACTACGTTAGCAACTAACATAGTGTACATTAGCAGCTAACATAGCAACTACGCTTTTGGGAAACACACCCCTGGTTGCTTTAGATCTTTCTGGAAGAGACTACATACCCCAACCTGTAATGAAGTGGGCTTTTGACCAGCGCAATGCTAATTACCATGTTGGGAGGGGGGTTAGAGTCTAAACCTCTCAAATCTTCGCATGACCTCCAACACCTGCATTAACCCGGCAAACGCCGTCCAAAACAAGACACACAGGAAAGCAATTATCACATCCATCACTCTTACTCCTCTATCTGCCTTTGATCTTATGAGAGCATTCTTCTAACCTTTTAATTTTTGGTTTATATTATTGGAATATCACATGCTAGACATGTATACCTTAGTTGAGTTTTTCCAAAGGTCCAAAGCTACTCACTGAAATATGTATTTTATGTGAAAATACTAATTCGAACATGATATCATTATCCGAACCGCTTAATCCCAACTGGGTCACAGGGGGACCGGAGCCTACAAGGTGGCAACCAACCCTGGGCACGGTAACTACATTAACAACTATGCTTTTGGGGAATGCACCCCTGGATAAGAGCATCCGCTAAATGCCATAAGTGCAAATCTATAGCTTATTGTAATGGAAAAAGATGGAATTGAGCTGATATCTGGAATACCTGACATTTGGCAGATGTTCATAACCAGACCTCCTTCTAATTCTTGATTACAAGAATAGTCTCCCTGGAGCAGCTTTTAGATTAAAGGTCTTGCTCATGCTGGTAGTGCTGGAGGTAGCATAGAACTGGAATTGAACTTCACCACCACAGTCTTCCTCTTTTGGTTCATAAAATGGTCACACTTCCCACCCATCTTTCCACTGGCTTCTCGCTACCCATTTCTGTATTTCCTCATGTTTAAATTAACTCACAAGAAGGTTGTTAACATTTCCGATGTGATGAAACCATGGAAACAAACTACTAACCACCCTGAGTTGGAAAAATTCCTGATATATTGCGAGGCATTCACCAAATGCCAAATTTCTCATTTGAAAAACAAAGCACAAGTTGATCAAAATTGTGGTGCAGTTGGTAGTGTAACGGTTAGGGAGTCTGCCTCATGATCCGAAGGGCCGCCGGTTCAAGTACCAGACCGGTAAGCAAGGTACCATCCCTCAATTTCTTCAGGCTAATTTACACCCCAGCACAGGGTCTACTGGAGGCTGTTGAACTAAAATAATTAGATGATGAGATCATTTAAATTTACGGCTTTTAGCAGACACTCTTATCAAGAGCAACTTCTGTTTTCCTAATTTTAGGGACAATCTCCCTGAGAGCCGTGTGGGGTTCAGGGTCTTGCTCAGGAACCCAGTGGTGGTAGTTCCGGAGGTAGGATTCAAACCCACAACATTTTTGGTTCAAACTTGAGCATCCTAACCACTACAGTAGACCACCTCCACCCCGATCACACACTTTTGGTTATTAATTATTTAGTGATCTGAGTCTCTGGAGATGCCTGGGGTTTTGTGAGCTTCTAGAAGACTTTTTACAATGTTCATATCATTTTTAAAAAGTAAGTAAATCTCATATTTTCCAAGCCAAGAAAATGTTCCTGTACTTTTGTCTGCATGTTCTTTCGTTTGTTATGTGAAAATCAGGCCCGGTGGCAGATGGTGTCCGTCTAACACCAAATTCTTTTTAGATGCAACATGTTGCGATCTGCTGAGACAAATTAGTTCACCAACCAGACCAAAAATCAAGTTGTTTATTAAACTCCAGTCTTGCTGACGATCGAAGACTTGCTTAAACGCAAAAATTCCCTCCGAACACTTATAGCAGCACTGCACACTCCTGCTTTTCAAATACCATGTTGTGTAATGTTATGTTGAAATCAGAATCATTAAGGTTATTATACCAACTGCCTCAAAGATCATGACTTTCACTAATGTTTTTTTTTATTTAAAATTGGTTCATAGGTAAGAGCAAAATCTACAAAATTTATGAAATGAAGAGAAACTCCTTGTGGTTCACAAAAACGTTTGACTAGTAATGTTCAACTCTAATCCCAAACCAAATCCCTGAGCACACTTTTTCTCAAATGGTTTGTTATCTCCAAAATTTATAACCGTGATTAAGGATTGTCACGGCCACGTCTAATGCGCTTTCCTGATGGCTTTTCCTCTGGCTCTTTATTGCCTCGTTTCATGCTGAGACTTTTTATGAGCTTTTTAAGGTGTCTCCAGGAGGTCTGGCCTCAGCTTTGTCTTGTCCATTAGTTAGAGACTCCGAAACCCAAATCTGTTTGCCTGCTCAAGCGTGCATGGATTCTAACCTCTGACCTCTGACCGCTTTGACCACGAAAAACTTTGGCAGAACAAATAGGCAGGACTGGATTTTTTTGCTGCCTTTCTGGCCTGGAAACTAGGGTTGGGCGATGTGATGCGACAAATTAAAATCATGATTAAATAAACATTTTATCTCAATTACGATTAATGAACAATTTTGTTTTCTGTTTTTTGCCCTCATAGGTCACTAACAAGGTTTGTACTGAAAATATGTTCAAAAATTAAAGCTGGGATTTTTTTTTCCTTAATTAGCAAGTGCATACTTGAGATTTTAAAATGATTAATGGAACTCAGATGTAGTGCAGATGCAGTAGAACTGGATGAGGCAGTCAGATGACAACAACAAACACACAAAAGCGACAGTACATGAACAGAACCTGGGGAAATATTAACAGTTGTTTTTTTATTAAGTACCACCAGAATTTTAAAAATAACTAATTATCCACATTCTGTGATCTATTATTTATACTATTGGTCGTAATGATGTGTCTAATGATTTTGGCGTAGGGTCAAGACTGAGCTGACTTTTTAAGAAATTGTGTTGCATTGCCAAAAATAGGTTTAGAACCACTTCTCTAGGCTTTAAAATCTAGAACGAACAGAAAGTCATTTGTTCTTTTAAAAAGTACATTTCTTTTATTAACTCACAAATGACAGAACCTGCTTCAAAAAAAAGGCTAAAGACCTCAACAAAGCCACCTTTTGAAGTCATGATCGACTACCACCAACCTCACCACACCTCATCTATGCATCCCTCTTTCATCCCTTTTTGCACTCGTTGTCTTCTCCAGGAAAGCACAGAAAGCAGACACCTCTGATCTTAAACCACAAAACCACACAGAGATACCATGCAGGGGGCAGATGGGCCAGATGTGATTTTATCAGCAGTCTCACAGGTCATTTCAGGTTTCTGTTTGCACCAGGTGTGAAGTTTTCGGGTTACAAAGCTGTTTTTGCAAATCACTTTTTTGCACCGAAATGTGAAGAGTTGACGTTGGGAAAACTCGCACTGATAAGTGAGAGAAGCCTCAGTGACTCGATGGATCTCACAAATGGTCGTCTTTTTTTTTTTAAATCACTTTTTTCACATATTTGGCTCACACTCAACAGTGAGGTCCGGCCAAAAACTGAGCACTGTTAATAGTTTTTAAAGCTCGAAATATTAGGTGTCATGAAGTGTAGCAAGAAAGTAATCTTTTTAAAAGGCGTAGGTAAAATGATTATGACTAATGACTTCCTGTATGGAAACTGTAGACATAAATGCCAAGTTCCTACTTTCAGTATTTCATTACACTTTTTTGCACACACTGAGATTTCATACATTAGTCAGCTACTTATACATGCTAAAAATTCACTCATGATATTTCTCAAATCTTTTTGTTAATTTTGTTCTTAAGGAGGACTTTCAAAGAACATTACATTATACAACTATAAAATGGTAGAAATGTTAACAACTGTTTTGCACAGGCAACAAATTTGTGCAAGAGTTACACCTAAAAATCTGTTTGTAGTTTAACCCGTCATTTCTAAGGCTGTAAACGCACATCCCATGACTGGAAAAAGTTGAAGTGTGTCATGCATGAGTTCATCAATAATGTTCCTCATTTTGGTGTTTTTGCTTCTCACTTTCCATTGTGATTAGTCACCTGCTCTTTACTCTCTCAACAAATTGACTTTATGTAAAAAGGTCGTGACTCATAATGAACTGCTGCATTGACTTTGTTATCAGTTTTCATTGTTACAATAAGGTTTACTTTGACTTTGACTTTGACTTCAACTTTTTAAAGGAAAAAGTTAATGGAAAATGTGAATACGCTACATTAACTTAAAACTGAAAGTTACAACTGCGGCTGTGTTAATATATCATGCACACTCTAAGAAATTGCATCTGGTTCAAAGTTATGTTCAATTATTGCTGTAAAGTAAACTGTATTTACTACTTATTTCAAATCATAGTTTAGCTGTAGCTTTGCATTGCTCCATAAGAAATCCCTGTTTGTTATCACACGTAGTACTTTACATTCTACATGGTTTATCTGTATTTATCTGTATATTACTGGTAACAACCACAATTTATTGTTTCAATTTTGGACATTTTAATACATAAAGTTGCTGTGTGGCTTATTACAACATTCTCTTTTAACACAGTCATGAAAACTCCTAAACTTGAAGTTGCATATTTTTATGTAGTGAAGTCAGTTTGTATTTGTTTCTTTTTTAGTATGTGTCCATATCAAACACATACCTATATTTTTAGGTCAATAACACTAATTTACTAACTAATGCTAGTTTCTATCAGCACTTGATGCTAACATGGCATAATGTGATTTCAGCTAGCAGGAATTAGCTTTGATGAAGCTATGTGATGGAGCAAAGTAAGTTTCCATTTGTTTTATTCTTTAAAAGGATTCAGCATTGTACACAAGTAGACAATGTTCTATTCTGCTCATCCATAATGGTTTTAGTAATAAACACTGGGACTGCTGCAAGTTGTACTTTTGAATTTATAGAGTATCTGCCAGTTTTCTGTAACTTCTGCAAAGGCAAATTGGTTCAGGGTAAATGAAATAAAATGTAATAATCTGGAAACAGCTAATATGTCCAACTACAATCATTTTAATGTAAAACATGTCAAGCTCAACATGCCACTACAGATTTTATCATGTAAACCCAAATGTAGTAGAGATTGGGAAAACGAGTTGAGGTGTAAAACAGCAGTGAAACCCTAAAGAGGGCGAGAAAGTGGGGCAAAACAATAGATAATGGGGCAACAAAAAATCTGCCCCATTTCCATATGAAAAGAGAGTCGACCCCCAGCTCAGACGGGGGAGGAAGGAATCTTTACCTCCTCACACATGCCAGAAGAGGAGAAGAGGATTTACTCGGTCTGGGGTTTATAAAAAGAAGCCAAAATCTCCCCTAAATCCTCAGCAGACTTTTGGCCAGACCTCAAACACTTCTGAAAGACGGAAGTGTCACGGAAAAATGGGGAAAAAATCTTCCAGGAAGGGGATTTAAAATAAAAGGTGAACTTCATAATCAGCATGTGGTTAGTGTGTTTGTAGCGGATAAGTTCCACAAATGATAGCAGGAATTTCATTAGCACATCAGAGTCAGTTAGATAATTAATATAAAACGTTGTAATATGTTGCAAAATATTTTACAATAAATTATCATTTAAAAATTATTCATTATGATAATTAATAACTATAATCAATATTAAAAGCCAGAGAAAAGAAATACGTTTTTAAAGAAACAACAAAAAAATTGGTGCATTATACAAATAGGTATGAAAAGTTATTTCAACACAACAAAAAATAATTTAAACACATAATTCCCCATCATATTAAAATTAGGGGAAAATAATCCTCTTTTCCTGATCTAAAACCAGTTTTGTTTAAAATTAATGTATATTAAGATCAGCTTCAGTTTAAACTTTCCATATGAAAACATGATTTTGTAAAGGGTAATGTCATAAAACTGCTCTATCTGATGTGGAATTTTAAATCAAGCTCTTAGATCAGTGTTTTTGAAAGTGAGAAATCCAGAAATATCATGCGCTAATGAATCATTTGCAATTTATACAACTGTAAACTGTAGCTTTTGTGATTTGATCTGAGTGGAAGTGATGGGGTTCAGCATATGATATCGTCTCATATCGAGCACCGGCTCCGGTATTGAATCGAGTCGTAATCGTATCATAGCAGACTTTGTGATTTCCTCAGAAGCTGTAACAATTTGACATCATAATGAAATTCTTGATTTACACCCACAAATAACCAGCAGCTGCGAGCACTTTCAAGTATTGAGGCTTGGTAGCCTCAGAAGAGCAAGAATATTGCCTATATTTCATATTATATATTATATTTTATCATTTTTTTGCACTTCAGGGGTGTGTGTGTGTGTGAGCAAGGCTCTCCGTCATCAGATTAAATCCATAACTCATCTTCATGTGAGCAGCGGTGAGGGAGGGGGGATGAGAAATAGCATCTAGATGTTGTTTATCGCTGTTTATTTCCCCCGGATTAATTCCGGAGAGTGTGGGAGGGAAGACGGATCGACTGGCATAAACGAGGAGGAGGAAGAAGAGAACGAGGAGGAGTAGGAAGAAGAAGAAGAAGAAGAAGAGAAGAAAAAGGAGGAAGAGCAGAAGGAATATTCCAGAAGGTTCTGATTCTGGACTAGACAGAGCAGCAGCAGAGCATTAATCAGACCTGTCACTACTGCAGCATAGGGAGACTCACACACGAACACACACACACACGTGCATACGCAGCACAAGCTCCAAACACATCCACACACACATGCATACACAGGAATATGCATAAGCTTAGACACACATGCATACGCAGCACAAGCTCCAAACACACCCACACACACCTGCACACATATGCATATGCACAAGCCAAAATACACAAGCGCACACACATACATGCGCGTGTACAAGCTGCTACACACACATTCACACACACACATGCGTATGCACAAGTTCAAACACTCAATCTAGACATGCATGCATATACATATGCACAAGCTACACACACATGCAAAAGCTGCACACACACATGCATTCATAAGCTAAACAAGCACATACACACATGCACAAGCTAGATATACAGATACACACATGCACACTCTAGATATACACATGGATATATGCACAAGCTATACACACACACACACATGCACACATGCACAAGTTAGACACACACGTACATGCGCACACTCACTGCCATACGCACATGCATGCACATGCACAAGCTAGACACACACACAAACACATATTTGCACAAGCTACACACATACATTCATATGCACAAGCTCCACATAGCAGCAATCTTTCTAAAACATACCATTTAGCAATATTATCATCTGCAAACATCTTCTAATATGAATATGAGACTAAACTAATCCCAGCATTACTCTCTCTAACACACACACACACACACACTACACCAAAATCCATCTGCTAAATACATCCAGTATCTGTGTGGTTTACTCTGTACTTCCACTCACCATAATCACTTCACCACAGCACATCTCCTGCAGCTGATCCCGGCTCAGTGCTGCAAACACTTTGTCTCTCCAACACAAGACGTACATTTGTATGTGGAAATTGTACTGTAATTGAGCCTGAAGATACAACTTGACAAATGAAAAAAACTGCTGAACAAAACTGCATGACCAGCGCTCGTTTGATCATTTGCTAAGACTGACCCCATCCAAATTTGAAGTTTTGTGGTTTTCTCAAATGCCAAGGTTGTGGGTCATTTAAAAAAAAACACATAAAATGGGGCAGTTGGGAGCGCAACGGTAAGGGAGTGGACCACGTGATCGGAAGGTTGTCGGTGCAAGTCTCAGACCAGTAAAGGTACCACTGAGGAACTCGTGAGCAAGTCTCATTGCTCTAAAGCTGCCCACTACTCTTTCTCAGATGGGTCAAAAGCAGACGTCACATTTGGTTGTGGTGAACTGTGTGCTGTGGTGTGTTCACCACAGATGGTGAGAAATAATCACTGGCTTAAAATACAGCTTGAAAAACGAAGCAAGATGAAGCTCTCAACTGCAGCCACATGCTAATGCCACATGCTAATGCTCCTGCTGGAAGACGGATGTCTCTGGTGGCAGAGACGGATGGCGATCGCGTTCCCCGACCCCCACTCGCATCTCCTCTTCATTGTTGATAACATTAGCATGTGAGGTTCTCCTTTAAAGCAGAGACAAAAGCTGACTCAGTTGGGCTTCTGAAGCTAACCTCGTAGGCGTAGCGGTTTAGCATGACATGACCATTTAACACTCACTTGTGAGAAAATGCATAGGATATAGTTTGTCGTTTGATAGTGTAATTATTATCTGCTGCAAAAGCACTTATGATCTAACTCTGTCCCACACACACACACATGCACAAGATAACACATGCACATGTGAAAACACAGATATGATGCACACACACAATCACATGCATGGAGAATCTAGACACACATACGCACATATACACACAGCCATGCACAAGCTAGACACACACATGCACATAGTCACACACGTGAAAACACAGAGAAACACACACATGCACATGCATGCACAAACTAGACACATACACACATACACACACACACGCACAAGCTAGACACATATACACACATGCACATGCACACATAAAACACATATTCACATGCAGGCATAATCTACACACACACTTGCACAAATCTACACACACACACACACACACACACACCTCCTCCTCTCTTTAGATTGAACACAGCAGCACCCATCCCCCTCTCCAGGGAAATGTAAACAGTCCCATTCAGTCCCAGCAATCCTCTGGCCCACTCTCACACGCACACACACATAGACACACACAATCAGTGCAGGGCCATGGGGGCAGCCATGTGACTGACAGGCAGACCGCACCTCCCCTTTAATGGACAGAGTGAAGGACTAGTCGACTGCTGCTGTTCACACACACACACACACACACGAGACCGAACAATTCAACACAATCAAGTTCAGAGTTTGAGACAATCTTCGATCAGTGTGCAAAGAGATAAAAAAAGGGGAGATGTTCTTAAAATTGTTTTAATACAAAAGACATCTCAGTAAATAACAATCATAGAAGTCGTTAATTTTTTTGTCCCCAAACGTAGGTCCAACCCCAGTCTCGAGATGCGGAATCCCAAAATTGTCTCTGAAACAAACAAAACCGCAACAAAAATGTTAATAATTTCTGCTTTTAGTTTTCTTAAATTTATTTCAATACAAAAGATATTTTAACCAAAAAAAACATCATGGAAGACATTTACTTTTTGTCTCAAACGTAGGACCAACCCCGATCTCGAGGTGTAAAATCTAAAAATTATTCAAAACTCAGTTTAGGTCTGAAACAGACACACACAAATACAAAACACAAAAAAATGGAAAATTTCAGTTCTTTTGTGTTTTTTAAATGTTTTAACACAAAAGATACAGCCAAAAAATTTAGCCAAAACCAAATGGAGATGCCATTTTTTGTCTCCAAATGTAGGTTTATTCCCAATTCGCAAATGAAGAGCATGACATTTGTCCACAGAATAGGTCTAGGTCAGAAACACACACACACACACACACACACCCCAACACGTAAATAGACTCTGACCCATATATTTCACAGAGCTTCAGAACAATGAGAGCTTTTTCAATCCCCCTGAGGAGACATCTGAGTAGAGACAGAGAGGGCAAGTTGTTTGTAAGGATACACACTTGAATAAATGCCACACATACACACAGACGCACAAGGAAACACACACACACCCTTGTCTATCTTTTTGAGGTCCCATACGATATACTGGCATTTTAAAAAATGGAGATCTGTACCTATGTGTATAACTTTGCAGTTAATGTCTACAGTATGAGTAAAGAATTATATTACTCTTTAGCTTTTAGTTGATTGTAAATCTTTTGGTTTCCATAGTTGTAGGACAGTTCATACAACATTTCACTACATGTTGTACTTGTATAACTACGTATGTGACAAATTAAGAATATTGAATCTTCAGTGTTGTATTCAGAATTAAATTAGCACCAAATCTGATTATTGCATCACCCACCAAACCTTAAACATCAAGCTGCAACACCTTGTGAAATGACAATTATCACTTACAACAGTATTATTATTTTAATGATACATGACAACTTTAACAGTAAATACTAAAATCCATTTATGATCAAATTCTACACTTACCTGGTTAACTTTTTACAATTACAAGTTACAACGAATATTCAAAATGTTCCCCATGAAGTTTGAAAGAATTTTGAGAAACAAAAAGAATTACAACAGTGAAAGTCTAACCTTAACTTAAGTAACCAACAATGAATCCTTTACTTATTTTAGTTTTTCACCTGAAACCTGAAACTTTCTGGTAAAAACCATGAGAACTTTTTCTCAGATCTGCAAAAAAAAGTCATTACAAAGACACAAAAATGCAAAATATCAGAATTTTGCATCTTTTAAAGAACAATCAGGAATCTCACGCAAGTATTAAGGTTCAATTAAGCATTATATAATGAACAAGTTAGCTGCATTAGAGCCTTCACTTGGTTTGCGATTTGATTGCACCATAATCAGCAAAAAGTAACAAATTATATTTTGCATTTTACACACTTTGAACTTTGCAGTAGTTTAGATGTTGTGATTTACACCATAAACTTAAGGCCAATCAGTGTAAACTTCACTGTTACAAAATTAACTTTCAATCATGCAACAATCATGAACAACATAATTGGTCGCGTTGTGGAACACAGAGGCTTAAAAAACGTTAATTACGGGACAAAGAAAGTGGGTGGAAGTTGGAAATTCACACCTGACTGTCAGAGCGACAGTGTTAACTGCTCACACCAGTAAACAACAAAGCCATGTTCGGTCTTCCTGCCGAAAAACTTGTTAACGTTTCTGAAAGATGAAAGTGTTTGTTTACCGGATGTTTTCCCATCGGAGGAGTCTCGAGTTTGCTTTTTACAGGTCACTGGGCCTTTTGTGAGCCAACGAACCTCTTTATGGTTCATTAAAAGGAGTTTCTCTCTGTCTAAAAGCCTTTATGTTTGTATTACCTTCCAGCACTCCCTTTAAGCCACTAGTACATCCTCTATTCCGGTGCAGTTTACTACAAACTCTTACATACAAATTCTCAAGTGGACATTCTAAAAAAAGCCTCCAAGTGTTTTCCAGAGACCAAGGTTCAAGGTCATCAGGTTAAGATAAAAAGAAAAATATCTGTCTAAATAATTTATTGTTTCTGACAAACCACCCATTTCGGGCTTATAAATGTTGCTGAACCACAACTGAATAAGCAGTACACGGATTCTACTCATGCAGTTTAAGTTTCAAGCTTCCAGAAAACTCAGGAAGGCAGACGGTCAGCTGTACACTGGAGACAGTCAGGGACAGCAGGGCACCAACTGGACAGCTGCTTACGAAAGACAATAACAAACACTGAATAAGAACCTAAAAATGAGCACAAAATTCAAACTAAACATTCTTGAACCAGCCTTCAACAACAAGACTAATATTAGCAACAAGCTCGTAACAACGGTTAACATATAAGCAAGTATCTATAGATAGACACAATAGATAGATAGATCCCGCAAACAACAGTTTTGGGGGGACTGAAACAGTATAGTCTTACTGTAAAAATAATAATACAAGTCTCATTCTAATGTAATATTATTTCAGACAGTTCTAATGTGGAGCGTACCATTTTTTAACCTCTTTAGCATTGCTAGAAGCAGCAACTTGTTCATTCGTTCTCACTGACTGACTGGTGTGTTGGTTTGGTCCGTCATGGTGCTGTTTGAGGTGTGTTGGTAAATGCAAGCAGCGGCAGAAGTCTAACTTGTTGAAAATGCCTTATGTTACAACCATTTTCTTGTTGTAAGTGTTTGGTCTACAGATGTAAGCTAACGTCTAGAAGTTGACTCATTTACCGCTGTCTTTTAGAGGCTGCTTCAGTCAACGTTAGTAGAAAAAACGTCATTTTTTCATGAATAAATTAAACACTAACATATTAAGGGTTGTTTTCCTGAGTGTGGATTAAGCCTAGTCTTGGATTAAATACAAATGCAAATGTGATGGAGATTTACCACTGAATTTCAAAAATAGTCTAGGCTTAGGCTTTATCATTGTCTGAGAAACTGGTTCTAAGTGTTAAGCCATTATGCAATGTGGTAGCCATATGTGTAAGTGCAGTAGCTGTGCATGGCTTGCAAAGACTTGGCCTCAGAAACCCGACTGAGAGGGTGGAATTCCTTCTCTGCTTCTAATCCTCTTCACCACTTTATCTCTTTCTACTTTTTTCAGCACACAAAAATCACACAGCTTCCTCTAGTTAATCTAGTAATCTAGCTGTGTCTTCAGGTGAAGGTTACAACTACAAACCAGCTGAAAGTGCTGAAATACGGTTACCACATGTAAACCCCTTGAGTCACCAAACATTAAAGAATCATTTCTCCACACATGAGTCATTTCCCAGAAGCACTGAGGTGCTGTCGAATGACGACCAAGTCCACAAATTGATCTTCACGAAAGTTTAATGTAACAGAGACCCCTCGCTTGCATCATTTTCAATATCAAAGTAAAACGATGACGACCTCGGCCCTATTATTCCTTGTTAAAACGTAACCCCCTTATTAACAGATTTTTTGGCGGTTCCAGATGGCATGAAAAGTCATCGTTCCGGCGCTTGACGTGACATTGTTAATTAAGGAATTAGCTCTGCGACGTGGTGTTAGGCTAAGCAAATAATTACAAACCTGATTCATTTTTGGGATAACATTTCTTTTTGGCTAAACGGGAATCCACGCTTACTGCTCGTGGCTGGGCACGACCCAACAGGTTCAGCAAATGAAGGTTTTTGTACAGCCATCCGGCACAAACACACACACATAAACACACACTTGAAGATGCAAGCCAATAATTACAGGGAGTTTGAAATGCACCTCTGTTCCTGTAACAAAGCTGGAACACAAACTTTTGTCCAGAAAGATAACAACATGCATTAGAAACATTATTACACTGTGAGTCAAAAGAAAAGCTCTGCAGTGATTTTCCAAATTCCTAATTTTGCTACATGGTATTAGTGCATCTTGATGTACGATACCTCAAATATATCACAAATATTTTAAACATTTGTCAGATGCAAGCGTCGGTTGATAATAGACACTGACAACTTTGTGCCAGTGTCTATGAGGCATTTTAAACCTTTTTGGAACTTGTAATTGCACTGTTGTAGAATTCGCTCACAGATTGACATTTAATTGTTTGCTATTAAAGCTGTCATGTGTCGATAATAAGAAAGTATTATTGTCTGTGATAATGGTCATATTGTTGTTGTCATAAGTTGTGGTGAGTGATATAATCATTTATTCTGAAGGTAAAAAGCTATGGGCAAAGGTACAGTGTCCTTTAAAACCCCTCAAGTTCAAATTAGTCCATTAGGTCATTACCGGTCAGATTGTGACCTCAAGACAAGCAAGATAATCTCTGACACAGAAATGTCATGGTTGTGGATGTCAAAAATGTCAGACAAACAAACGCTTCTGGGACTTTCATGCACGTCAGTATCAATGCTAACTTGAGAGGCTCAACATGATCAAAAAATAAATTGTTTACTAGGGGAATAATGCAAACCAGACATGCTAAGAAATGGACTGGAGGCTTTAACTGGACACCAACAATGGAGTTCCTGATAAAGGACCCAGTTTGTACAAGTTTTTGACCACAAGTATATCTCTCGTCCATTGCAATGTTGCCGGTGCCATACCAGTGCAGTCGAAACAAAAATCTCTGTAACTTTATCCATAACGTTGATGAATGTGGACTGATTTCACAAATCCAGAATTTCCGCAAAATCCCAAAACTTTGTTGCTCTGGAACCAAGAATTTTGAATGTCATTATAGTTTAGTCTTTCGCAAGCAATTCCACAATAGAAATGAGAAAAAAATGCCAAAATGGTACATGAAGATATTAGGGAAGAACTAAAAGTTCTTTTTCACGTAACTGGAGACTGGTTCCCAAGTTTAGCACCGGCACCAACAGCAGTGCAGTAGAGATGAGTTACTAACAAGTTTCAGTAAATTACAACACCAGATTCCATCACCCAAGCCCAAATAACTCAAAAATTTACAGCTTCTCAGCTCCAATCACAGGCCAACAACACTTGACCTTCTGGTTCAGGTTTGCTTGAGGTTAAAACACACCAAGAATGTAGACCATCGGTCAAGAATGTGGACTGACATCTTCGAAGTGCTGGGAACGGCTTTATTCGCTTCACTGGTTCCAAGTCCAGTTCAGTTAAAAACATTTCAGATTAGGGTAAAGTCAGGATAAAGAACAATAGCACGCAGTGCACTTATCTAATAACTAGCTTTGGATCAACAAACTGTCACAATCTGCAAACTTGTAAGAAGTCACACTGTGAATCAAATTTTGCCAACACTTGCCAAGGTTATAACAAAGGTACAGAGCTCCCCTTTTTGACTCCCAGTGTTGTTTAATTCCCAAATGTTTTGGGGTAGACCAAATGGGTTGGGAAATTCTCAGCTTGTTAAAAGTTGGACCCTGTCCCCATCCCCCAGCACACTGGGAGGCCTCAGTGCTGCCTTTTCTTTTAATGCTTGGATAGGTCACTGCAGCAGGCACATGCACATCACAAATGTCGGAAGTACTTTATAAAAATAACCCCAACAATCATCTAAAAAAATCATTTGTGCATTTTTCTTCAAATTCTACGAACTATTCAACAAAACTGCTAAACTAGAAAGTACAACTATTACAATAACCTGGGATTCTGCAGAAGTTGTGCTACTTTTTATCCTAACCCTCAAGACATAATAAATCACAGGATTTATGCACATTTATAAATATTTTGAGTAAGATTCTCTACATGTTTTAAATCCAGTCATACTTGCAGGAATACACTTGAACCTGTGTAGGTAAAATATTAGCCACAAAGCTGTTTGGTGTATAATTAATGTTTAGCCTAACAAAGTGTAATGTGTCACGTTCTAAAATTACACATTAACAAAAGTTGTGTCTGTGGTGAAGCATCTAGAAACGAAACGAAAGTTATAGTCTGGTGAGTTCACATTTTGGACTTGTGAAATGCAGATGATAGTAAATAATGCAGATAGATATCAATTTCTTTCAACATTTTATTTGAAAAATACTTCAGAAGTCATCTCTCGACTGTGTAATACAATAATCTGATTTATCTCTCTTTTTTTGCAATACAGTGTTGAACTGTTTTGGTAAGAAAACAAAAAGTGCTAAGTGGTGGAACCAAGTCACAAGCAATCTGAACGGCAGGCACTGACCACCGCACACACACAACGTCCATCATGTCTTCTCAAAAACCTGGATGCTCACGCCAGATCCATAGCTAACGTCACCCAAACACACCTCAAATGTCCTCAAATCCTCCAGCTTCACGAAGAAGGATCTGGGAGAAGGATTTACAGTGTTTTTGTGATGAGAAGTTAAAAAAAACATAAGCATTCCATGAACTGAAATGGCAGCGTTGCAATTCTTCACAGTGCTCGAGTAGGGAACGCCTTCGCTACTTGCAGGGCAAAATGAACAGCAGCAAGAAAAGGGACCAGCCCTTTTTGTTTGTTTTTTCATCGTACCAGTCTCTTTTTTGGTGGACATGTCCATTTCGTCCTTAATATTCCAAGTCCAAGTCAATGGGGTCAACAGTGCATTGTCACGCTGGCGAACCCAATGACAAAGGGTTGCAAGCGTGCAAAAAAGGCAATGACGTGGGAAAAGGAGACAATGTATGAACCTTAGCTATCGCTTCTTCTTTTGTTTCAGGCTTTTCCTTCGCTTGACGATCATCTCATACAGCTTGTCCATCCCTTCATGGAGCCCTTCCCCGATGATGGCACAGGCTGGCTGGACATGATACGTGGTGGAAGGTGTCAACTCATGGAGTGCCAGCTGCTTCTCGATATCGGCCACTGGCAGCGATTTGGGAAGGTCCTGTTTGTTGGCGATAACCAGCAGTGGTGTACCCTGGTTCTCAGCAAACTTGGTAACCTTGTGCAGCTCAGTCTTGGCTTCCTCCAGCCTGTCCACATCCACGGAGTCCACCACATAGATGATGCCATCGGTGCAGCGGCTGTACGATTTCCACAGCGGGCGAAGCTTCTCCTGCCCACCGACGTCCCAGAAGTGGCAACTGATGCCCTTGGCCGTGCCATTGCTCAGCTTGATCTTCTCTGTGTTGAAGCCAATGGTGGGCACGGTGTTGACAAACTCGTTGAATTTCAGTCGGTACAGAACAGTGGTCTTGCCCGCTGAATCCAGGCCCAGCATCACAATGTGGAGTGACTGGAAGGTGGAGATGTTGGAGAAGCTGTTACCCATCGTCTTGCCCACTGTCTTGACAACGGACAGTCTCTAATAACGGTACGGCAGCGGTCCTCCAGGCACGACAATCCTTTTTATTAGTCAAAGACTGTTACCTGCATTCGTGCACCTCAATCAAAACTACAGTCTGTAGAAACCTGTCAGAATTGTCCTTATTTGTTTCTGAAGCAGCAGCAGAGACTCGACAGGGCGGCTCACATTAACATTCCCAGCACGATCAGCTTTTCTGTAGCTCCATTGCGACAACCCGGTACACTCTTTCCACCCCGGTTCCCAGTAGAAGAAGAAAAAAAGCTCTCTCACTCCAACTCTTCTTGGCACAGCAAATCCGGTTAATAAAACACCAATTCCGGTCAACAAATCTGCCCCGGTTTGACTCCAGTGCCCCAAGATATCCCAAGGTCCCGGCAATCCAAGGTCTGGAGCCCCAATCTCTATCAAATCCCACAAAAACAGCTGCTGCGTAGAACGTGGTGCTCAGTAGACGAAGCACAGAGAGGAAATGTGAGGTAGGGAGGACGCTGGACTGCATAACAGAGAAAATCCTCTCCCAAACCCCACCCCTGACTCCTCCTACAAGGGGGCCGTCCTTTATGCAACAACCAGGCATGCAGGTTACTGCAACATCATGCAGTGTAAGAACAAACCCACATTTTTTTTTACAAGATACATATTTGGGTTATATGGATATATTTATAAAAATAATGATTTCTTTGGCAGTTTAAGTCAAGAAAAAGTGATTCTAAATCCATATATTGGACAGTATGTTACATTACACCAAAAAGGTAACTACAAAAAAACTTATATAATGGTAATTTCAGCATTAGACCAAGATTTCTGATTCATAAAGTCCAGTTTTACTTCTCAATATTTTACGATGTGTTTTGAAACTTCTTATGAGCTGGTTTTCGTGCCAAATCATTAGAGTTAATGATCATCATGAATCAGATTAATTATATACATTGTGTTTTTAGTATGCATTACCCAATATCATACATTTTGCCATGTGTGGAACTGTCACACATGGCAAAATTTACCCTTTCACCCTCAAAAACAAAACATACGATTCAAGTAGAACCTTGAAAGCTTAACGGCTAAACAGCACATTTTTACATACTTCTGTTTATGTGCGGTTTAGCAATGCGCCATGACTGTAGTGCCTTCTAGTGGTCAGTGATAAGAATTACACAAAAATGGTTCATAAGGATAAAATAATGTTATACTACGTTTACAAGATGAAATGTCTACGTTAACCCAACTCTTATAAAATATGGAGGCTTGGTTATATAGCAATAATTTTAAACAAAGTGTATTTCAAAATACATTAGAAAAATTAAAACTTCCTTCCAACTAAAACAGCTTTATTCTCCATTTAAAGATGGGAATTCTACTAAAGTTACTTAAGTATAAGAACCAAAGTTTTATTCCTAATGTACTGAAATATCTGATTTGAATGGCACACAACTATTAAAAATGTTTAGCAGTTCTTACTACATGATAAAACTGTAACTGTATCTGTATCTGAATATTTGACTTATATTTGCAGTGTTTTAATTTGTGTTCAAAATCTGAGACTAATTTTCATGTCTTTAATTAATTATAACTTTGACCTAATGTGTGTAGTCCTTTTACTCTATGTGCAGAGTAAAATTGTAAATTGTAAAAAAAAGTAAATTGTAAATGCATTTTTCTGATTCAGATTTTTATGAAAGACTGCAGGTGGCACTATCAGCTCTAGTATCAGTGTCAGACACAAAGTATATATAATGAAACATATTTAGATAGTTTTAGATTCTTTAATTTAATTTGTTTAAATTTACACAATCTTGGGGAGAAATCAGTTTATATTTCACTACATGTTGTACTTCTATAAGTATGTAGCATATTTAATTTTAAATTCTAAATCTCGAACCACGTTTGTTAGCAGAGTGTGTCCAGCTGATGGCAGTAGCTGTTCATTTATTCAAAAGTAAAACTTGCATTTACAGCCAAAATATTTACCTGACTTCACTAACACACACAGAAAGCAGAAAAGACAAACAGACACCAGTAGTCTAAAGCAGATGTTTATTTTTCATTAAGGTTCAAGTTCTCTACCTTTATTGTCTACACAATTTCACACTCCAGAAATGTACAGTATATTTTTCCACGAGTATTTACAGAAATCCACTTGTGTGGGCAGTGCGTTTTTGTACATATGAAAGATCAACTCGGCCAGTAAATTTAAAAAATTGGCTTTTGTCGCCATGCAAAGCCGAGCACTTTAAATACATTACTATTGCTAATTGTCAAGCTAAGGCTATGCACTACAGCATAAAATACAGGTGTGTGTGTGTGTGCTTGTTTTATTTGAGAAACTAAAAAAGGTAAAAGATGTGCTTTTGGTTACTGAGGTTAAGGTTAGGGTTAGGATTAGGTGTAGCTGTAAAATTATATACATCTAGTCATTATGGGAGCCTATGGAAGGACCTCACAAAGATGTGTGTGTGTGTGTGTGTGTGTGTGTGTATTAAATTATATATTAAATAGTGACTTAAACCAAAATACAAAATACAGTCATATTCACAGTCTCTTTGGAATCTGGAAAGATTATAGGTGAACGACGAGCAGAATTCAATAAGTTAACATCAACACGTGTTCAGTTATAACATCACAGTCAGAGTCACAATAGCCATTCCTGTTTTACACAAAATAGGAAATAATATTTATTTGCTAGAAAGTGTCATATTTGGAAGGGCAGTTCTTCAATACCTTTTTTTATTCTCATGTTTTTTTAAATTATAATTTATTATTAATTTTATTTCTAACCACATTTTTTTCTTATTATTACTTTCATTCCATTATCGCAGCTGTTTAATAGCTGTCGGGGTCTTGGGAACCAAAGCCTATCCCAGGACTCCAGGCGAGGATCATGGACTCCCAGGACTCCAGGATCAGCCATGAGAGGACACCAAGACACTGCGGGACAGTCTATTATCATTTCGGCTATTATAATTTTTCTCAGACAAAATAAATCATCCATCATTAAACTATAACTGCTAAAAACAATATCACTTCGTTTTGTGATTTCATTATGGTTCAGCTGAGATAAGCCAATTAAATGCTGGGTAGTGGCCTATTTTGTTAAAATGACTCAATATTAAAGAATGTTTTGTTTCAGCTTCTTCCCAATAGCACAACATAGATACTTGGTTCAGTAAATTGTTTTTATTTATTAAATTTCCACTATTACTAGAGGTTCAAGTAAATGGTAATGGAACTGTCTAGTGTTGGTTTGGAAATGTATTGCAGCTTTTGCTCTTCTGTGCTTGGGCTTGTTAATTGCCACATCTATATTTATAACTTAAAAAAAAAATTCCCTCCACCAAAACAAAGCATGTAACCTAAACTGCATCTCCTACAGACCTGAGATTAGGTGGCAGACTTTGCTCAACATACTGTTTTTGTTCAGATTTACTGCTGGAATTCAAATGTTTCTGTTATGGTGCTTGGATGTTAAACATTGCTTATAGCTATATTGATGACTAATCACCATGCTTGGACCCCTCTATTTGCCAAATGCAGCTATATTTTCATTTATAGTTATTTAATCAAAAATGTTCCAATGCTTAATATGAGTAAACAATTCTTCTGTCAATTATATAAATAGAAAAAAGGTTTTTAAAAAATCTGTGGTGTGGAAAACTTTTGACTGCTTGTGTTTGTGTGCAAGAAAATATAACATACACATCGTCTTCTGCTGAATCAAGTTGTGTGGAAGTGTGTTCAGTAACAGGGATGTAAACATTAGGCGACGTTTGCGTAACATTATCAACTGTTTCATGTGTTTACACAGATCTTGTAAAGCGTTAAAATGAAAAATGAAGTCCACGTTGGCATCAGAGATGTAGCACATAACAAAATAATAGGCAATATAAATGAACTCTATACCAATGCCGGTATAGATGCACTTCTCATGAGATTATGGTTGCGTTTTGGCTTGTGATTGTCGTAGAGAGAAAGTGTTGAGTACATTTCAGTGTGCTGTAGGTGAGTTGTGATGTCCAGCAAAAATTCACATGACATCGAATATAACATCACTTTAGGATAATCTACTGTGCTTAAACACAGACGGCTCCTCAGAAATATTGTTGTGTAATATTTTACCTGGGAAACATGACACATGACAGTAGTACTCTAATCAAGGGCTGTGCAATATGACCTTAAATATTATATGATGAAATAATCTGAGAAACTGAAACATTTTAAACTACACATTTTGCTATCTCTGAGAAATCACAATCCAACAAAGAATGAAACATTTTTAATGTATGAAAGAGACAAAAAATCTGGCATTTTATATAGCAATATTTTATGTTGGGCCAGCAATAATGGGTTTTTGAAATGTGTTTTGTATTTGATATATTCCTATTTTATACTTTTACATTTCTAATTAAACGTTTGCCCAGAAGTTCTAAATAAAAGGACAAAAATTGTCACATAAGACTGAGGATTTATTTAACATATATAGAAACTTTTAATTAAGATAAAAAAAATACTATAAATATAACATATATGAATGAATTATATTTTTTGGTGATATTGCACAACCCAAAAAATAACAACAGGCAGATTAAACCACAAGTTAAATGTCAAATACACATGAACCAGACAAAAATATCCAGAACTATCTCTTAAAAACTGATACTGTAGCAAAAAATCCTAGTCTTAGTGTTTCATTTTTCAGGAAAAATTCGGAAAGTTAGGAAATCAACATTAAACAATAGATTTTTAGAATCACGCACTGTGCTTCAGTTGCAAGGCATCTCTAACACAACGCAGAAATGAAGATTTTGGATGTTGCATTATTAAGATTTCAATTCATTGTTAGGGTTTTAGGCGAACTTTCTTGTGCTTGACCTGATGTGTGCTTCTTTTAAAATTCTGCAAGCATAACATGCATAATATTAACCTGAATGTGATGCATTCCGAGACACAGCTGGATAATTCAGTATTCAGTGGTTCTTTGTTCTTAGTTGTCACTGTCCAAAAAGTAAATTAAATGTGACAAACTGGGAGCCTCGGAAAACATTTCAAATTATTTTTATCTGATAAAGAATAATTGTCATAAAATATTTGAAGTAAAGATTCCATCTAAAGAAAAAAGCAGTAAAATTTCATTAAATTTTTCATGTTTCCATTAGAATCCCACTTGAACAAAAACTACAAAAGTATCTGATATTAACATTGGTTAAGTCCTTTTTCATGACAGTCAAAAAATAACTTAAAGTGGCACAAAAATTGCTAAACTGGCGACATTGCCATGGATTTACTTAAAATTGACTAAAATTGTTATTAAAAATGACTTATGGAAACTGAAAGCCGTACTTCAGTAAGAACAAATATTCCTCACAAAGATAAAGATGGAAAATAATGATTCCTTGTTAATTTTTCCACCTGGTTTTGTTGTTTTTTTCACGTTGGTTGAATAAAACCTACTTTTGGGGTTTAAATTTGAGAAAATAATGAACGAATGATGCACAGATTTAACACCAACTTTCAAGGAGTTCGATCTAAAAAATCATTTCAACGCAAATCGACCCTTTAGGCCAGAGATAATCTGGATTCCCACTTTGGTATGAGAAACTAAAGTAGTGTTGACGTTGGCAAACTGGCAGAGCCACTCGAGTGCCAAGCAAATCTCACATTAATCCAAACTGATCCCCAGACTAATGCCCAAGGATCAGATTTAGAGAGATTTTTTTCTCTTTTTCTGAGATTATGACGAACTTTTCCAAATATAGCGACGACTCGGTCAAAGAAGACAACCCAAAACAGACGTTTCTGTCTTCGGGAAGACTAAAAATATATATTTTTTAATCAAGTAATGTGACATTTTCTCTGTTACAGGGAACAAATTGGTTTCTTTGACCTCCTTGTTGACTGTAAGAACATGGATTAAGGCAAAATTTTGTCATGTGCTTTGCTTGAGTGCCATCCAAAACTTTGACCTTCAATGCTTTGGAACGGTTATATATTAGGGAAATGAGAGTAAAAATAATGGTGAAAAAGTGGGGTTCAAAAATGAGCAAAAAATCAAGAAACTGTAAAAGAATTGTAAATTTGCACAGGTGAATTTTACCCTAGATATTTATTTCTATTTTTTGTTGCTGTTTCCCTATTTTAACATATTGAAATGTAAAATGTAAAATTTTTTCTGTTGATTTTTTTTAACATCTTTTATATCTTGAGGCCCAGTTGATTTATTGTATGATCATTTTGTCAAATGTGCCCTAACCCTAACTGTCCTCACTTGTCTCTTTTCCTTGATGTGATTCTCAGTGTTACAGAAATGACATGCGAAGTGAAAATAAAAATAACTTCAAAATAAAAATCATAATAAAAATCACTTCAAAATAAAAATCTGAATAAAAATCACTTCAAAATAAAAATCATAATAAAAATCACTGTTTTTCTATATTAAAAAAAGAAACTTTTCATACAGAAAAATCACAGTTTTTGTACAAGGAAGAGTGAAATAAATGAAAGTGGTTAAGAAGTGGTAACAACATTGTAAAATCATATTTTATACATAACAACATTACATTTGTATAAATTTTACATGAAACTTTCCCAAGTCAGAACTTGTCTTGTTGAATTTCAGTTGAGCCAAAATATGTCAATATGTTTGCCTGGGATTCTGACTCACACTCGTTTATCATTACAACTCTTCCTTCATTCCTTCCTTCATTCTTTATTCCTTCATTCTGTTTTTCCATCTTTTCTTCCTTGCGTCGTTCCATCTATCCATCCATCCACCTATCCACCTATCCATCCCTCCTTCCTTCCGTTTTTTCATGCCATCCCTTCTTTCTTTCTTTCTTTCTTTCTTTCCATATTTTCTTCCTTTCATCTATCCTTCCATCCTTCCAGCTTTTCATCCTCCCTTCCTTCTGTCCATCATTTCTTACTTTCTTTCGTCTTTCCATCCTTCTTTCCTTCTCATTTCTTCTCTCCGCCGTTACATCCTTGCTTCCTTTCTTCCTTCAATCTTTCATTCCTTTTTCCTTCATTACATCCATCCATCCTCACAACCTTTCTTCCTATCCTTCCATCCATCCACTTTTCCCATCCCATCTCTTTCCTTCTTCTTTTCCTCCATCCTTTCTTTCTTGCTTTCTTCCATCTTTTCTTCCTTCAACACTTTCCTCTTTTCTTTCATCCTTTCTTCCTTCCTTTCCTCAATCTTTTGCCATGTTGTCTGCTTGAGTTTTGAGGATGACGAGAAGTGAAGGTGTGAGATGTAAACACAGCTGAGGTGAGTTCGACTTCCAGAATCTCATGGTTTGGACCTGAGCGCGTGTGGATGACTGTGTGTGTGTGTTTGAGGTGTGTGAAGATGTTTCGTCGTGGGAGCGGCCTCATCCTCCTCCTTTTTTTACCTTCCAGATCTTGATTCACTCGAAGCGCTCATAGTTCCTGGTTTGTCTTACTCTGGGCACCATGTCAATTAACAACCTGTGAGAATGTTACAAATATATATTAATATATTAATCAATTATGGCAATTTAATCACCACTAAAACCTTCTGGAAGACAAAATTATATTTTATGATAAGAAAATGAATCATTCAGACGTACTTAATGCCATAAGCTAAAATGATGAGTCCGATCAAGATCCCAAAACTTCCATCGAGAAACCAGACGGAGGGATGATGCCTGTAAACCTCAGCACTGATCAGGATGGAGAAACCCATGATTCCTCCCACCAACGAATTAAAACCTGGAGAAAACGGCATGAACATCAGACTTACATATACACACATTATATTACAGAAAAGGTCATCACGAAATATCTGTAAAAAACTCTTTAAAGGATTTTAATGCAACTGCTAATGAACGTCATTAAAACTGAGGAATTTCAAAATAATGTTCTAGACGAGAAAAGCTTATTTTATAAATAATTTAATTACAGTATTACCATAATGTAACGTAATATATTTTTCAATATATTCATATTAGATCAGTTTTAGATTTTTGTAGCCTTGTGTGAGTGTCTGTGCATGTGTTTGCTTGTGTGTTTGTGATGTGAGTGTTTGTAGTTTTTGCCTGTGTGTTTTTGTGTGTGTGCACGTGGGTTTTTGCATGCATATGCATGTGCATGAGTGTCAGTTTGTGTTTGTGTATGCATACTGTATATGTGTGGGTTTGTATACGTGTGTGTGTGTTTGTGTGTAAAGGCTGATTCAAGGTTACATTTATGGTTATTCTCTTTATTAGAACATTTTCATGCTGAAAAAGTTAAAAATACAAATTTGTTTAGTTTTCTTTCAGCGGTAAAATGTGCTTTATTCACTCACGCTTCAAAGTGTTTTGATCTGCTTTGATATCGTCAGCGTTGCTAGGTGATGTGCCGTCTTAATTATGTCTTTCTTTTTTTCAGGTCGGCCACGTTTGACGGTTGTCCTTCAGAAATGTGTGTGTGTGAATGCAAGCTTACAAACCTCTCAAAGGTCTCAGTGATGCAGTAATGGCATCTAAGCTACTGTGAAGCCACAAAATATTTCCAAAATGTGGATATTTTGTGCAAAAAGTATAATGATGAGATTATTTGATGCATGGATGTGTCTGAGTGTGCTTGTGCATGCGTGTGTGTGTGTGTGTTACCCACCATCAGTAACTAGAGCTCTGCTAGTCAGCACTCTTCCCAGCATGAACTTGGCTACAGCCAGAATGAAACACAAGATGCCGCTAACAATCGACACACTGAACAGGAAGTCATCCTAAAGTGAAGAAGAGAAACATCGAAGCATCTTGATTAACCACTTTTATTAAATCACAATTGCCTCTTGTAATATTTTGGTTTGAAGACAATAAATATGAGCCATTGTTTCACCAGCTTCATTATTTACACACATTAACCAGTAGCACCGAAAAGAGTTATTTGCAAAGGTATTGTAGCTACACATTTATGAGCCTCCATGGCAAAACCAGTCACTTGTCGCAAATTTTCAAAATTCATGAAAGGGCATAAATCAAGCTTCAAAACGATACCTATATGGAATGAATGGGACGACATATGACTGAGATATCAACATTCAAAGGAGTCGGGTTTCTCCTGTCACGCCAAGTGAGAAACAGAGAAATCTGCCTTTGAAGTTGACTATCGCCGTAGCACTCACAGACGCTTGGTGCGGTCGCGGCTACGTTTGTATTTACGGTAGCCTACGCTGCATTCACAGCCACACGGATAGCCTACCTGCGTTAGGTTAACTGAACTCGGGAGACGAAGATGGATTCCGGAGAAATATCTTCACGCTAGTCAACCAGTGGATTTACCGTAAATATTCAAGTAGAGCGGTCAAAACAGAAACTTTTAACATTCTGCTGGAATTGAATTCCTCACCTCAACAAAGTCACGTTTTTAGGATGGAAAGGGTAAGTTTTTCAGCTAAATTGATTCACAACAGTACAGTATAGACCCTCCACTGTTTCAAAACACTGAAAACAAAAAATCCAACATTTTACCCCACACAACATAAACGCTCGTTTTTCTCGGAAACCTCCGTTGTGACAAGCGACTGGTTTTGCTGTGGAGGGCCACATTTAAGATGTATTGACCAATATAATAATCAATTTGTTGCAATTTTAATTATAAATGCAAAAGTGAAAAGAATTAGAAAAACGGTAAACATTGGTCAGTTTTTAACACACAATGCACTGATATTATTTGAATCAACTTTTTGAGAAAAAAAAAACATTAACTACCTACAGTATTTTCAATTCATACATGTTAACAGTAAACATTGTGTTATTATTGAAGTATAAAACAAGGTTTGCTCCTCATACTTTCATCCATTAGAGTGTAATACCTCAATCCAAGCTGTTTTCTTTTCTTTCTTTCCGCAAACCTAAATGAACACATCCCATTCCCTCGTCCACAGCAGCTGAGAAAGCAATTCCATTCCTCTTACATTTTTAATCCACACAGTCACCGCCAGGTTAGTTTCCGATGCTGGCTCTTCCCCTTTCTCTTTTATGAGTTGGGTAAAACGTTGACAAGTATCAGCAACCTCAAAGAGAAGCTTCATGTCGCTGCCTCGACCACCAATAAATCCCGTCAATTTAAGGAATCACGCTGGATAGCGGTTCGATACGAGCACCTTAAAGGATTCAATATTTTTGCAACGGCGCTGAAAAGAGTGTTTGTGTTAGGGCCAAACGTTTCAATCGGTCAAAACAGCCAAGAGTGGTGAGACTTTAAACTAATTAAAAAAAAAGAAGATTGATGTGGAAGCATTTCGGCCGTCCGACTGCTCACTCAATCACACTGAACGATTTGGACAGAGGTGTAGTGGTTTGGCCTAATGAGAGCCTCAAATCCTCCTCAAAACCCTTGTGAGAAACGTCTGGATGAAGGCTAAAGCAATTCCACAGCCTTTTTTCAGCAAAGAATGTGTTCCAAAATAACAAAATTAACATAATAATAGTTCAGCATTATCTTTATAGTCGATCAATTATTATTTAATAGTGAAATAACAAGAGACGGCAAATGTGACATCTAGGCGGATTTTAGCACAATCTCATCTCCAAATAAACCATCCCACTCGTCACTTACTGTCTCAAGAACAGTGCGGTGGATCCTGGGAGCTCATTACCATTTCATAGGACAAGAAGATGAAGGCGAGTGTGAAAAAGTCGGAGAAATGGGGGAAATGGAAATGTTGCAACTAAATTTAGATGTTGTTCGAATAAACAGAAACTTGCTTGAGAATAGTTTTAATTGACAATAAGAAAGAGAGTCACAAATATAACAGAGAGCTTATTTACATTTGTGGAGGATTACAAATGTAACGAAAACATTTCTTGTGATTTTACGACACTTCAGTCATGAAAAGTATTGTATATTTTGCTAAAACTGCTGTATTTTTGGAGTGCTTTGGCCCTGTCTTCTCACAATTCATTTTATTGTTTTTGTTCTGACCTTTTTCTCCAATTATTAGCGGTCCAGGTACATAGTGCTGCAACCTCTGTAAGTTTGTTTGGATATTTCAGCAGCTTTTGCACTTTGGTGCTTGGACCCCTTTCATCACGGCTTGGGAATATTGTGAAAATTGTCGTTCAGTTTCATTATTTCATTCAAAAAAAGATCAAGCTTTTAATGATTGTTGTCGATTATAGCTAACGAAAGCGTTTTATTTAACTAGGTACTAGTTTTCAACCATAACTGTGAAAACCAAACAGTCTCAAATATTTTTCACTATGTGTGTAATGAATATTTTTTCTCCTCCCTTCTCTAGCATGACCAGAGGGACAGTTTTAACTCCAGTGCCCAGAGTCTGTGCTGCATCGCTAATTGGCCGTCTTTAGAGAAGGGCTTTAAAACGCGACAGCTGCTGTTTCGGTTGCTAAGCCACGCCGTAATGAAGCCGAGCCTTCAGGGTAAAACTAATGTCTGCTTCGCCCGGCGGCAATTAGGGAGCCGAGCCAACTAGCAGTCACCGAGACAAGCAAATGATTTACCATGTCCCATTTTGGTCACCGTTGGGACTGCATGCTAACGCTGACTAGATCTCAAAGGACAAAGTTCATTTGCACAATTTAGCATCTCTACGTCCCTAAAGGAAATGCAACAATGTTTAGGCAAATTAGATTCTGCAGTAATGTATTTTAAAATTGCAGATGGAATCCTGAAAGCAACTGCACCAATTTAGACATCACTAATCTATGTTGGATTTTGGTAAGATTTTGGATGGAGATCTGGCAAAAGTTTGTATTTAGTGCAATACTATAAGTCAATAAAATACCAGCAGTGTGTTTAAAATGTCTGTATCTTTGGAGCACTTTGGAGTCTCCTCGATACAATTCTTTTGCAGGTTCTGCGTCATCGTGCTTGGACCACACTCATCGCATGCTCTATTTTCTTATTGTAATTTATTGTTCATTGTACACATATCAATTTATCAGCAATTAGCTCATATTGATCAATAATATCAACCAATTTATCAGTTATATCATTGCATAACTGTGGCTGTCAATGCAGCGTCTTATCACATCTAACTTCTGCAGAATTTTTGCTTATTAGCCAACAAACATTTCTACCACAAACAGAATCCAAACCGAACCTCAATCTCCACATTCTCTCCTAAATATTTTGTAAATACTTGTGTCTGGACCAAGACATCGTGGGTTTGAATCCCACCTCCAGCCATCACTGGGTCCTTGAGCAAGACCCTTAACCCCAAATCGCTCTCAAATGAGGAAGTTGTTCTGAATAAGAGCGTGTGCTAAAAACCGTAAATATAAATTTTACTCACCACTTCAGGCAGGAGTTCGGTGGCCAGGTCGTGGATGGCCTTTCCCAGAATGCACATGGACGACAGGAGGAACACCACCCCCAGGATCACACAGGCTCTGTGAAAATGGAAGTGCCCAGTTTAACGAAGCGCTTCGTTTGGAAAAATGGTTTTAGCGCTAATGAGAAAATTCTGGTAGAGCTCAATTAGCCTATGCAATGAGATCGCCGTGACTTGCCGTTACTGGCTATTAATTATACCTAGTTACGCTAACGCTTATGGATGAAGCCTTGTCTTAATTACAGCAAAACATCCGTTTAAATACAGCAGCACATCTGCAAGTACAGGGGTGTGTAAAAGTCTTGAGCCACCCCTCATTTCTGCTAATTTTTTTAATTAATTTTAATTAATTTAGGGTTAGTTTTAATTTTTGGGTTGCAGTAAATCTATTGTCTATCTACCATATGTATATATTGTATGTAAAGAAACTATTTGTGCCTGCAAAGTCAAAATTTAGTTTTTCAAAAATAATCTTAATTTGAGTTTTGGAGCTTTTGTGTACTTACATGTATTCTCTGTGGGCCGAGTGAACGGCAGCAGCGTTGCTGTAACGCCACAACACTATGATGGACGACAAGACGTCTAACGTCGCATCAAACTGGAAGCAAGAGGAAAAAATTGTATCATAAGCCAGTAATGAACTTAATATTTGAAGAAAGGCTGTAAATTGTGATTTTTAAGTAGTTTCTTTGCCAATACAGTTAGAAAGTCTACACATAAAGTATTTTGAGTGTCATGTTTTTCTTTGTTTTGTCCTGCCTTTTTGTTCTGAATCACAGAAAATTGGCAGAAAGATATAGAGGGTTAACAAAGCTGAAAGAAGGTGGATGCTAAATTGCATTCCAGAGAAGTAAATTTTAATAAGACCTCATTTTTCCGTTTACTTTATACACGAAAAAATGTTGAAATATTGCTTCTGAAAAATATTTGCAGTGGTCAACTCAGCACAATACTGTAAAAATGACGGTTTGACTATAAATGTCAAATACTTTTACGGTTACACATTTGTAATTACAGTATTGTACTGTACAATCTGCTGTAAAAATACAGAAAATGACTGTCAGTCCACTGCCAGTATTATACTGTAAATTTATAGTAATTTTCACATTTACAATATTTTTTCGACTATACAGTGAAAATGACAGACCAAAATGCAAAAGTTGTCACAGATCCTGGAATTTCTCCAACTGTCACTGTCTTGCCTTTTGTCTGTCTTGTCAATGTCCCGTTTGTCCCGCCTCTTCATTGTTTCTGATTGGTTCCCTCTGTTAATCCAGGTGTTATTCTGTGCACCTGTTTGTTATTTGTTTAGCTCAGCCACTGTTGTTTTTATTGGTTCAGTCATTTATTCCCTCATTGTTTGGTTTAGTTTGTCGTTATCCATTCAGTGTTTGCTTCTTTTGATTGGTTTGCTCATTTGTTTTGCACTTCCTGCTTATTTGTTTCTCTGTATGTAGTTCTCCCTACTGTTGTGGTAATCATGTCTGGTGTACTGTGTGGTTGGTAGACAGTTTAGTTTGTTTGGCCCTTGTGCCTAATTTCTGTTAAAGGGATGTCATGTATTTGCCTCTTATTTCGTACCAGATGGCATTGTGACACAAATGTGACCCTTCACGGCAAAACCAGTCGCTTGTCGCAAATTTTCAATTTTCATGAACGGGCATAAATCAAGCTTCAAACGAGAAATCTGCCTTTGAAGTTGACTATCGCCGTAGCACTCACAGACGCTTGGTGCGGTCGCGGCTACGTTTGCATTTACGGTAGCCTACGCTGCATTCACAGCCACACGGATAGCCTACCTGCGTTAGGTTAACTGAACTCGGGAGACGGAGATGGATTCCGGAGAAATATCTTCACACTAGTCAACCAGTGGATTTACCGTAAATATTGAAGTAGAGTGGTCAAAACACAAACTTTTAACATTCTGCTGGAATTGAATTCCTCACCTCAACAAAGTCACGTTTTTAGGATGGAAAGGGTAAGTTTTTCAGCTAAATTGATTCACAACAGTACAGTATAGACCTTCCACTGTTTCAAAACACTGAAAACAAAAAATCCAACATTTTACCCCACGCAACATAAACCCTCGTTTTTCTCGGAAACCTCCGTTGTGACAAGCGACTGGTTGTGCCGTGGAGGGTCACAAATAAGGTAAATAAATTGATTAAATTTGGTTTTACAAAATGGTTAGAACTAACGTTACACACATAAAATACCATATCTAAAACAAGCTTTAATACTCATTGAATCATTGCTTAAGATGTCACTTTCATCATCTTCACATCACCATTTTCCTTCACATAAACCTTCAACTCTCAATTGATGTCTTAATCTCATTAAACTCTTTTATTAAAACCTTCACCGACTCAGGCTGTGATGAGATGAAAAAGTGAATTATACATGACATTTAAGTCTCCAAACTGCAGCAACACGGCCATGACGACAAGCTACCACAGCATCCTTCACCCTTATCAACTTTATATATTATCACTCGTTACCCAGAATTAATTAACACATATTAATAAAAGACTCCACTTACTGCAAACCCAAAGGCTGATGCACTGTGCCTCATGAACGATACAGCTAGACAGGGAGGGGAAAAGAGAGAATTAATGTAGACTCATACTTTTTAAAGGTCAAAATCTACCAAAAAACCAAGTCAAATATAATTCTTGATAATAATTGCATCATTTTGCCTTACAGTTATATCCAAATTTTATATCCACAGCAACTTTCTTTTCCCAATTATAGCACACGTGGATTATTTAAATCAAACAAGACATAATAATAATAGTATTTACACATGGTTAATTAAGGTGATGCAAATTATTCATGTTAATGACCAATTCCTATGAAATTAAAGTTATTTCCCTACAGTGTTGCACCTATATACCCAGGAAGCATGTTGGACGTCTAATTCATGGTTGATAGCGCTGTGATTAATCACATCTGCAGACACCGGGCATCAGTTGCGGCACAAAGGAGGCGTGATGAGAACAAGACAAGTGTTAGGCTGGACATACACTGCGATATCATTTTGTAACCCTCCAGCTAAAACTCTACGACTAAATCGCATGCATTGAAAAGCCAAAGCTCGCGATTTATGTGTGCACACAATACAGGCCAATGCTCGGATACAACCTGACTGCTCACACTACCCGGAACTGTAACGCCAAGCCTCCAACGCCTCGGACCAGACTACCCGCTGAGTCACCATGTTTGTACTCTGTACTCTGCTAGCATTTCACTTCCAGTTCTGTGTTGGCGCAGGTGCAATCTGACCATACGATTGCAGATCGGGAGCTGGTCATGAGGGGTTAATCGCTGCTCGTTACCTCATGTATACTACACCATGCACGACGCATGATTAAGCTGAGACTGAAACTGGGGCCACAAGGGGAAAAATCGGCTGAAAATGGGCAGAGAATCGCACAGAGTAAGAAAGAGAGAGAAGGAGAGAGAGAAGGATGTGGAATAGTTGACACTTCCTTCAAGTTCTCACATCTATCATTCCCAGCCTGTCACATTTTTAAATCTGAATCTCTACCCGGCTCTCCTGCACCTCCGAACTCGCTCGTTCCACTTCACCGCTCTAGAACTAACCCCAAGAGAGGCCGCCTTCAACCATGCTCTGAAGACAACCTTTCATTTGTTACAGAAATTAGCGTTTTTAGCGTCTGTTTTTCATTTGGACACTAAATATTTTCACTGTAAATTTGTAGTGTTGCCAATCTGTATTTTTATAGCAAGTTTACTGTATTTTATATGTATTTTTCAAAGTGAGTGAGTGATTTATCTCATGGTAAACACACCGCAGCACACCACAAGAGTGATTCTGCTTTTGACCCATTCGTGAAGAAGCCCAGAAAACCAAGACACCTCGCTCACGAGCACCTCAGTGGTACCTTTACCAGTCCAGGAACTGAACCGGCGACCTTCAGGTTATGCAGACAACTCCCTAACCGTTACGCTGTCGACTGCAGGTTTGTGCCGTGTTGTCTTCTGCAGATATTTGTCTCGAAGTAATGCTTGGAAACTCAGATGAAGAAAATTTTGCATTAAATATTTTGCATTGAAATTTTTGAATGCAGTTCAGAATGTGGTTTACATTTCACCTTCTTTCAAAAGAACTTTAGATATGAATCAACATTTTGCTAAAGTTTTGGGCAAAGGTGCAGAGCTCCTTAAATCAGACATATAAAGACAGTCAAGACTGTGTGTGTATATGCGTGTGTCACCTCCGGTTATGTGTGTTCACGTAGTGCGAGAGAATCCCGTCTCTCAGCGTTACGTCTGAGGACTGATAATGAGCCCTGCTCATGTTTCTCATTATCGCCCTAAGACTCGGCTCTCTGCAGCGAGGACGAGATGAGGAGTGTCGTCCTTCTGTGATGAGAATCTTAATGGCTTCTCGGGGCTTCCACCACAGATACGGCAATTTGCAGCACGGACAATTTTAATATGGAAACTAGCCAGGTTCCTTTATAAAGGTGCTGTTTGTCACAGATGGCTGTTATTAGATTAGATTGATGGTTTCATTTTCCAGGGCTGAAAGATTGCCCTGTGATGCTGATGGCTCATTTCTTAAAGGGTAAGAGTCTGCCATCTATTTAGCGGTGGAAAAAATCTGTTTATCATGACAGGATCGTCACTCAAATGCTGCCTGAAAAGTCTTACGGCATTTTCCACTTCATTGGTGGTGCCATTTTAAAGGGGCATGAAACCTTCTGTATGTTGTTGAGGTCTTCAACTACCACCGTATTCCACTGAGACGACTGTAAAGTTGATTTTGCCTTTTGGCATTAACAAAACTGCAACTGTTCTGCATTTCTACATATTTTGACTAGCATACAACCACTTACTCATCGCATGAATGATTTGCCTTGTTGTAATACTTGCAGATCTCTGAACGTAAAAGTTGCAGATTTTCCAAACACCTTCCCAAAAAGACAAATTGCACATTGGCAGCCCTGAGTCATATTGAGCCTCCCAGCCAGACTCCAGCCAGGTTCCCCGTTGCTACGCCCACAAATAGTCCAAACTGCAGGGGGAACGAGGGTGGGGGGTGGTTGGCTGCCCCACAGTCCTGCTGCAATATGTCGTCTTTAATAATTCAAGACCATTCCCAGGGAGAGCTGCTGTTTCCTCCAACAGGACGGACTGTTTCTCCCTGCCCCATCCTGCCCCTCCCAGGTCCTTTAATTGATCCGGGGTGAAAGGAAAGCACCGTCTAAAGTGACGGCTGAAAAACTGGGTGTGTGAAGTGATCTGCTGCTGAAGCAGGGTCAACTCCTTATTTTCTAGATGTGAGAGCAGAGGGAAAGAGATGTGAGGGTAAAAGCCATCACAAACCTTCATCTAAGACCATTACTGTGTCCTCATGAATCACTCACTGAAGGAATCAATCAATCAGTCGATTAATTAATCAATCTTTCAGTCAGTAATGGTGACATTATCATTATTACACGATTCAGATCCACACAAGTCCCTCTTTAAAGCTCCAAAAAGATCCAAACCATCATCTCAAACCATTCAGTCAATCATTCTTTCGGTTAATAATGCTGAGATTATCATTATTATGTTAAGATGTAACAAATAAACTTATAAAAGTTTGTTGAAATTTCATAAATTCCAGCTTTTCAGTTAAACGTAAGTTCACATCACTAATATTTAATCAATTTTTTTACAGGAATCCTATAAATTCTGCTGTTGGCAGTTTTTTTTTTCTTTTTTAATAAAGTTGGGTTAATTCATATTTAAAACATTTTTTTTTCTACATTTCCTTATTGCAGCTGCTTCTCTGTTTCCTGACCAACCACAGAGCCACTCGGATCTCATCAAAACTCAATTGATTCCTTTAATAACAGAAAGTCGGGGAAAGGCGTCCACCCACTGGTGAAAATATTAGCAGGATTTACATTGAAGGAAAAGTCCTCTCTTTTCAGCTGCAGCTCATTATGGCGAGAGAAAAATGGTGATTGCTTTACTCAGGGTTACTGATATGATTCTAATCTGAGAATTTTCATCTTAGAAAATTATAGAAGAAACAAATTAAAGGTGATGAGAGGAACAGAAGAAGTTAGCACAGCAAATGCGTTCAGCAGTCACCAGCTATGCTAAGCAAGGAATAAATACACTTTTTGTGTATTATAATAGCTAAGATAAGTAGCAAAAATTCACCAGCTTCCATGTAAATCCACAAGACAAAATGCTGTTACTCTTGACCTGATCAGATTACTGTTATTATTCAGAATAAGCATATTATAATAATAACATTGTGGCTCTGCGCTTTATGTACTAATCTGCTAAAAGCGTCAGTTCTCTTCCCCCTTCCAACACACATCCCCCCCGGGGTGAAGTAAATCTCATTTTTGTTTGTGGACTAGACTGAAATTCAAAATCTCTGCAGACCCTGTAGCAACAGGCAGCAAATAACAGGCAGTTTGTCGTGCTGGTCAGCTTGTAGAGGGTCATTATAGAGACGGGTGCCGTAGGATTTGGTGATTTAAGACTAGTACAAATCTTGGAAAATTAACTTTACAGTATTTAAGGGAATGAAAACAAAATGACAAAGCTGTGTGTAGACCTATCTATCTATCCATCCATCCATCCATCCATCCATCCATCCATCTATCTATCTATCTATCTATCTATCTATCTATCTATCTATCTATCTATCTATCTATCTGCACTTCTGGACCAAGAGGTTGTGGGTTCAAATCTTCCCCTTGCATACGGTTGAATTGTACTTTATTTATTTTATTTGACCATATGCTGACTACATATAGATGTTGATACTTGAATGGCACTGCCCTTTAAGGAATAAGCAATTTTCCCAACACACTCTATTCCCATCAATATGAAACAAACAACTCTAATCTCGCTGATTAGGTGTAAGGATTACTTAGAACAATATACATTTGAATGAGCCGGAAACCCTGTAATTGCGCGAAGCTTGATCAGTCCATTCCCAGTGGTGGCCTAATCGTTTTTCCCCCAAATCCCATCCAGATCTCCCCGTAACTCAAACAAAGTCCCTCCAAGAAGAAAGCTGCACCATTTTCTTCCAGTCCACCAATTTATGTGCTACTCAGACTGGTAATTTCAGGTTCCCCAGCTTGGGCAGGTTGGCAGGTCCCTAATCTCGGTCAATTGATTGAGGCTGTTGTAGCATTATTTTATATTTTCTACTGATAATGTTTAGTTTCATTTGACTTTATTAAACGATGTACTCGCTTTCTAAGTTGTCTATAATGTTTTTGAACCAAAACCTATTTGAAAAAGGGTCGTCCTTTAAGGAGAAAGCAATTTCATTCCTATCAATATGAAACAACAACCACCTCTTATTCCCCTGATTAGATGTAAGGATTACTTTGAGCCCAATATATTTTAATGAGCTAGAAACCCTGTAATTGCATCAAAGCTTGATCAATCCTTTCCCAATCGCCCAATCATTCTGTTTTCCCCAAATCCCACCCACGTCCTCATGCAACTCTAATAAAACCCCTGCAGGGAGGGAGTTGCACCATTTTCTTCCAGTCCGCCAATTTATGTGCTACTAGGACTGGTAATTTCAGGTTCCCCAGCTCGGGCAGGTTTGGCGTCTCTAATCTGGGTTGATTTATTGAGGGCGGTGTAGCGGCTCAGCAACCCCCCCCCGGGGAGACTAGTGGAGAACTGAAAACTCCACACCTGCCTCTTGCTTCAGCCTTCGGCCTCCATGTCTGCAATTTGGTCAAATAATACAATTAGTCCGAATTTGAATATTGCAAAAGGAATATGATCGGCAAAAAATGTCTCTATAAAGATTAAAAAGCCACAAATCAATGAAATCTCAAATGGTGTTCCTTATTACAAGTTTTATTCAGTTATACTGTTGGAATTCGTCTTCTAACCTGCTTTAGTCTGAGTCTAGACTGGTATCTGGATCAGCAAACTTCACAGTGTCTTCACCTTAAGACAACTTTCCTTTTTATGCCGAAAATAAAGGCTGACCTAATGACCAGACAGTCTTTGAACACCTGCCTACTCTCAGTGTATATGTGTGTGTGTGTGTGTGTGTGTGCATGCGTGTGTGTGTGTGCACGGAGGCTGAATGCCATGGCGACTGGCAGGTGTGAGCAGAGAGCAGATGCTCATGTTCTTTTAGGTTAGGTTTGGGGTTTAGGTGAACTAGGCTGTGATGTTCCGGCACCTGAACAAGAGGACGGAGAGTGTTTACACGCACTTATATACATGCACCCACACACACACACACACACACACGCACAAACACACTCAAGCAAAAGTTTAATATATATCTTATATACCAACTGCCAATTATCCTCTAAACCTCTCTAGCAGTACTGTAACACAGCATGGAACGTTTCAGACGTACGTACGCTATATTTAATATTTGTAAAAAGGCAGAACTTGTACAGCAAATGTAAATGTAAAATTATATATATATGAAAAACATTAGTTATATGAAGTAAAAAGCCTTTATTTTTAAGCATTAAGACATTACTTAACGTAAATTAACTTCTTCCATTTTCTACAAATAGGTTGTGCATCTTGCGCTTTGAGAATTTTAAAGGTTAGATTAATGACTAGATGTAAATAATACTACAGCTATACCTAACGCTAAGTTTACCCTCATTAATCAAAATCAAATCTTTCACCTTTTAGTTTCACACATAAAACCTGAAACTTTTTCCATAAAAGCCTTTATTTTATTCCTCACTAACAAAAATGTCTTCAAATAGGCAGTTACACAAGCACAATGTAGTTTAATGTACCACAAAATGTAAAATATTTATATTTTTTGTAAACACTGCAACAGCTAACCCTAACCTTAACATCAGTAACAATCTGAAACCTCTTTTACTACAGTTTTTCACATAAAACTGAAACTTTTCTATAAAAACAGTTTTTGGTTCTCACAAATTAACAAAAATCTGACAAGTCTTTAAAGGACAATCCTCACTCACACAGAGAAATGCTTCGATAACATGAACCACTAAAAACGCCACAGCTCCCACTTACATATGATATATAACACCATCGATGCTGTTGACAGCAAAGCTGATCGACCACATCTGCTTTCTAAGCAAGTCTTTCTAAATGCACATCTTCTCCGTGGACTTGAATTCCTAACTTTCAATGAAGCATAAAGACATTTTGAGGTTAATAGCATTGGTAGACAGCTTTCGTGAAGAACTGCTGTTAATCATTACTCGTCTCGTGTCATCTTCAACGTTTTACGATCACTTTTGCAGAACTAGGCACAAGTTTTTCAGGTCAATTGATGAAATAAGATAAAAGCTTAAGACTCACACAAGGCCAAAGGTTTTCAGAATAGAGAAGACAAGGCGAGGTAAATGTAACGATTCACCCGACTCGATTCGTTTTGATTCATCACTTTGGGTTCAGAATTTATTCTTCCTACTATATTTTTTGGGGGGGAAAAAATAAATATATTTTCTTTACTTAAAAATCAAAAAGTTTACTTAAATATTGCTTTTTAAATAAATATTTTATTGATGATCATTTACAGAACTTATATAATGGCTCCGTTGTAATTTTTCAACTCGTATAAAAAACAAAATAACTAAGCATCCATGAAATTCAGATTCTCCAGTGTCAGTTTCCTCCAACATTTGTGAAACTCCAGCTCAGACTAATAATCAACTGCCTTAAGCCAAATCGATGTTAATTAATGAAATTAGGCTCCTTGTTACTGATTCGCCCCAAGAAACCACTTGAAGAATATTTGATAAGGCCTATTCTACACAAAATAATACAAAAAGCTCTGGTTACAGCCATTTTATACCTTTTTTATCAAATACAATAAGAGGAAAAAATACTACCATCAACCTGCCTTTTAATCAAAAAATAAAAGAGTAAAGGTGAACAACATCTGACAAACACAAGACACAAAGCCTTCAATTAATCCATCCTAACGAGTGACGTTAATGGTGATGAACATCTGTCTCCCCACTGGACTAACGAGCTCCTGATGGTGTTGGAGCTCAGACTGTTTTCATTTTTGATTAGAATAATAACAGCAAGGGTGCTGTGTGTCGGTTTTGATACATTTTCGATTAATTGCACAGCCCTAATCACATCTAATGCTGACAGAAAACGACAAAACCGGAGATCAGAAAATTCAAGTATTGTCTCCTGCAGCTCGGTGCTCTCACTGATGAAAAATTCATGTCCTCTGACTCATGCTGGGGAATATTTTTAGCTGCATGTCACTCGTCAAGACTACACGGCTCTCCTTACAGTGAAGTAAACGGCTGCAGATTGTGCAGCTACACACCTTCGGCCTCATTCACCAACCTGCCTTAAGAAGAGATGTGTCATCTTTCATCACTTTCATCAAGTTTCTGACGTTCACAGATGTTTTCTTATTTGAGATTTGTTCTTAGGTAAGAACGGAATGTACGAACACTGAAAAGCACTTTTTTTGGCATGCATATTTCTTAGCTTATTGGGATTTTGTTCAGTTCTACTGTACATTAGAACCCATTTTAGCATTGTTATTTAATATTTATTTACAATTATTGTAATTATTTTACAAAATTTGCTCATTTAAAATAAGTACACGCTAGAATAAGAATAATTGACTACATCTTTGTACTTTGTATAAACTGGAGCCACGTAGTCTCATCTCACTGTATGCTGAGATAACAATAAATCAGATTAATAGATTAATATTTAATAATGGATAAATAGATTACTTTGACTTTGACTTTGGAAGGATGTGTTCTTGTACACATTCACAGTTATGTAGATATTTCCATGTTGTCTTCCCATCTTCCCAGTATAACGAACAGTAAGCCATGGGGCACAAAGTAATTTTTTGTTTTATTTCCCCGGGGGAGGTCGCTCTCTTTTTCTTCGTTTTCGAAGAGAAGGATTTTGACGGATTTTAACTCATGAATAAATGAAGCCGTGGTTATTAGAAATCTGTCACAGGCCGTCGGCTTTGAGGGAATTCTGACCTTGCTCTCGTCTCCATTATTTGCGCTAATAAACAAGGGAATAAAGTGTGAAAAATGGTGATAGTCGCCACGCCATCTTTTTTTTTTTGATTATGGAATTTCCACCTACGGAATAAAACTCTTAAGGGAAAAGTTAGTGAAAAGAGCACTTATTGGAAAGATCTAAATGAAGTGCACATCCAGTGCAAAGTGTCAATTTCACAAATGTCGCTTGTAGGTAATACTGCATCCTAACATCCTAACAATTCTACCTCTATTTCTATTTCTAGTTTCAAATTATATTTAAAAAAGTCCATGTCTAGGTTAAAATGTATATTTTTTTATGTATATTTTGTATTTTACTTATTTATTGTTTATTCCATGTGCCTTATTTGTGCCACTGCCTTATTTGTTCTCTGTTCTGTTGTTCTCTGTTCTCTGCACTGAAAAATCTGTACAGTATATAGCAGAGATGACAAAGTTTACTTTGACTTTTGACTTTGACTTGAAATATATGAATGAGGCAGAGCACCGAAAATCTTACATATAATTATTATGCCTCTTTGTACAAAACATTTGATTTTTCGATTTTCTTCGACTCTACAGTTGAATAACATTTTACTATTTAAAAGTTTTAAAAGCTTTCTTATCAAAAATTATGTCAAAAAATATTGGAGAGGCTACTTTTAAATGGTAGCCAAAAAAACCCTGTAAATTGTGAAAAATTATGTTTAAAGTAGGACAGAGTTTTAAAACCATTGTAATCCAATACTTAGAGCAGAGAGATTAAAAAGGTCAGAAATTCCAGAAAAAACATAAGCATTCTTTGACTAAAGTGATAAATTTGCGGGAAAACTCTCGATGTCAAAGAATGTCCTTATTTTGTACGACTTTTATCCCCATATTTCACTCCGTCATTCAGCACCATTTTAATCTGCAATCGCAAGTAATATGAAAATCTATACTTTTTTACTAATGTAATATCAAATCACAAGGTTTCAGTGATGTTTTTAGTGATTTTTGGCTTGTGTAAATGTTTTAAAAAACCTTGTTACTGATAAACTCCTGAAGTTAGTAGCTACTCCCCGACACTGAGTAGGAACATATTAGTATGAGTAACGTGAAGTGGTTAACACAGTTTATCAAGCACATTAAGCATTTTTTAAAGCGCTTTCTGACTAGTAATTTAGTCGTGCAGGCCTTGAGAGAAATCGATTGAAAATAAATAGAAAATCAGGTGTTGCGCGTTGTAGATGAAGCTCAATTCAATCATCCGTTGAGCTATTGATTTCATCAGGGCCACTGAGAGTTACATCCTCTACATTCATCTTCTGAAGGTTCTCCTCATGCTGCATTTTTAAGTATTCACAAAGAAAAACGACAGTTGGACACTCAAAAGTACACGGAGAAATAAAAAGCATGTATCATACTCTAATACATAAAAGTAATAGTACAGTTTGGAATATACTAAAAATAGTTAAATACATATTAAAGGCATTTTTATATTAGTAAACGCTAGTCATTACAATAATTACTTGACTCAAAGTCAAAGTTAGTTGCTTAATTTAGCCTATTTTCACGACAATGTTGATTCTCAAATTCCTTTAATTCCAAAAATGATCAGACCAGAGATGCAGCAAAAATCACCATCACATTCATTCATTTATTTTTAACAGCAAAAACCAAATCAAAACCAATTTTAATTTCCACTTTTAGCATATTTAACACTTACTAATTTATTTTATTTATTTCACAGGTGAGCCAAAATATTTCTTTTTGGTTTGAATGCTGACGATTATGGACTCATGATGCTCATGAAACACAGAAATTCATTATTACGAAAACAAGTGACCTTTTTTTTCATAATGTTGTCATCTGATAAAGAACACGCTGTGAACTTGGATAACACATCTCATTTTTGGTGTTTCTAAATATCAGAATAAACACCCTGCTTTTTCCTCTTTTCTTGAATAACTGCCCGCCTTCTCCAAACACGCTTAGAAATAACAAAACCAGCAAAGACGAAATTCAACAATTAATCACACCAACACGGCCCAGGCATGAAGAATGGGTTTAGGAAGTTTGTGCGTGACTATTCTTTCAGTGTTTCAGTACATCATGTGTTTCAGCCCCAGCACATGACTCTCCCGACAGACTGAAGACATGAAATGAAAGTTTATATAAACGAGGGCAGGAACAAAGCTCGGCGTTCATCGTCCAGTCCCGAGTTCCACAAGGGCATAAATGAGTAAGCGCTCCTGGAACTGTACATTTATTTTCCTACAGTATTTCTCACAGGACTCTCCTTTTCCCTAAATTTCTGTCTCCCGACAGCCTTTAGTTGCTAATGTACACCATGTTAGTTGCTAGCATTGTTATCAGCTATGATTCTGGGAAATTTATATTTACATTTACAGCATTGAGCAGACGCTCTTATCCAGAGCGACTTACATTTCCTAATTTCAGGGACAGTTCCCCTGAGAGCAACTTAGGCTTAAGGGTCTTGCTCAGGGACCCTATGTTGGTAACACCAGAGTTTGGATTCAAACGCACAACCTCTGTGTCCCGAGGCGAGTGTCCTACCACTAGGCCACCAACACCGCCTAATGCACCCCAGATCAGCAGCATTACGTTTGTGACTTCTCCACCATGACCTGGACTGTGTTTAATCTCTGTAACAGACACCGTATTGTTATCAGCAAAAGCCCTAAATCAAAATCATATTTACATTTGCTCAATAAATCAGTTTTTAAAACTGCAAGCTGCCACATTGAGTTTCCACGTGCATCTCATTGGTTGTCATTGTCCATTTTCCCTACGCATCAATAAGTTGATTGTTGTAAGTGATTTGGCAAATAATTGGATTTCTCTGGCTGTCGTCTCCATTAAGACATGAACTGAACTGCATTGCTGATAACAATACGGTGCCTGTTACAGAGATTAAACACAGTCCAGGTCGTAGTGGAGAATATTTGGGGTGCGTTTCCCAAAAGCATAGTTGCTAACAATGCTAGGAAGGAATTTCTTCTCCTAGATTCTGACTCGAAGTGAAGAAAGAAGCTTGTCACCACGTCTCTCGGGACACTCAGACTCAGTTTCCATTAATCTCTCTCTCGCTTCCCACAATTTTTTGTCTCCCGGCAGCCGTGCGTACTCTTAAAAACCCAAAATCACACAGGAATATGAGCTCGTGAACAACTTAACGTCTCTCAAAAGAGCATATCACTCAAGACAAATCCTGCTTCACGAAGCAACAAGCTCAGACTTCAGAGTAAACAATGAAAATTGATTTATAAATAACATATAAGCAACAAAAAATCATTTAACATGTTTGTTCCCGAGCTCAAAAAGTCACTTAAATGAAATCAAATCAACTCTTTCAAAAAATGCAGAGCTCCTATTCGATATAACGTGATGTTATAGTATGTGTAATGTCTGATGAATGTTTTCATGGACTCGATAATCACTGTATCGATGTATCACTGTATACCGAAGCATCGTTACACCCGCTCATGCACCAACTGCCCTTAAGAAGAAAATTGTTCTGAAAACTCACATTTTATATCTTATTTAAGATATGTTCCTGGGTAAGAACGGAATCTACAGCTGCAGAAGAGCAACTCTCACATAACCTTCATTATAAGTTTTTCTTCAATTCTACACTTGTATAATAGGATACTACTGTATTTAAAAGCCTTAACGTTCTTAAAAACACAAGGCCTAAGGGTCGTCATCAAGGTTCCAAACCCTTGTTGACCGCAAAGCAGCTGAAATAAGATTAAATGACTTACTGAAGGACGTGATGGCCAGGATGAGCGTCACCACGATAGAGATCCACGAAACCCAGAGTGCCTTCTTTCTGTAATTCTGGGCTTCATGAGGCTTCAGACGCATGCTGCTCTCCAGCAGACCTGTTCAAATGAACACAACAACTTCTTAATCAGCCAGAAAACTAAAAATCGTTAGTGGCCCAAATCCAGTTAATACTCCAAGCTACAGGAAAACTAAACATAACAGTAAGTTAAAAACCAATGTCAAAATAGTTGGAGTTTCCTGCGCCCAATCAATGTTGCGGAGTAGATATTTGCAGCTAAGTTAGTAGTGAGGCTTTTACTTTTACAAACAGTGATGTAGCATTTTTCCCAACAGTGTCGCTAATTTGCTCTTAGGGCATGGTCTAGTGGGTAAGATATTCGCCTCTGGACCGAAAAGTCCTGAATCCTGCCTCCAGCTCTATCATCATTGGATCCCTGAGCAAGACCTTTAACCTGACGTTGCTCTCAGAGAAACTGTCCCTAAAATTTGGAAAAATGGAAGTCGCTCTGGATTAGAGCATCTGCTAAATGCCATAAATGTAAATGCTCTTGGTCTCGAAGGGCCAGCTCTGGCCAATACAGAAAGAAAACTAGACGGGACGTTCCTGAAGAAACTCTTTGATTGCAGTGTGCTTAAAAATGATGTAGAGAGGGAAACAAAAACATAATCAGGAGAACAGAGCTAATGCAAAGAATAAAAATAAAAAACAAAATGAAGAAAGACATAATGAGGAAGACAAGGTGATAGATGGCAGGAGAAAGAAAGAAGAAAACAAGGTGAAGAGAAGAAGAAGAAGCAGACGAAGAAGAAGGGAACAAAAGAAGAAAGCGTAGTGATTGTTGACACTCAAGCAGAAGAAAGAAGAAAGATAAACTGAAATTATGGATGAATGAAGCAAGGAAAAACACAAAAGAAGATTTACGAGTAATAATAATGAGAAGAATAAAATTCCTGAAAACACCAACAACCCCAAGAAAGCAACTCACAGCACAAGCAGCCTCCCATGTTCATCTCTGCACTCATCTGTTCAGCCAAGTCCCCATCACTCCATCATCATCATCATCATCATCATCACCATCATCATCATCATCATCACACTGGAACTGCTCCGATCTGAAGTCAACTTCCCCAGTAAACCCACGTCAGGAAGAAGTGGAAACACCAGGTCTACACGCCTCACTTTCCCACTTAATAAACTCTAATCTGGAAACAGACGCTGCTGTCTCCCTCACAATGACGACTCAACACTGTAGAACAATGTTGAACTCTCAACCACAACCTCAGCATTGAGTAGTGATGCTCTGTGTGTATGTGTGGTTTTTTTTTCATACATGGTTCCTAAGAGCCCCTAAGTCACATGTTCCAGGAGCAGTGAGCGGGGCGCTTGTAAGGAGTGTGAGGGAATTTTGCGCTGCTGTAGAGTTTAGAGAGAAAAGAGAATTTAGGGAGAGAATTTGACCTCCAACTCCCGACTCACATGAGCGCTGTGGAGATTAGCGCTGCAAGAAAGCATTATAGCAAGCACTTCATACAAGTCAAAATCGTCTGTAATCCCACAAAAACCAGAGAAAGATTTTAAAATATGCAGGAAAAAAATTTATTAATATTGCCTGAAAATGTATGTAAATATTTGATATGCAAAAATATGTAAATATATGGATCTAATATTAATGGTTTTAATATAACAAATTAAATAATCATTATAAATAATCCTTCATTTTAAATGAATTCACTATTAAATTATTATTATTATTATTATTATTATTATTATTATTATTATTATTATTATTATTATTATTATTATTATTACATTTTCATTGTAACTTTATGTAGCTTCATGAAATAGAAATACCTCATGAAAATGTAATAGACAATATTGCGTGCACGCTTGTATGTGCATGTGTGTGCAGTTTCATATATGTGCCCTATCCATGCTGCTCATAAAACCACTTTCCATGAAAAAAAATTGGTAAAGTTTACTAAAGGAAATGGCTGTGCTCACGGATCAGTCCATTACGGAATCATGGCCATCGACTCCATCTACTGCAATATTACTGTAATCTTTCAGCTGAATCGTATAAAATTACAAAGCAGCCTGAAATTTTCCTACCACTGCTGAATCTTATCCGCCTTAAGTTGAAGTTGCCATGATGAAACTCTGATTTCAAAAAGCCTTATTTAATTCCATTCCATAATGACCATTGCCGTCGGGGGTCGGATCTGCTTGACTGTTTCCCAAAAAGCCTGTTCAGCACTTTCTCCGTAGCATGCAGCCTGACCAGACAATAACTGTCCTTTGACTTTTTTCAAACCACGGTCATCTATTGTCATTCAGTCGATTGGGATGATTTCATCACCGGGTTTCAGCTGACTAGGTGATGGGATTGTGGACCAATCGAATCTGTTATAAAATACCTACCTTTATTAAGCTAGTGCTTTTGGTCTTGGGTAATGAAAATGTCGGCCCATAAATGACATGAATGATTGCAGAGGAGGGCCCGGGCCTGCGGGTGCGTGTTGGTGGTTCAGTGGGAGCTTTGAGATCTTAGTTACAGGACCTTATGAGAGGAGGTTTCTCTTCCTGAGAAACAAAGCAAATTGATTTGTGGGACTGCTGCGCTTGTGTGAGTAATTATGTGGTGTTTTCTTCTTAGCAGGCAAAACTCCTTCACCCACATGCTTAAGGAATTCATTATAGTGACTGAGTGTCTACCTTTAGTGGCTCACTATAATAACTTATAGAGCAATAATAACTTACAGAGCCACTCTATCTGAATTCTGTAGGATAGTGACGCTTGATGGAGCTCAAAAAGTCATTGTTGACCAGTTATGTAGATTGCTAAATTTGTATGATGGTGGGCCAATTAGCTAGAAGACACCGATTTACCAATTTTAGTTCTTTTTCAGGAACTTCCACAAC
>JAVGVS010000486.1:15000-51019 GCA_032718565.1 Distichodus sexfasciatus | reverse complement strand
CTGGTTGTTTTTGCTGTTTAGCAACTAAAATATAAGTTTTGTCTGTAATAAAGGGGAAGATTTGACGGAACTGGAACGTTTTTGTGAATGTTGGACTTCCCTGTGAGAGACGCGCGCTAACAAACACAGCGAGGAGCACGGAGATGGCGAGCAAGAGCTGGTGTTGTTAAAGAAAATAAAAGAATATCATTTGCTTATACATACAGTTCTGCTCATTGTCATTTCTATATGTAGGAACTAGCGTGAATGTCGCGCGAACTGAGCGTGCACACGTATGCAGCCGTAGAAACGCTACAATTTACAGATCGGCCCAATGCCACCGATACCCTGTCCAGCTATTCGAGTCGTTATCGGACCGATATCCCATCCACGTATCGGATCGGGGCATCCCTACTTAATGAGTATAGTAATAATAGCCATGCACTCAACGCAATACTATCACTTCAGAGCACGTTACCTTCTCATCAGCCTGCGTTGCCTTCTCATGCTGTTGTATTTGCTGTGCTGAAACGAATGAAAACAAGCTATAACTAAAGAAGCATAACACTCTTTCCCAGAGCTTACACACGAGTTCCTTCAGATTCTGGAGAAGACGCCGAGCAAGTTGAAGAGGATTCGAAACTGGCGGGTAATGTCCACTACGCTCATCATCATCTGTTTTCCTTTTAGAAATCATTTTATTTTGGTGATATTTCATACGTTAAACACCACCTTCTTTCGACCGATTAGGCAACACAAGTGGCCAAGAAACCCAAATTGGACAGTCAGCCTTTGGATGGCAGCGCTGCGATCGCCGGACCATCATGGACCCACGACCAGCACCAGGGGGACGCCGTACCCAGCGAGGCCCCGGCTCACTTGTCTTACACCATGTTAACGGCTCCCAACGAATGCGGCCCCGAACCCGCGCACTCGGACACGTACGCTCTCAAGCCCATCCCCTCTCAAGCCGCCCAGCACCTGCGGCCCCCCAAAAACAGCAACGAGCACGCCAAGGCAAACAGTTCAAGTTCCACTAGGCGTACTTCAGGCTCCGCCCCTTGTCCACCTCCACCACCTCCTCTTGCTCCCGCTCCCGCAACAGTTGCCCCTGCTGCTCCAACGCAGAAACTATCACTAGAAAGGTACAAGGAAAAACATGCAGCGGATCTGGCGGCGCAGAGGCATCGCCTGGATCAGCAGCGGCACGACGTCGCCACAGGCATCGCCGAGCAACCACAGCATCAGCACCGCAAACACGGCCAGTCAGGGTCGTCATCTTCCGACGCTTCCACGCCCAAAATCAAAGCGCCGCCACCCGTTCAGGACAAGCGGGAAAAGGCCAGCTCGCTCACCGTCCGAATTCCCGCTTCTTCAGTCACCGTAGCAACGCCGACTTCGACCGACAAGTTGGGTTCGGGCAGGGAGGAGTTAAAAATGAAGATCAAGGTGTCCTCGGAGCGCCACAGCTCGTCAGACGAGGGCAACAGCAAAAGCAAACATTCTGGAAAGGACAAACACAGAGATCGAGACCAACAACAGCACAGGCACCATCACCACCACCAACGCCATCATCGAAAACACGCCCAAACTCACCAGCATCCGCATCCTAGCAACGGGAGAGCCATTCCGGAGGAGCCCGCCCCCGGTGCCGCCCTCAAAAGCCCGCCGGGCGACGGCTCCGGTTCGTCGCGAAAAAGGCAGCACGCCAACGCGGAGCACAACCACCACTCGAAAAAGAGCAAAAGCTCCAAGGGCGTCGCAGGTAGTTCCACTCTTTCTTCCTCACTTCAACAAAGTGTGACGTCTTCCGCCTCTGTGCTTAATCCTCCCTTCCCTCCTCCTCCTCTTCTTCATCCTCCTCTTCCTCCTCCCCCCCTCGCCCCTGTCGTACCCCAGGTGGGCTTCCAACACCTCAGCACCAACCTTTCCAAAGAGGACAAGAATCCGGGCCCTGAGGTTCTCGTCGCTAAAGGCCTCAACTCGTTCGATATCCTCAACTCGCTGCTAAGTGCTCAAGGGATGAAACTGTGAAGGAGAAAGAATTTATACAATAAATAAATAATGCAAACCAGATGGATGACCTCGGACTCGGTTTTTGGAGAGCCGGGAACAAAATGATGAATGTGACAGAGAGAGGGATCAGGAAGTAGTGAGGGATGATGTTCCCTCGATTCAGATTCCCGGTGCCGGTTTGGACCAATCGTAATTTTTCCTTGAGTAACTGCTGCTTTGTCCTCCGCGTTCCCATCCCACCCGAGTTTATGGTTGGTGGCTGGATGGAGGTGTTTCCTAGTGCAAATAAATAATATTCTTTTTAAATTCTCCACAGGATTAAACGAAAAAAGTATTAATGGACGCTTTAGGGCACAACGTGCAATTTCAGAATTTTTGTTGTTCCACTGTGGAGCCCCTTAAAGGACAAGCGTGGGGAAGAAAAAGGTGTTTCGAGGGCTCACGAGGTGACGAGGAAGTAACACACACTGATGAGAAAGTAATGCACGGTGACAAGATGTTTTCCGAATGTGCACATGGAAATTATTTCTTATATTAACACATTTTCTGCATAACATATTTTACATTCCGGTCAGCATGCATTCCTTTCATGTCAGTGCGTGCTACTGTCACATCAGAACACCTGACCTTGTCAGATTGTGTTACCTTCATGTCAGCGCACTTCACCTCCTCGTCAGCCCGTGTTACCTTCTCGTCACTGCGTGTTACTTTCACATCAGTTTAAGTAACCTTCACGTCTGTGTGCCATACCTTATCATCAACGTGTGTTACATTACCATCTCGTCAGCCCGCATCACCTTATCCTCAGAGAGCATTACCTTCTCGTCAGCGTATGTTACCTTCTTGTCAGTATGTTACCTTGATGTCTGGGCGCGTTACCTTCCTGTTAACAAGTGGTACCATCTTGTGAGCGTGTGATACCTTCTCGTCAGCGCAGGTTACCGTCGTCACTTGCGTTACCTTCTCGTCAGCGCAGGTTACCGTCGTCACTTGCGTTACCTTCTCGTCAGCGCAGGTTACCGTCGTCACTCGCGTTACCTCCTCGTCAGCGCACTTTACCATCGTCACTTGCGTTACCTTCTCGTCAGTGCAGGTTACCATCGTCACTCGCGTTACCTCCTCGTCAGCACACTTTACCGTCGTCACTTGCGTTACTTTCTCATCAGCCACAGGCTACCGTCGTCACTTGCGTTACCGTCGTCACTTGCATTACCTTCTCGTCAGCGCAGGTTACCGTCGTCACTTGCGTTACCTTCTCGTCAGCGCAGGTTACCGTCGTCACTTGCGTTACCTTCTCGCCAGCGCAGGTTACCGTCGTCACTTGCGTTACCTTCTCATCAGCCACAGGTTACCGTCGTCACTTGCGTTACCTTCTCGTCAGCGCAGGTTACCGTCGTCACTTGCGTTACCTTCTCGTCAGCGCAGGTTACAGTCGCCACTTGCGTTACCTTCTCGTCAGTATGTTACCTTGACGTCTGGGCGCGTTACCTTCTTGTTAACGCGTGGTACCGTCTTGTGAGCGCGAGATACCTTCTCGTCAGCGCAGGTTACCGTCGTCACTTGCGTTACCTTCTCGTCAGCGCAGGTTACCGTCGCCACTTGTGGGTACCATCTTGTGAGCGTGAGATACCTTCTCGTCAGCGCAGGTTACCGTCGTCACTTGCGTTACCTTCTCAAAGCGTTTGTTAGCTTCTCGTTAGCACAGAACTCTCCTTTTCCCCCTGCTTCTCCTTCATGGGCTCCATACTTTCTTTTAATTTAAGTAATTATGCTTGACCGTAAGACACTGAAAAGACCTCGTCTCCCGATCCGGGAGCGAGTCGTCGAATTTTAGTTGGACTCTCTAGCCTTATTTCATTTTCTTCTTTATATACTTTATTATAAAAGTACAAAGTGCATGTTTCAGCCGTGGAAAGGGACAAAGAAGGATCCTGTTTACAGAAATGTGGAGATTTAATGTACATACATTTTTGTATGTTTAACTATGTTTAAAAGCTATAACTCAGGTTTTCGGAGCTGCTTGTTACTTTATCGACATTCGTGGGGCACTTTAAGAAAAATTGGGACGTTTCCCGCAAGCATTCCGGTGACGTTTAGTTTTTTTTTTTCTTTTTACATTTTTATTTGGTCTTGAGTTCTACACTGCGGCCAACAGAGGGACGCGTCATCCAATCAGAGTTAGATGCCGGACCCCATCAATCAGTGTGTGATTTTTTTTTTTTTTTTTTCTCCGAGCTCCAAGACGACCTTAAGCTGGACGCCAAAAGCTGTGCCTCAAGAAAACAATGAAAAATAAGGACAAGTGTTGTACCATGAGGTTTACGAAAAAAAAAACTTTGCTGTGAAGTGCATTTAAATTTTTTTGGCTTTGACGCTGTAGCTGAGGTGTATAAAGTTCGTCAATCAATAATGAACTCGGGGACGTTTTATTTTTTTTGGCGGGGGGGGATGGGGGGGTAATAACGAAGTCTGACGTGAGGTGTCCAAATTTGTTCCTGTCTCGTTGGTCTTCACCAGTCACGTTCTTCCCTGGTTTTTGTATACAGACTTTTATTTTTCCAAGACGCAGACGGAACCCGAAGGCCGAGGAGTCCCGGGTACCGAGTTCATGTTTTTGGGACAACAAAAAATGACAGTTGTTAGGACTTCACATATTGACACCTGGTTTCTTTTTGGAGCCCTTTGTTATGCTCACATTTCATTAAGTTCCGTACAATAAATCCCAAAGTCTCCACGACCTTACGTTCAACCTGTTTCTGTGTTTCCTTGTTGTGTTGGATGTATTTCTTTGTGTATTTCTCTGTGTGTTCGATCATGGAGAACTGACGCGCACCAATCAGGCGGCTTGTCCCAAATCAGCAGAGATGCAGAAAATCATTTTTAATTTCTCACTTTATTCCGATAGGCATTAAGGGTTTCATTAAATTAGGAGGACTAAAGTGGATCTGATGCAGTAAAATCAGTAAGAAAATCAGTATGAATTTAAATACTAAATCATATTCCACTTTACAAACTATTTCAAATGTAAAAACAGCGCAAAACTGTTAAATCTTTTCACATTCAATTTAGCACTCGTATGTGAATATCCTTGTAACCTGACGCTCACCATGCTGCTGATTAATTCATATATTCAGAGTTCGGAAGAATACATATTGGCACACTACGTTAGGGTCAGCTGTGAGCTTTAGGAGTGGTTTGGACGTATTAAACGTGAACACGGCTGCCTGAGGTGAAGGACGAACGGGTGTCTCAATAATTCGGCCGCTGAGGGACGCTGTTTCTGGTCACTGCAAAAAAAAAAAAAAAAGGGAGAAAAGGAATGGATTAAAAGCTTTTCGTAAATCTTGGGCAGCTGGTGGCGTAACAGTAGGGTGTTCGCCCCGTGAGCAGAAGGTCGCAGGTTGGAATCCAGGGCTGGTAAAGTTACCACTGAGGTACTCATGAGCAAGGTACCGTCCCCAAGCACTGCCCCTCGGGTGTTTGTTAGCCGCCCACTGCTCCTTCACGGATGGGTTAAATGCAGAGGTCACATTTGGTTGTGGTGCACTGTGTGCTGTGCTGTGGTGTGTTTACAATGAAGAGAGAGTCAACCAGATTTCCTGAAACTGCAGGTTCTTGTTAAGTGTTGAAAAGTTGTTCATTAAGGAACTATAAACGAAGAGCTTGGAGACAGTACCCTGCTCATGAGAACCCCAGTGGCACTTTTACCAGTCCGGGATTTGAACCAGTGACCCTCCCCAGGTGTTGCACGTCAGCTGCCCACTGCCCACCAATGGGTCAAACGCAGAGGTGTGCTGTGTTGTGTTTACTATGACCAATATTTACTCATCCCTCACAATTATCCAAAATTACCTAATTAAGCAAGCTTGCACAAAGCCCCTTGCTTCCTCCGAGAAGTCATCAGGCAGCGGCGGCATCAAACCCTTCCGGGCGCCGATGTAGAACAGAGCTGCCATCTTGCCCATGTGTGCCAGCGGCGGTTTTCCGGTTGCCATCTCGAAGACGGTGCATCCAACGCTCCAGACGTCTGACTTCCTCCCATGTCCCGTTTCGTTAATCACCTCCGGTGCCATCCAGTAGGGGGTGCCGTGCACCGACTTCAGCAGGTCCTCACTGGGCGTCAGGCGGTTGAGGCGACGGGCGCAGCCAAAATCGATCAGCTTGATGACGCCGGTGGGCATCAGCATCACGTTGTTGCCTTTCACGTCACGATGGATCACTCGGTTGCTATGGAGATAAGCCACCCCTTCCAAAATCTGCCTGGTGTACAAGGCAAACACCTTTTCCGGCAGCGGCCCGAAGCGAGCGAGGACGTTGGAGATGGAACCTCCTGGAACGTACTCCATGAAGATGCTGACCACGTTTTCGGAAAGCTTCGTGCCGAGGAACTCCACGATGTTGGGGTGACGGAGGTTTTTCAGCAGCTCCACTTCCCGTTGCAGCTGCTCATATTCCTTTTGGGCTGTTTCTGAATTTGAGACGTCCAGCGTGACTTGTTTGACGGCGATCAGCTCACCTTGACCGGTAAGTCCGCAGTAGACCTGCATTTAGGGTTAGGGAACATCTCACCAAAAACATCTCATGCTCACACGCTATTCTGACCAACTTAAGACTGGATTACTTACCGTTCCATACGCGCCTCTTCCCAGAACTTCACCTTTGGTCCACGTTATGGAATTCACGCTGGACTTCTCAGTGCTAGAAATTTTGAAGGAAGTTCCCTGTTAGACCAAAATAAATAACAACTCTCATTCACATATATTTTTGGTAACTTCTCTGTATAATTCTTGCTGTGCGTCCTCTCTGTTCTTTACCTCACTGAGAACCTTCTTAGCTTTTGGCGGAAGGTTAGATACTGTCTCTTCGCTTTCAGCATTTTCAGGCTTTAGCGTCTCCACTTCTCTCTCTTCCAGTGAAATCAGTTCTTGCGCCAAACATCTCAACAAATCGTCTGTAACAGGTCCTTCATCCACTCCGTCCAGAAACTTCTGGTAGACAGGTGACACTTTCCGTTCGCTCGTCCATGTGTTGATCATTGGCTGTGCTGGAAACTTGTCCACATCGGAGTACTCGTCTTCAATCAAGACGCTGTTGTTGTCTTTGTGGTCATCTTTTCCGAGAAGAATGATTTGCCCACTGAGAGAACGTTTTAATACAGAATGAGACAATGAGGGTAAATGTTGATGTCTGACAATTGTCCCAGTGGTGTCTGAAAGAACCTCTTTGATCACAGACAGAACCTGCTTTTCTTCGTCACCTGAAACATCCTTTGTATCTTCATTGGTGAGAATTCCACGTTTACTTATTTGGTTATGGATGTCAAGAATTACAACTGGCTCATTTTTGTCGATCTCAAGAGGCGTAAGTTGGTGTTGCGTTCCCTTGCCTTGACTTTGCCTCCTCTTGCGCTGTTTGCCCTTGGCACTACCGCTTTTCTGGCACTGTTTCCTTCGACTCCCTTCGATTGGCTTCTGAACTCTGGGTTGTCCACTTGATCGTCTCTTAACTTGACTTGCTGACTGCACCTGCTTGCATCTCTGGACACAACTTGCAGCTCTAAGATTTTCATAAACAGGAGTGGCAAACATCTCAAAAATGGCTGGTCCTTCACCGCCTTTGTGGAGTTGCATGAACATGTCACTGTAACTCACGTCATCCAGGACTGTTTTCGTTCCGTGCAAGCCTAAAAGTTCACACTTTTCCGACTGTCTTGGAGTCTTGGGTTCCCGATCGGCCAAGTTCTTGTGACGTTGAGGTTTGCTTACTGACTTCTTGTCTTCAATAAGACCCACATGGTGCAGAGGTTCGGGCGTCCTCTTGCGGGCCAGGGGTACATCTTGGGATTTTTGACTTAACCTTGCAGGGTTTTGTGGACAGTCCAGTTTGGTGAAGGTGTCCCCATTAAATTTTTGATCTGCAGTGTCTCTTGCTTTGAGTTTGGCTGGCGATGATGTTCTTCTGTTCCTTCTGGGATTAAGAATGGTTCGATTCTTATTTCCGGTCGCCAGCATGTTGAAAGACTGGTTATTTTGCAAAGGTCTGCCTTTTCTTTCCTTGCTTTTGGTCACCTTCACAGGGATTTTTCCCACTGAAGCCAGAGAAGACATGGCATGTATAGCTTCAACTAAAGCAGAAGTCCGTCCCTCTCCGTCTTCAGCTGCAACGTCTAAGTCAACATCCCTTTGTCTGTCAGGGTTCACTAAGGGCATTCCAGTTATATCCACATTTTTATCCATTTCCAAATGACCCACTGAACACACTGCCCTGTTCTCCTCACCGCCTTCCAGACCTTCAAACTTCAACTGGGAGCCAAACGTCCCCTCAAAGGTCATCTCTCTTTTGGGCAATTCCTTTTTAGAGTCATGTTTCTGCTCTTCCTTGGTTTCTTCCTTCCTTTCCAGATTTTTATTACTGGATTTAAGATTTCCATCTACGTTTATTTTTCCAAAATGTTGAGTGGAGGAAAGTGGGTGTAGGGTGACATGCGACTTGCTCTCAAAGGTCCTAAGTGTCTGTTCCACTTTCTGAAGGACATTTACTTCGTCCTGCACCTCGTCCTCATCTAAGTCCACAGAGTCCCGACTGCTACAGCTCTCTTCACTGTTTTTTCTGGCGTTTCTAGAATATCTTTGCCTGGACATGGTTTCAAACTGCATGATGTTGATGGGCTCGAGAGTCAGTGGATGTTGGAGGTTCAAAAGTGCAGTACTGTGCCGGTGTCTTCTCTCCAGGGGAGCCAGCTGTTTTGGAGTTCTTGGACTCGGAACCGAAGGTAGAACCTGAAGGTTGAAGCACAGAATGTAAGTAACTTACAAAATCAATCAAATTTCGAATTTTAAGACCCAAAAGACCAATAGTTACCTTCTGTCCATTAATGTCACTGATTATTTCAGCACAACCGAGTCCTGTAATTCATAGAAACTGTATTAGAATGTGTCAAACACTTCCAATGTTGCCGACTAAATTTGTGACATTTCTGATCTGGAGGTGATACATACTGTTTTGTATATTTACTCGTGCTTGCACTAAGACACTGGAGTCCAGTAGGGCCAGACTTGGAGCAGACCGGCTTAGTTGAGAGAACTCTGTGTCTGGATGACTTTCTTTTAAGGCTTTGTTTTTCTCCACAGGAAGTCTTGGCGGTATTGGCATTAACGCCACTTTAGAAGCAAAATCCCAGTGTTCAAATTTGTCCAGGCAGTTGTTTCTGTTCCTGAGGCTCGGCAACGATGACGTCCAGCTGGAAATGACAGTAAACAGTGTTCTATGACCAGTGTTGAGGAAGCTACTTTTAAATGGAAGCGTTTAAGACCCAAACTACTTCTAATTAACAGCTCCGCTACAATCTCTGGTTTTTAATATAGCAGATAGGGGTTAGGATGCTCGCCTCTAAACCAAGAGGTTGTGGGTTCAAGTCATACCTCCAGCGCTACCACCGCTGGGGTCCCTGAGCTAGACCATTAACCCCGAGTTGTCACTTTGGATAGAATGTTGATAAATAGCTACACTACAAGCTACAGAGAAAAAGTAAGTAAATATATCCAAGCTGTTTCATCCATTAATAGTTCATATTCGTGCAGTGGGATACTCTTAAAGCAAATTAATAAAATAAATTTTAATTTTGGAAATTGGAGTGTTTTTCGATTTCTGACTTGCATTAATTACGTCTGTTTTGCCTTTTGAAGTCATACATTTTTATAAATACAGCCATGAATTCTTGCTTCCGTCTTGGCCAAGGTAGACTTCATCCTCCGACTCCATCTGGCAGCTGCCAAGACTGCACTGTGATGCAGTATCGATGAGAGTATCGATTACCACATCTGCCAATTCAACACCAATCAGAATCACCTGTTCGCTATTCTTCTTTGTAAAGAAAGAAAAATAATTGTATTTCCTTTTTTGTTACAATGTTTATTTTGTCACGCTTCATTGCTGGTTGTAAAAAAAAAATAGCTACTGGAAAAGCTATTTTAAAAGTACCGCTGCTGCCGATAAGCTGCTCAAAATAAGTTAGTCATTATAGTTAGCTATACACCAAAATTGTCTAATAACAAAGCAGCCTTGAAAACAACTCACTTTCTCCTGTGTTTTGGGAGAATGGCGTGACCTGGAAACACGATGTCACGCTGACAGACGCGTAATCCTGTAACACTACTCCTCTGTACAGTCTTTGTGCGAAAGGCAGAGAACAAGCAGCTGAACAGACGAGAGCCGAGCGGTTTTAGTTTTTTGTAGCACAGGATCTGTTTGCGTGCTTTTAGCGTACGGAAGCTTTTTTGAGCATCTCTGCGATTGTTTGCCCGTTTGCAGATGAGCGGCTAAGTTTGTTTGAATGCTAATTAAGTGTAATTACTGGAGTTTACTGTGTATGTGCTCAGCTGGCCTACCCGGTTGAGGCGTTTAGTTTTGCACTTCCTCGTCTGGTTTTCCGCACAGACTCCATGGGATTTGGCAAGGAAAGAGCGGCAGTTTTATCTGCAAAAAAGGACACGTATATTAAAAGTCATGCTGTGAACTTTGCACTTTTGCCTTCCACTGACTTTTAAAAACTCATTTTTGTGGCTTCCTGGTGTGGCTAAGTAACGCATATACAGTAATGTAAAATAGGCTACTACTTATACATTTTTAGTAATATTACACTCGTTACATATATCAGTAACGGGTTACAGCATACATTTAGTGAATTTAGTGCAGTCTCGTTTTCATTTAAAAAATCACCAACACCTTTGATACAAGAGTAAAATTTGAACCCAAAAAGAGCTATTTCCTACAGAGTATGTAGCTACAGACATTATGCTTCACCACATCGCCCTCCACTGGATGTAGAATGAACTGCAGTAAACCGTATTTTATCGTTTTAGAATGGCAAGTCCTACTTCTAATGTAACTAATTACTTTGTAATAGCAGTAACTCTACAGCCCCATCATTTAGCACAGTAGACCTAAATAAATACTGTATAAATAAATATACAGGTATAAATAAATATGGTAGATAAATATGGCTCTAACAACGTACAAGTTATATGCCTTAACAGTTTTAGCACCAATCCCCGAAATATGGCAAAGTATTTGGCACTAAAGTTTTTAATTCTAAGAAAAGGAGAATAAGAAAAAAGGTACCAGAATCAAGCAAAATTATCTGCCAATATAGTGAGAAAATTTATCTTGTAAAGGTCTCCTAAAACAAGAAACAAAATCTTTCCATTTCTCCCTGTTTTTAGCTTTAATAATACATTGTATTCTTAAAATAAGCAAAGTTGTCATGAACTTCTTAACTCGTATTGGAGAGCATGAGAACCTTTCAGTTCTCTGAATTAAATTTCTTATTTAATTTAATAAAGTTCTTATTGATACATTTTTCTTAATAAGATAATTATAGCCAACGTTTCTTAAAAATTAGATTATTTATCTCACACATACAAGTCTAGTCAAGTCAGTTATTCTTAAAATAAAAAAAAAGATCTATTTTTTCTTTTTAAGATTTTCTGCCTTGTTAATATTTCATTTTTTGCAGTGTAACAGCGGCTTTTTACAGAATACACGCTGGTGTATTGAATTTTGATGGTCCAAACATGGCAACTCATGTATCTCTAAGTGATCACACACAGCTGTTTCCCCAAGTCAGATAATGTTAAAATATTATTCCAATTAATAATTAACAATTAATAATTAGAATTACAGTGTATGAAAGAGGAAATTCCCCAAAATTTACATCTGCGTCACTGACTAAAGAAATTGTAGTAAAAGTTTCCTGTCTGTCTCACACCTGACTCGTGTGCTATTGTCATTTGGTCAAAAACTTATGTCTCTTTATTAATGCTCTGTTTAAATTTGCACAGTGCATTTTACTGCATGTTCTACTTATATAACTACAGTACCTATGTGACCAAGAAAACTTAAACGTTGAATTAGCAATAAAGTAGTAATACGTGTAATAAACCAAACATCACCCCTGCCTCATTAGCTGCCAGACGTCAGTTTTTCACTCCAGAAAGTTCTTTTTGTCCTTCCCTGTATGAGATAATCCAAGACACTTCATTTGCCGTTATCATTTCCCCCGTATCGACACCAAGCCACCCTCAGGTGCTACTGTATTTTGGGCTTGTACACTGTTGAATGGAGTCAGTTTACAGAAACACAGCCCCGTCAGCTCACTCCGCCCCTTCCATTGTCATGTTTTTTTGGGAAGGGCCGAGCCGGAGCGTCGACTCGAGAGTTGAATGCAGCCGAGAGGTTTCGCCTCCAGGGGCAGCGGGGCAAACAAAGCACAGAGAGCTACAGTGTTTTCTGCAGGTGTGTCTCTCACTTGCTGGATTCATAAACCACGTAATATTCCTTTTTCGCGTTAATACCAAGAAGCCCCACAAAAACCAAATTATAAAAACGAGTAACGGGTCTGACTTCCCAGTTTGAGCTCAAATGAAGACGCAATGTTCTGGTATGACCCTGAAGTGACCATTCCACGTGGATGAGCTAAAAATATGTATATACACACGCTGCTCTCTTTTTTACTGCTCATGAGCTTTGGTTTGTTCCTTGGCAGTGAAGGGGGTTTACTGTGCCTCATTTACTCACCATGCCCCATCGCATCAGGGACTTCTGTACCTGAAAAACGCTCATCCAAGTGCACTTGGTCCTGCAGAAAGCAGACACATTAAACATTCATTATTCAGGACAATGCCACATGTAAGCACAGTATCAGTTTCTCTTTGGAGTTATCAAAGGAAGTGCAACTAAACCCAGACTTGGCGTTTACCATCTGTTCGTCGCAACACTGGAACCATTAACCAGCAGCCAGCTGCCAGCCTCCAAACTGTGGCTAAAGCCTAGTCGTGTAGAACAAACTAATCATGCTGATTAAACAGCTGCGTCAAAGCTTACGGAAAAATATTCCCCCGGGGTGGGTAAAAATATTTAAAAACGTGATAGAAGAAATCAAGCTTGATTGGCTTAAAATCACACTTTTATAATTTAAATTAAAAGAGAACTCAGAAAGAAACAAAGCTCTAAAATCAACCTTTTTTCTTAATTTGTAAATTTTACAGCTTTGTTAGAAAGAAAGAAAATGACATTTTTAGAACTAAAATTAAAGCAGAACTCCACAAAAAAAAGCTAATGGAAGCAACACATTCAAAATCAACATGTTTTTCCATTGACGTATGTTAATTTTGTTCGCTGTAAATGACACTTTTACAATCTAAATAGAAGGGGGACGCTAGAATTAAACTCCACAGAGAAGACACTAATTGAAGCAAAGTTTTCCAATTTTGAATGTTGATTTTAGAGCTTTGCTTAAAAAAATATACTTTTACAATTAAAAGTCATTACAACTAAAATTAAAGAACCTTTCAAAGAAGAGTCTAATGGAAGCAGCAGAGCTCTAAAATCAATCTATTTTTTCCTATTTTAAATGTTTAATTGAAAATAACAATTAAAAGTGTCTTTTTCAGCCAAGCTGAGCTCTAAAACGTACTACAGCAATCATATTTATTCACATTAAAGGTGCAAATGCATTGTTCAGCGCTTCATCATGTGAGTAGAGTTCTCCTTTAAGAAGTGCACCATTAGCAAACTGCTTACCGTCTCGTCTACAAGGCTGGGGAATTCACCTGGAGGAGCGGAATCCAGGGAATTGACACAGTGGCCTGATGGGAAATGACGCACCGACTCCACATGTGAGGTCAGCGCTTTACAAAACACAACACAGGATAGAGTGAGTCAGCAGACGAAAGAAGACAAGAACCTCCAGAGAAATGGGCATGATGCATGTAAACACTGCTTCAGATTTCATCAAAATGGAACTTATTCTCACCTGACTGTGGGAGAGACTCCTGCATAATCTGGACAAGTTCATCCCTAACGTGGCTCTTGAGCTGGGAGGCGTAGTGAAGAGCCGTGTAGCCTTTATGGTCCTGGATTTCTGCATTTCTGGTCAACAGAACACAGTTGAGATCAGCACAGCACTAGATCAAATTTGGACGTTGGTCATCAAACCCATGAAATCAGTCCTTGATATGACCTGAGTCAGGTTCATTATTGTTCAACGAAAACGCAGAAACGGACAGACTGAGGTTGAGGAGGACGGCTGGATTTACCACTATTTGCCACTTTTCTGACACCTCACGTTAGAGAATAGTCATTATCCGAACCGCTTAATCCCAACCGGCGTTGTGGGGCGGGGTCCGGAGCTTATCCCGGGAACTACGGATGCAAGGTGGGAACCAACGCTGGGCAGGCCCCAACGCACCACTGGGCGCACACACTCCCGTTCACACCTTACCGGCCAATTTAGAGTCTCCAATTAACCCACAGTGCATACTCTTGAACTGTGGGAGGAAACCCACGCGAACACGGGGAGATGACGTGAACTCCACACAGAAAGACCCTACGGCCGGTTACCGAACCCCGGACCTTCTTGCTGTGAGGCGGCAGCACTAACCACTGTGCCGCCCCTAGTATAATATACAACTATAGAACTGAAGCAAACCCAATAAGCTAACGTTTTGCACAAACATGCGTGCAATATCGTTTGCATAAGAGTTGCTCTTCAGTACAAATCTTAAATAAGAACATGTTTCTACATGAGAACGGTTGACGAATGAGGCTCATTGATCTTTGACTGGTTAAAAAAGGGATGATTGGCTTACGCGGACAAAAGCAGCAAGGTTTTGACCACTTCAGTTGGACGGTAATCCCAAGTTAGGTTCACCTGCAGCTCTACAAACAGATCTACGTCCCTCACGGCCAGCATCAGTGGGGTCAAACCATCCCGGTTCTGCATGTTCACGTCCAAGTCCAATACGTCCATCTGGGTCTTGATAACAATCACAAAGAAAATTACATTTACTAAACAGTTTTATTCTTAAGTCCGTCTCCCATTATTTTGGATGTAAATTCCTGGTTCAGGAACACGCCCTGGTTTCCTCACTGGTTCAAGACCACAATTGTGAAAGTGATTGATTATTTGTCATTGTGAACACACCACAGCACACAGTGCACCACAACGATATGTGACCTCTGCATTTAAGCCAACCGTGAAGGAGCAGTGGGCAGCTAACAAGGGCAGTGCCTGGGGAGCAGTGCTCGGAGACGGTACCTTGCTCGTGAGTACTTCAGTGGTAGCTTTACCGGCCCTGGATCCGAACCTGCCACCTTCTGATCACAGGACGAACACCCTACCGTTACGCCACCAACTGCCCAGAACAGCAGAGTTCACCGGTGCTGCACAGCTCACCAGCATCTCTGAGGCCTGTATGTCCCCTCAAAGGAGCTTGTAGACAGAAACCTTATCACTTTTTCTCTGGATTGCATTGTAAGTCCAACTTCTGTAAGTCTGATTTGGCCCTTTCTAATGACTAGCATCTGTTAGCGGTGTAACGTCTCCTAAGTACAAAATGCCAGGAGCTCCTCGTCTCGTCCACTTACCAACAGGTGCTGAAAGCCGTTAATATCCCCTCTCCAGGCGGACTCTAAGAGCTGGGCTTCATGGGATACGGGTCTCACCATCGCTGCCAACAGCTCCCTCTGCAGGCCGGGCTGACTGATATGCAGCGCAGTCTGGCCACTCTGGTTGCGTAGCGTCATGTCCACTCCTCTGTCCAGCAGGAATCGCATCACCTGCATCCAAACAAGCATGGTAAAAAAGCTGCCCGCTACTCCGTCACGGATGGGTCAAATTCAGCCATCACGTCATTGTGGTGCACTGTGTGCTGTGCTGTTATTCACTTATCATGACTTGTATTTATTCATTTGGATATTATTTGAGCACCAGCACTCCAAAGTTGTGAGTGTAGGGTAGTGAGGGTAGAGGACGCAGAGGATAGGACTAAATGGAGACAGATGATTTGCTGTGGCGACCCCTGAAGGGAAAAGCCGAAAGAGGAAGAAGAAGACTCCAAAGTGCTACCAGAACAAGGCTCAAAGAGGTTTAGAGATTGCAACCACCAGCAATGAAAGTCGCTCACAAACAACTACGTAATTAAAATCATCATCCATGTGATTTTTCGGAAGAACGTCATTCCCCACTGGACTCAGCCTGAGGCCACGCGTTTGCTTGGGTTATTACCCTTGAGGGAATTTTAATTCTATAAACAAGTGATGAAACCCGATTCATAATAAGCCCATGCCGTCTCATAAATGAAATGTTTATTCACATCCTTGTTCATACTGACGCTAACACTCATTCAGGGTTTTACTAATTATTAACTGGCTTTCTTATGCCCGTCGTGGACCAATTTTACTCTTGTAAACAAAGCATGGACTTGTGGGAAACCACAGTTGACCCTCCATTGATGCAAAGCTTCTCAGAATCACGCTTAACTTCTTCTTGGGCAGAATTAACAAGGCAAGCTGGTTACCTCTGGCTGCATTTGGTCAGAATTCTAGATGTAAGTGATTAGAAAGTTGTTTTATGGATAATTAGTGTGTTGTCAGTTGTGAACACAGCATAGTACAACACACAACAAATTTTGTTAGATCATTCACTTATTTACCACTTTCTGTTCATCTAAGCGTTGATGGCAGACCATCAGAGCAATCTCAGCACGCCCCGCCTCACCTCACCTCAGTCAGACCCTTCTGGCATGTGCTGATGAGAGGAGTAGATCCTTCCGAATTACGAGGCCGCTCCAGATCTTCCCGGGAGAAAAATCCCTGCTCCAGAATCCGCTCCACCTCTTCCAACTCTCCATTCAGCAGCAGCTCCACCAGTTTCTTCTCGTCCTTCTCCATCATCCCCAAATCCAAATCGATTTCACTTTAATTTCCTAAATTGTTTTCTTCTGACTCCTTTCTTGTCCTGCTGAATCGTGGAAAGTGACAACAGAATTTCGTCTTTTTGCTTTTAATGATTCAAACCTCAGGGTCATAAATCACAATTTGGAATTCTTCTGATGAAAAATATTTCCAAGATGCACCAAAAAGTTCCAGTTGCTAATGCCAACCGGGATTTGTTAGCCGCCCAAATTTGTCGTCAAAAGTTGTGTGTGGAACCTGCCAACAACCCAAAACTACTGCTTTAACCACAGTTCTTTACCTGTCGAGTGTGTTGGTGTTTTCTAACTCCACTTGTGTGTATATTTACCCCTCATTCTGCATCCTCGTTCCCTCTTTCCCTCTGTTTTGCCCAGTGTGAAGCAGCTCTTGAGTTTACAGCTTGTTGCCCAGGAGACAGTGAAGCCAAGCGTGAAAGCTGATCTGCGATTCTAAACTAACTTTTGTGCTTGATTTTAAGCCACTTTGGGAATGTTTTTAACTTCCTGAAACCAATCTATTCTGGATTAATTCCTACTATGTACTGTCCATATCTTCAGTATTTACATTTGTATGTAGATAGTGTGCATTTGGTTTAATTTTTACTTTTAGACAGTATTATCTTCTACATTTTGATATTTCTGAAGACCAAGATCTACCTCCCCCTGCTGGTGGCTTGTGAGATCCTGTATGTGTATATGGACAGGTTTCTTGCTTGTGGATTAAGCCTAATCTTGAACTAATGGAGCTTTACCATTCAAACCCAAAGCAAGTTTAGAACCAAGGACAAATTAGTTTAGGTGACAGATTAATTACTGCCAGTGGATTAATGGGAATGTCCCATTTTTGCTTGACCATTTGGGAGCTGTCCCTGTGTTCTGTGGTTTCACGTTTCAGTCCTGCAAGAGAATTCCGTTTCTTAACTAATTATGACAGCCGATTCCAATTAATTAGCAAGAGAGTGTTAGTAAAGGGCGGACACTTCACAGCCAGTTAAGAGGAATCATTTCGGACCCAGGAGTGAGGTTCTGCTCAGTTCAGTTAGTTTGTGTGGATGTAGAACATGGCAAATGAACCCAAAGTCTGAACAAACAAACTGCTTGAAACAGAACAAAATCGACATGAAATTGTGATTTATTAGATCCTAAAATTATAACCAAACTCACTTAAATGGAGCACAGGTGTGTAAAGTGTTGGACATGTTCAAGGAAAGCAGACTTCATCATTTGACGTAAATCTTTGCAAATAACTAAACTTATGTAAAAGTAATGAGACAATATGCTTGGAATGAGAAAAATAGTTTATTCATGTAACAACAAATTATCCTCATATTTATTACAACATCTGTCGGAGTACATCATTCTGGGCATAAACAGTTAAAATTAGATATAAAAAGATTAGAATTTGGCAAAAAGTCAAATCTGTTGCATATACATATATATATATATTTGTCTTTAAGAAATAATAATAATATATGTAAATGTAATAATTTAAGGGTTGTTTTCACATCTACATTCAGCATCTTTTCAACTCCCTAAGGTGACTCACTCATTATTATTATTATTGTTTATTACATGGACAAAATCAGAGACCTACTGGACGGTGAGATTTTCCCAGATTGTCAGTAGGTCAATGCAATGACCTGTAAATGATTCTTATTATTGTTAGAGATGATTATTATTATTATTATTATTATTATTATTACCATTATTATTATTATTATTATGGAGTGTGTATTTGTATACATGGCCACTCTGGGCTGATTAGTGTTTTATGCTGTATTTGCTGACATTGGATTTGATAAAATTCCATAAATAATCCATCAATAATTCTAATAATACTAATAATACTAATAATAATAATAATAATAATAATAATAATAATAATAATAATACACATTAAGGCAGGCTCATGGTAGCCTTTGTGAACCTGCTGTTCCGTGTGTGTGCAGGTGGGGGCGTCGCGGGGCTGCAGCTTGAGGTGGAGATGGAGCTGGTGGAGGTGTAGAGGTGTGGAGGTGGTGCTGATGCTGAGGCTGGTCATATCGCTCCATCATCTGTAGCACTGCAGCTTCCCGAGCGGGTTCCTCCTGCTTCACTCCCTTTTCCCCGATCTCGCGGCTCGCCGATCGTGCCGAGCGTTTACAGGAGAATTTAATCAAATCAGTCGCGGGCTTTTCAAAGAGAGAGATGATCTCTAATGCTGTCCGGCTCCAGCTTTTTTCTTGTAGTTTAGTAGCGACCCGAAGTTTGTGTGTTTGGGATCTGGTTCTGTTCTGGTTCCGGTTCCGTGATGGTGGACGCGGCTGAGTGCGGGGTGAAGGTGATGTGCAGGTTCCGACCCTTAAACGAGTCGGAGACGGCGCGAGGAGACAAATTTATTCCCAAATTTGAGGGCGAAGACACGGTGGTTATTACGGTAAGATGCCGATCTCCATGACCTGGAGGCCAGTCCTAATATTTTGTTTAAAAACATATTTATTTAAAATTTAAAACATGTGTTCATCTATATTTTCTGCTATAAATGTTTTCATTTCCATTTAAGTTGATTTTTAAAAGATGCTTGTGGTATAAAAAATTGTCAATATTTTCATTTTAATCAAATATGTCAATCAATCAAATATATGACGTATTTAAAAGTGAATATACTTAAATCATTTTACAAATTTCCCAGAAATAAAGAATGCATTTAAAGTATGTAAAATGGGGTATTATATCACAAATACATGCTCATAATACCTATAGTTAGTCCATAATCTAATATATATGGTGAATATAATATCTAAAACATTTCCCTAAAATACAGTTATTCATAGTGATATACAGTATTTTTTATTAATTTTACCTGTAATGCTTTGTAGATGTATATGATAAAGAAACATCCATAATCTTTATTATTTGACACATTTATTAACATGTTCAATTCTATTCCAAGCTGATTGTTAAATGAAATAGACATCGATTTATAAATCACATAATCATATCTAAAGGTGTATTAATGACCCTTTATCCTGAGTATATGACATATATAGATATGAGTAAGCACTTTTAATGCTTTAAATCCTGAGTCATCACATGACTAGATAAAAGCTAAATATTTATCTTCTGGAGTGAAGTAAACGGTAAACATGACGTCATTCATTTAATATGATATCTGTGATAAATATTATATGGTTCTGGAAATTTCTCAGCACTCGGACTTGGATGTTGTAGTCGTGCCATGTCGGTGTTGGTTAATTGTCATTTGTCATAACTGCTGCATCATGAGAAAGACGGTGTAATGAAAGGAAAGATCGTTTGTAGTTTGGCCTGAGTGGCTCCGCATTCACACAGTAATCTGGGCTTTTATTCTGCAGGCTTTGTATGGACTCTGTGTGTGAGAGGGTGTGTGTGTTTATTTAACTAACACACACACACACACACATATACATATATATATATATATATATATATATATATATATATATATGTTATATATATATATATATATAAATATAAGAACAGTTTCTGCAGGGCTCTAACATTCAACTGGTCAATTTGGAGGTCTGGAGGTATCTTACATTCTTAATTCAGAGCAAACCCCACACACACACACACACACACACACGAAAGTTGAAATATTGGTCGGAGGCATTGTGAGGGAACGCTATTTACTCTTATTTCAAAAGCAAATGAATGTAACGGCTTCTGACCATGCAATGGACCACTAACTGACCTTATTTCATTTAAATTATTTGCCGTTACAAAGATGGATGTAGTTTATTTAGTTGTTGGTATAATAATAATAATAATAATAATAATAATACACACACACAATAATAATAATAATAATAATAACACATTAGTAACATGCAAAACTTACATAATCTGAAGAGATTTTCTATTGTTATTTGATTATTTCTCTATTTATTCTAATGATATACCTGAATGTTTGCATAATTTAATCTGTCTGCTGTCTGCTGTCTGTCATTAGTGATAATTAGGCTAATAAAATTCATTCGTCCAGTGCATTGTTGTGATTATAAGAGCATGATTAACTTATGTAACTCTTATTTTCTCTTTCATTCTGTATCTGGGTAAAACTTCATTTCTCACTGCAGCTCAGCTTAAAGCCATGATTTAATTGAGATGCATGAAATGAGCCTTTAGACTGCTGCAAAACAACACAAGCTCATGTTCTAATTATATTGCAAGACCCACAAAGTCAATTTCCGCCCAAATTAGGAGCCGTGACAATCGCAGGCCATAAAACGTCTTTATGTTGCATCAGATAAAGCATTAGTATGGATTAAATCATAACCTGATTATGTGGTTTCTAGAACAGAAAGAACAATAAAATAATGATTTTTTTAATGTTTAAAATCCAACGGTACATTGATTATTTCAATTATAAAATGTGATAACTGGTATTATATAAATGTGCTGTTGCTTTGTCTTTCTTTCATATAAATACTGAGATAGTGAATAAATGTAATGTAAATAAAATAATAAAGCAGTTAGTGAAGAGAAGGAAAGAAAATGTCAATCTGGCAACAAAGAGATTAGACACATGAAACAGAGACTTTGAGCAAACACTCCCCTCCTCCTCCTCCTCCTCACACACACACACACACACAGTCTAGACATTATCTTTGTGAGGTCTTTTCCATAGGCTCCCCATAATGACTAGATGTATATAATTTCCACACCCACACCTTAATCCTAACTTAACCCAACTTCAGTAACCAAAAAGCACATCTTTTACCTTGTAGTTTCTCAACAAAATAAGCACATTTTCTATAAATATTTCTCCTCATATGGGGACCTCAAATGTCCCTACAAAGCCCAAAAGTACATAAAGATTTAGGGGACACAAAGTTTCCCACAATTCCATAAATACATGAACAGCACTATACACACAAATTTCCACATTACTGACACATCTGCCATTGATGGATATCTACACACACATCACCCAAAGGCAAATACCACGTAAATTTATTTGTTACATTTTTGAAATTCCCAGTCACGCCGTCCCAAATCCACTGGCATTATCAGTCCCATCCAGAATCATATATATATATATACTGTATAAACAAGACTATTATTTTAACAAGTATATGCACATAGTAACAATCTTTATCAGCTATAGTTATATGTTCTACGCCATGGATTAATCTGAATCATAAGGTAATAGTACACTACGACGGTTACCCCCCGCTCATTTTGTCATTTCAGTTTATTTTGTGTTGTAATTTATCGTTGCAGGATGTATTGTTCCTTGTCCAGCATCCGTCAGCTCCGTTTTGTACAGAACGCCGTGTTAAAGGGCCTCTGGTGTGTCACAAATCAGTGTGTGTGTGTGTGTGTGAGTTTGATTGTTTGGTACACACGAGGATCTGCGATCAGACTGGGATTTATGATGTTGTTGGTCAGCCGCATGATGAGACCGCTGGTTTTAAGTGTTTCCGACCTTGTAAAAACGGTCCATTTACGCCAAATTAAATTTATTACGAATTTTAATTTTTTTCTTTCTTCCTTCCTGCTTTCTTTCTTTTACTGTGCCTCACAGAGCCCAATGTAAAATAAAAATGTGCTGCAGAGAAATAATGCCTTAATCAACACACGAGCCACATTTACACACAGTCTGCACATTCATACACACACTGTAGATACGCAGAACACATGCAACATCACAACACAAACAAGCAAAACCACATAAAGCCAGCGTGCCGCATGCGTTGTCGTTCTGGCGTCAGATGTAGCATCTTGTGATGTTATCAACTGGATTAATTATCAGCGTACTTTGCTGCATGTTTTTATTCCGAATTGCACTGGTCTCTCTCGGCCACCGCACTCTATCTATGGGTCGATAACGACTGGTCAGTCCATTTATGTCAAACGTCAGCATACAGTATTTCTTGTATATGTGAGATGGCGTGAGTGTGTGTAGACTCCAGCGGTGTGTTGAACACAGACAACATGCTGCGTTTATAATCCCAAATTCACCTTCCAGAGCAGAGCCGCTCCCATTCATGTGCTAATTTCACAGCTCCGACAAAACCTTCTCGTTAACACGCTCACAGCCGTAATCCTGCCCCCAGGGCCCACTGAGATCTCAGCTCTGGCAGCCAACTGCCCTCTGCCTTCTGCTCCCCACTTTCCCCATGGCGCCCCCGAGCCCTGAACCTGGCCGGATTGGGGTTATAATTAATGCCATTGTTTTAACGCAGCAGAGGGATTAATTGCAGCTCGTTAGTGAACATTATAAAGGTGGGGAACTTTAGGGTTTAAACCTGAAGCAGTGTTAAGAGGGAGCATGTCTATCTATCTATCCGTCCATCCGTCCATTCATCCTTCTATCTATCTATCTATCTATCTATCTATCTATCTATCTATCTATCTATCTATCTATCTATCCGTCCATCCGTCCATTCATCCTTCTATCTATCTATCTATCTATCTTTCTATCTATCTATCTATCTATCTATCTATCTATCCCATTCATCCGTCCATTCATCCTTCTCTATCTATCTACATTCATTCATCTATCTATCTATCTATCTATCTATCTATCTATCTATCTAAGGCTCATTAGCACAACGCATTTAGCATACTGAGATACACACCCACATGTTGTGTGTAATATGGCAAACTTTGTGTTACCATGGTGAAGAGCGGCTGTGTCAGATTCCAGGCACACAGTGTGTGTTGTGATAGTGTGTGTAAGACTCGTCTTGTAGACGCTGAGAGATGGACGATGAAAAATGATCGATGGCCAGATAGAAAAACCATCGAATTTGACTGTGCAAGTGAACGACAGCTGTGCAAAATCCCTAGAGACCCGACATCAATTATTGACAGGGGGACGGTGCCGCTATGTGCGTGTGTGTGTGTGTGTGTGCTTGCTGTCTTGAAGCCTCTTTGTTTGTGGCCACTGACCGTATCAGCAGGTTTATGACATGATCGCATCAATTTCTGCACTTCTTTCTAACTTCATGAGACTTCTTTATTTTTAAGATATAATTCTTGAAATTTTATTTAAGGTAATAAACATTTCTATTTAGAACGAACTGAAACAAAATCATTTTTTTTTACATTTTCAATGAGACCAGCTTACTTTGTAGAACTTAATGGTGGACTACTGCTCATTTTTGACTGGCTTTATTAAGATGTTTTAAGTGTATTTTAATTACCATGAAAGGAAGTTGAACAAGGCTTAGAATTGAAGTGAATTTAAGTGAGTGATTAGTTATCACTGTGAACGCAGCACACAATATAGCATTATTACAAAAGCAAATTTAAAGACACTGCTCTGCAAAGGACACTTGTCATGGAATAACGAGGCAGGAGCTTGGCTTTTATGAACTCACGTATGTTGTTTTCTTCACTTTTGAGATATAAGTGGTGATAAAGCGGCTCACGTCTTCATGTCATTGTCCAGATTGGTCATTTAGTGATGCTCTGACCTTTTGGACCTTTGCACTGTGAAGCTTTCAGAGGAAAAAATGTGGATTTGTATTTAATCACGGGAAGAAAACGTGCGAAGACTATGAAAATCAAGAATTACACCTGTCTGTCTGATTCAGAGTTGTACAAGTCTGATTTCACTGCTTATTTCATCTTAAAGCAGGATGAATGTGGACGATCACTTATATTAGGGTTATGGTTTTACCTGTATCAAATATCCACTTTGGGGGTGGATTGGATGGAGGATGGATGGATAACTGGATGTAAAAGCGTCTCCATCCTCCCCGAGTTGTCAGGCGAGCACTGGCCTCTGGCCAGCCAATAATCAGAGCAGACAAGGCCACGCCTGGCTGTAGCTCTGTGGGCGACGAGAGACGGGTTTTATTGTGGTCAGATCCGTTGGGGTTCCCTGACCCCTGCCTGCATGCTCTCACACACACACCTCAAGTAGCTTGTTGGATTGCAGAGAGGTGCCCTGAGCTTGAGACGAGATGAAATGAGAGAGAGAATGAGCAGAATAATAAGTGAGCAGGGGATGGATGAAATGAACGAAAGGAAAGCGTTATGGCACGAGGATCATAGATGTACACGCACATGTGTATATATATATATATATATATATATATATATATATATATATATATATATATATATATATATGTACCTATAAGAATTGATGCTGGTTTGAAGGTAAAAGGTAGTGACACCAAATATTGATTTGATTTAGATTTTTCTTTTGTTTGTTCACTTTGCATTTTGTAAATTGATAAAAATCAACAATCATTATTTATATTTCTGAAAGCATTTCTTGTTTACACATTTTTCATTAATTTCCGCTTCAAACTTTTGCACAGTATCATCATATGTATAATATATCATAGTTTTATTTGTTATTTAGGCCTATGAAGTTTGCTGATCATGTTCTCCATCTCATGGATGTAGAGCTGTGGAAGTGTTTTGAATGTAAATGTGTGTGTGAGGACAAGTAACAGAGGTAGGTTAGGCACACCGTCCTGAGAAAGTGTGAAGGGGGAGGTAGGAAAAGGGAAATGTAGAGAGAGATCAACAAGCTGACTTACTCTATGTGTGTGAGTGTGAGTGTGTATATTTCTGTGTGCGTTAGTGTGTGTGTGTGTGTGTGTTATGTATATGACTATATGTGTGTATAGATGTGTGTATTTCTAAAGTTTAGTGCATGGTGTGTTTAGACATATGATCATGTATAGATGGAGTGTATATTTTGTGTGCTATCGCATGGGTGGTTGGTGACTGTATAGATGTGTGAGTAAGAGACTAAAAAGGCAGGGGTATGCAAAAAGAGAGACTGCATGTGTATAGATGTGTGTATATTTTGTGTGTGCGTAGTGTGTGTGTGTGTTGTTTATGACTGTATGTGTGTATAGATGTGTGAGGTATATTTGCAAAAGGCGGTGTTATGACTGTATGAGGATGAGTAATATTTCTGTGTAAGTGTTAGTGTGTGTGTGTCGGTATATGACTGTATGTATATGTGTATATTTTGTTAGTGTACATGTGTGTGTGTATATGTATATGACTATATGTGTGTGTATAGATGTGTGTGTATATTTCTGTGTGCATTAGTGTACATGTGTGTGTGTGTGTGTGTTTGTATATGACTGTATGTGTGTATAGATGTGTGAGTGTAAGGTTTTAGTGGGGCATATGTGTGTGTTATATGACTGTATGTGTGTATAGATGTGTGAGTGTGTATATTTCTGTGTATGTAAATACGTGTGTGTGTGTGTACAAGATATATATGAGCTAAAAGTAGTACATGTGTGTGTGTGTAAGGTATGACTATATGTGTATATAGATGTGTGGAGTGTGTATATTTCTGTATGTTAGTGTGTTTTATATGACTTAAGGCATAGACGTGTGAGTGTGTGTATATTGTGTAAGTAGTGTGTGTGTGTGTATATGACCATGTATGTGTGTACATGGTGAGTGTGTATATTTTTGTGTATGTTAGCGTATGTAAAAGTAAAAGGTCATGACTGTATGTGTATAGATGTGTGTATATTTTCAAAAGGTGTACATGTGTGTGTGTGTATAGTATAAGGACTACAGGTGTGTAGTATAGATGTGCAGAGGTATATTGTGCACAGTGTGTGTATTAGAGAAGACCATGTGTATAGAGTGTGAGGTATATTTTGTGTGTGTTGGTGAGCCAGATATGACTGTATGTATAGATGTGTGAGGCATATTTCAAAAGATGTGTTGTATATGACTGTATGTATAGATGTGTGAGGTATATTTTTAAAAGCATAGTGTGTGTGTGTGTTGTATATGACTATATGTGTGTATAGATGCATATTTTTGTGTGCTAGTATGTGTGTGCGGTAAAAGTGTTTATGACTGGGTATGTGTATAGATGTATGAGTGTGTGAGTATTTTGTAAAAGCAAGTAGTGTATGTAAAAAGAACAGTGACTGTATGTGTGTATAGATGTGTGTATATTTCTGTGTGCGTTAGTGTATGTGTGTGTGTGTTTGTATATGACTATATGTGTGTATAGAGGTGTATATTTTCAAAGTAGTGGTTACATGCAGGTAAAAGGTACAAGACTGTATGTGTGTATAGATGTGTGAGTGTGTATATTTCTGTGTGCGTTAGTGTGTGTGTTTATATGACTGTATGTGTGTATAGATGTGTGAGTGTGTATATTTTTGTGTGCGTTAGTGTACGTGTGTGTGTGTACAGTATAGATCATATGTGTGATGTGAGTGTGTATATTTTCAAAGAAAGGTGTATATGATCATGCAGGATGAGTATATTTCTGTGGTATACAGGTACATGCGCAGTGTGTGTATATATGTGAGTGTGTAATATTTGTGTATAGTGTGTGTGTGTGTTTTTGTACATGTGTATAGATGAGTATTTTCAAAGCATAGTGTGTATGACTGTATGTGTATGATGGTGATATTTCTGCAGCGTTAGTGTGTGTTTTTTGTATATGAATGAGTACAGATGTGAGCGTGGAAGAGCTAGTGTGTGTGTTTTGTATATGACTGTATGTATAGATGTGGAGTATATTTCAAAAAAGCGCTTAGTGTGTTGTGTATATGACTGTATGTGTGTATAGATGTGTGAGTGTGTATATTTTTGTGTGCGTTAGTGTACATGTGTGTGTGTGTTTATGTGTATATGACTGTGTATAGATGTGTGAGTGTGTATATTTCTGTGTGCGTTAGTGTACGTGTGTGTGTGTGTGTGTGTGTTGTATATGACTGTATGTGTGTATAGATGTGAGCGACATTAAAAGTAGTGTTGTATGACTGTATAGATGGCATATTTCAAATAGTGTGTGTGTGTGGTTTTGTATATGACTGTGAGGCATAGATGTGTGAGGTATATTTTGTATGAAGGGTGTATGTATATGACCAAGATGAGTAAGCTATATGATCAAAATATAGATTTATGTGTGTGGCTTGCAAAAAGTGTTAGGTGTACGTGGGGTATTGTATATGACTATATGTGTATAGATGTGAGACATAGTGTGGACAAAAGGTATATGACTGTATGTGATGCAGATATTTTAAAAAGTAGTGTACGGGGTACAGTATACACCATGTGTAGGATGTGTGAGGTATATTTTCAAAAGAAGTAGTGTGTGTGTGTTTTATATGACTGTATGAGTGTATAGGATGGAGTGTATATTTTGTGTATGCGAGGCAATGGTGTACAGTATATGACTGCATAGATGTGTGAGTGTGTATATTTCTGTGTGTTAGTGTGTGTGTGTGTTTTGTATATGACTGTATGTGTGTATAGATGTGTGAGTGTGTATATTTCTGTGTACGTTAGTGTGTGTGTGTGTTTTGTATATGACTGCATGAGGCACAGGATGTGTGAGTGTGTGTGTGTATTTTTAAAGTAATGTAAAAAGTATATAAGAATTATGTACATGTGTGAGGTATATTTTTTAAAAAGTAGGTGTGTGTGTGTTGTATATGACTGTATGAGTGTATAGATGTGTGAGTGTGTATATTTTTGTATGTAGTGTACGGTGTGTGTGTGTGGTTGTATATGACTATATGTGTGTATAGATGTGAGTGTGGTATTTAAAAAGAAAATAGGTATATGACTGCATGAGTATAGATGTGTGATATATTGTGTTAGTGTGTGTGTGTGGTTTTAGAGAAGACTGTATGTGTGTATGTGAATGGTTCATAAAGCCCATGTGATTTATTAAACGCTGTAGACAGCGGGTGAGCCGAGGTCCCCTGGGAAATGACAGATTGACGGGATGATGGGGGAGGAAGTGACTAAGGCTATGTATGCTTTGTCCTTTGTGACTTTTATAAAAGGCTCAGACAATCTCTACACTTACAAACACACATCACGTAGAAATATTCCTCTTTTGCAATAGGTCAGAAAAATAATCATTGTGCTGTCACATTTATCATCCAAATTCCTAAATTTGCTCGCAAGCTCCTATCCTAAAAAAATACAAGGTGAAGCTAAAGATGAACAATGAATAGGGCTTATAACTTTGTACAGACAAGGCGGAACTAATGAAGTTAAATAATGTTCAGGCAATTCTTCACTTCTTACATAATTATTCATAAAAATACAAATGTCTGCCATTACACAATTTGAATTGCAAATTGATTTCATGAGCCTAATTCAAAATGAAAAATAAAATGAAATCAAACTTAATTATTTGTATTTAATTACTTAAAAATGTATAGTTTAGTTTGCATTATTAATATCTAAAATAAAATCTTTAATTTAATTTAATAAGGCCCCAAAACATAAATATATATGCAACATTTTATTAATAACTTTGGTTTAATATTGGAATAATTTTGTGCACCTTAATGTCACATAAAAATTGTTTTACTAATTTATAGTTAGATTAGATTAGATTAGTAGACCTGCTAAATATTGACAGAAAATATATGAATAAATATATAAATATAAATATTTTAGTGTTTAAAGTAGAAAAAATTTGAAGATCAATTAAAATAAGAGCAGTAATGCTTGTGTTTGCAATTTTTATTCTCTCCCAGCCTTCCTCCTCTCTTTCTAAAGTTTGTGGTGCCGATGTTAATCGGAAGTTCTTCCCCCGAGTTCCACGCAGGAGCTCGTATACGAATCGTGTGACAAGCAGATAGTCAAAGGTGAGAGGAACGTCATCCCTGGACTGGTGGTGGATGATTTTTAACTGAACAAATGTCAGTGTTTTTGTTTTTTTTTTCCCTTTCCTCTCAGATGTTCTTTGAAGGACAAGGCGGCACCATCTTCGCCACGCCAAACGTCAGTCTGCAAAAACACACACTATGGAGGTAAAACCAGTCTTAACACTCTAGGTCTTGTTGAGTTTATACGGTTGTGTTGAGAATGAGCTCAAACCTCAGTGACTGTTCATGTCAGAAGCTTGTAGTTAAGAGAGATGAATAGTTTTAATTAGAGTATGAATTCCACCTCCTCAATCGGGGGTCTGAGTTTCCGAGGACACGTTTTTCGAAGTGATGAGCAGCTACTGCACTTACACATATGTCTCTCACATCTCAGAACAGCTCAACATTCAATTTATTCATGAAAAAATCCAGTAAAGAGAAGGACTGTAATCGCGTGACCATTCACTTCAGTGAAAGTGGTCTGTTTTTTCGCCACGCATATCATAAATATACAAATTTTCCCATAAATGTGTCACATATCACTAGAAATGGGAAAATGTAAGCTTTAGTTTGGTATGTGACACATAGTCAGGATAATTACGGTTTGGATGTGCATTTTTTTAATTGAAATTTCTCAAAAACATCTTTTTTCTGAGCCTGTACTGCCAGATCTTGACGTGGCATTACTCGGTCAGTATTGGAAGACATCAAGGTGAATTACAAAAATGTCTTTACATGGTAGAATTACTTATGGACAGAAAATCGTCTAAAAATGACTTCGTACGTAATATCATATAGGGTCAGATATTATTGAACAAATGGCACGTCAAAGTAACGTTAAGGTTATCTTCTGCTCATAACAATAAAGCAAGATTTATGAGAGATACTTACGCTTCAGTTTTTAACAGCACTGGTAAAAAGTAATTGTGCCACTTACACATGGAATAAATACAAATAAAGCACAAAAAATATACATTTTAAGCCAGACATGAATATTAAATATAATTTCAAACTGAACCAGAATTAGAAACAGAGGTAGATAGAGACAGGATGCAGTATTAATTATTAATAAATTTACATTACTACACTGATGCATACACAGTTGGTAGTATGAAAAAGAATTCTATATTCAGTCTATTTTATACATACATTTATACGCTCAAATTAGTGCAAATAGGGCAGCAGCAAAAAACATGTATAGCAGTAAGGCAAATGTCATTTATGGAGGAAGAGTCCAGATGGAAAGGGATTAGGCGTGCATCACCGCCGACGGGTGATGTAAAGTGCAGAGGTGCAACAGAGCCAAGTTAGTTCACAGTCCGTGTGGGGCGGGGGACGGGCCAGGAGCAGGAATTGATGGTTGTGGGAAAGCTATCACGATCCGGTGATCATCGAAGGTTCTGATGCTGTGATAGCGCTTCCGTCGGATGGGAGGATGTGAAGAGTGTAGTTGTAATTCTGTAAAACATTATTTGCAGGTGCCCTCATTTGCACGTACGGATTGTTTTTCTCTCTCAACACTTGACTGTTACAACATTACACATCCTCCTCCGGCAAATTTTGTAACTGAAGGTCACATGCAGGATCTAGCATAGAGGTCACCATTTCTGATAGCTGCTATCACATTATGTGACCCTACCGTAACTTTGTAAAAAATGTAAAGACAAATTTAATTTTTCTTCAGATAAAAAGTTTGTGCATCAGTATTTCATACTCAAAAAAATTTGTGTCAACAGACAGACTCTAGCATAGAGGTCATCATTTCTGATAGCGATCATAATAAGTGACAGAGGTGTCTAAACCACTCGCACTCAGTAAGTAAATACCCACACATAAGAGGCACTCATCTGACACGCCAACATCCTTACACTGGAATTTGCGTTGAGTTACCCAGGGGCTTGCTGCTAAGCTTGAGTACATTACTGCACAAAAGTAGAATTGTATTTAGGAGTCCAAGCACGAAGCGCATTTGTTTGAAACTTTATTGGAGAGTGCATCAGAACAAACTTGTGAAGTTTTGTGTGAATTGCAGCTTTTTTGATGAAATTACCATGTTAAAGCTAACTTTAGCCTACCTTCCTTGGCTTTATCGAGTATGAAATAGCAGCAATGCCTGTAGGTGTCACCGGTGAGCAAATTTGTACTTTTGAGTCTCTGAGCATTTGCTTTTGGGCGACGCGTGTCTTGATGGTGTGCACTGTGCTTGGACCCCTGGAATCGCTGCTCGCAGCTATCATTATTATTATTATTGTTATTATTATTATTATTATTGTTGTTGTTGTTGTTGTTGTTACTTAAATAATATTTATGTAATTAAAATAAATCAATTTAATAAATAATAATAGTAATAATACATATTGTTATTATTTATCTGTTAATATTTATATTACTAGTAGTAGTAGTTACATCTTTAAAAATCAGGATTAAAACAGAGTATTATACCCTATAATATCAATATCATATTGTAGTACAATTTCAATGAATTCTATACTTATTAATAAAAATAGATAAAACAATAATGCCTTAAAAATATAATAAAAAATTCTCATTCTCAGTAAAATCACTGTTTAAATATAGACCGTCTCCAAGGCTCTAATGCAGGACAGAAAGATGACATGGTGTGAATTTTCTGTGGCAACGCAGCAATATGGCAGACCTCGCATGCTGCCTCCGTTACCCTGGCAACGGTCCAGGTCTATGAGCTGAAATCTAAAGCCATATGAGCAGAGTTAGTGTTAGAGTCCGAAACGAGCCGAGCCGAGATGAGAGACTTCACGAGGAGAAAAGGACAAAGTATAATAATAAATAATTGTATTAAAGACTGAAATCCATGATCCAGTTTCTCTCAGCAGCTGAGGTTTAGTTTCATTTCTGTCAGACATGGAAATATATTTTCATCATATTAAATGGATAATATAGACGGATGTTGGATTTAGAAAGAATAAAAAATCTCTTTCTCTCTCTCTCTACATTAAACACAAAGTGGTTTGTGTTTAATATAAGGCGCTATAGGAAGCTCCTGAGCTCACATACATATTTTATATAATATACACAGAAACCAGCTTTCACAGGATTCACACTAGAGAGAAGTGATGAGCATCTGTGATGCTGTAAGACAAAACCCCGACAGAAAACCCAAGCAAAAAAAGAATAAAAATGACAAGATAATTTGTCTCATCCATATTAAAATGTCTATCTTTCTATCTCTCTCTCACTCTTCATCTCCTTCTCTCCCTCATTCCTCCAGGGCCAACTGCATGACCCGGAGCGCATGGGCATCATCCCCCGCATCGCTCAGGACATCTTCGACCACATTTACTCCATGGACGAGAACCTGGAGTTCCACATCAAGGTGACACTAACTCCCTGCTCCTTAAAAAATTCAACAGTAAAATATAATTAAAACATGATATTCGTACATACAATCTAAGTGTATTAATTAATATAAGCAGTAATAAAACAGCGCTGGTAGCTCCGTCTACATTCCGTCCTGATTTCAGATCAGGTATAAAGTGATGACAGGGGCCGAGATCTTTACTGCTGTAATGGGACATGTCCATTATTTTATTTGAGAAACTGAAAGAGGTTTCTGAGGCTGAAAGAGGCTTTTGGTTTCTGATGTTAGGGTTAGATGTAGCTCTGTTAATATTTACATCTAGTCATTATGGAAGTAGATAAAAGGACCTCACAAAAATAGTAAAACGACTGTGTGTGTCTGTTTGTGTGTGTGGTCACGTCCGATAAAACTCCACCGCACTGCCTCCAGCTACTCCACACCAACCAATAAAACCCTCTCCTCTTCCCACGAGGCACAGTCCACTTCCAGCTCTCGGAAATTGCTTTATTCATATAAAGAAACTAAGTTCAAGTTGGTGTTTATTGTCATATGAATAAAAATGTACAGTGTACAAAAAAATTCAAGGTAGAATATTGTGCCGTGGCCTTCTCGTTTCCTATAAAATCTATACATAAATATTAAAAACATTTCATAAAAATACTAAAAATAAATAGAATAATTTGTAATATCAAGCCTTAAAACCATAGCAGCATATAATCAATGAAATATAATAGAAATATTCAATGTAGCCACAATCAGCAGTCAGAGGGGTCCAAGCAAATATTGCAAAAAGCAGCACAAAAGCAGCTGATGCAATAAGCATCGAGTCATAAATTTATGTAGCATTTTTAGCGCCCCTAGAGGTCAAAACGCATTTCCTTTGTTCATATAATATTTATTTTATGATGATTTCTGTTCTAAACAGCAGCTTTATTATGAAAATTTATTTATACATATATATAAGAATACACATTATATGTAGATTTACACAAACTGTGTTTTTTTTTTTTAAAATACAGACTATATGATATTTTATGTGTCTATGTTCAGGTGTCTTATTTTGAAATTTACATGGACAAAATCAGAGACCTACTGGACGGTGAGATTTTCCCCATTTAATTATAGGTCAATGCAATGATCTTGCAATGATTCTTCTTATTCTTATTCTTATTCTTATTCTTATTCTTATTCTTATTCTTATTCTTATTAGTATTATCCTTTGTGTTCTTTGCAGTTTCCAAGATCAATCTTGCAGTGCATGAAGACAAAAACAGAGTACCGTATGTCAAGGTACGTGGAAATTATTTCTCGCTGTAAGTCATTTATGACCAGTGGATGCAGCATAATTTACAAATAATAATAATTAAAAAATACAATAATAATAGAGAGTAAAGAAAGAACTGTATTGTGAGTGTTAACAGACAGATTAGCTTTATTGATTATTAAATATCATGTTTAATGTGTTAAAGGGCTGCACCGAGCGCTTTGTGTCCAGTCCAGAGGAGGTGATGGATGTTATTGATGATGGCAAAGCCAATCGACACGTAGCTGTCACTAGTAAGCAACTGATGTCTCTTCTAACGCAAAATAAAGTAAACTACGTTTTACACGCTAGGGGTGTAACGATACATCAATCAACATTGATACATCAATTCAATGATTAATGAGGCAATAGCATTGATCCAAAATGAAAACTTTGATCAGACATCATACATATTGTAATGTCACTTTGTGTTGATCATGAGATTTAATTTATTAAAAGAGAAGATTGTTTTTATTGCGTTAACGCTAATGTAGTTTTTAATTAAATTATTTAATTATTAATAATTGTGATTACAATTATTTATTAAAATCTATTACATTAAATGTCCAGAAATGTCATAGTTTGAGTTTGCTCTCTGACAGACATGAACGAGCACAGCTCCCGCAGTCACAGCATCTTCCTGATCAACATCAAGCAGGAGAACATGGAGACGGAAAAAAAGCTGAGTGGAAAACTCTACCTGGTGGATCTGGCCGGCAGTGAGAAGGTCAGCAATGTAGCTGAGATTTTTAAAAAATCCAATGAGAAATAATTATATCTGGATGTTTACTATTTAAACCAGTGCAAGTTAGTCGAACTAGCATTATAACTCATATTTATTTACAGCTTAGAACTGTGAAATTCAGCAAATATTAAAAGCTAATTATTTAAAACCGAAAATAAAAAGTTCATTAATCGCGATCAAGATAAAACGTGATTAATCGTGATCGTCATATCGCCCAGCCCCGTTACAGCCCTATTTATACAATATTTGTAGCAGAAACGTATTAAGGGCTCATCACTAAATAATGGTTAAAATATTTCTGTTGATAAAATTTTCTTGCTATTGATACTCACACTTTTCTCCCTGTATATTCTTCACCTCTCAACTTCAGGTCAGCAAAACGGGAGCTGAGGGGTCGGTGTTGGACGAAGCGAAAAACATCAATAAATCCCTCTCGGCTTTGGGAAATGTCATCTCAGCTCTGGCAGAGGGAACCGTAAGTCCTTTATCCTCTCAAAATTCAAACATAATCACAACAGAACATTTACGACAAATTACGGTAACACTTAGTCAGAAAGTTATAGACTGTTTTACATTATGTTGACACATCCGAGCTGTTTCTCCGCCTTCCAGCTTTATCAAATTAGACTCCAACTCCATCTAGCAGCTGCCAAGCGTGCATTGTGATGCCACCATCATGTGATCAGATGCCACCTCTTCAAATTCAGCACCAATCAGAAAACGCTGGTAGTTGAAAATACTCCTATAAAGTAGCTTTGTTACTGATAATGAGGCAGTTAGTAGTGTAACGGTTAGGGATTTGGCCCCATGAGCAGTAGGTCGTCAGTTTGAGTCTCGACCTGGTAAAGGTACCACTGGGGTACTCAGACTTAGGCACGTCCTAAAAGGTTTCGCACCACGTTGTTTACATTGTTAAAATAAGTGTAAATTTAGATGCCGAACACATTCTCTTTTTCCCGTCGACTTTGCAGAAGACCCACGTGCCCTACCGCGACAGTAAGATGACCCGAATCCTGCAGGACTCTCTGGGAGGAAACTGTCGCACCACCATCGTCATCTGCTGCTCGCCGTCCGTCTTCAACGAGGCCGAAACCAAGTCCACGCTCATGTTCGGCCAGAGGTCAGCGCAGAAAATCTGCTGCGTACACACTTGAGTGTAAAAATGAGGGAGCACTGTACCTTCACCCGTGAAATATGTGGAGCAATTTTCAAAATATCAGAATCTTACACTTGTTACCATGAGTAAAACTGTGTTGCTAAAACTGAGAAACGTTTTCATGTTACGATGCCTCACGT
>JAVGVS010000486.1:0-10000 GCA_032718565.1 Distichodus sexfasciatus | reverse complement strand
GCGCGAACAGGAAGCGGCTAAAGAGGAGGTGAAGGAGGTTCTACAAGCACTAGAGGAGCTGGCTCTCAACTACGACCAGAAGAGCCAGGAGCTGGAGGAGAAGAGGATGAGCAGCAACCAGCTGAATGAAGAGCTCGCTCAGAAGAGTGTGAGTCACTGAGAGAGAAAAAAGAAGAGAGGGAAGGAGGAGAAGGAGGGATGGATGAGGATTGTAGAAGAGGGAAAATGGAAGAAATGGGAGGAAAGGATGGGAGAGATGAAGTGAGGGCTGTAAAAGAGACATGAAGAAAGTAGTAATACTGGTGATGTAGGAGGAGAGGAGAAAAGGGGAGAAGAATGGAGGAGATGAAAAGAGATGGGAGAGGAGGAGAGAAATGGAAAGATGAAAGTTGCTACTTGCAGATAGGAGAAGGAGATAGAAGGATGGGTGGATGGATGGATGGATGGATGGGTGGATGGATGGTTGGATGGATGTGTGGATGGATGGTGACAAGATGGATGGTGACAAGATGGATGGATGGTTGGATGGATGTGCGGATGGATGTGCGGATGGATAGGTGGAAGGATGGATGGTGGGAGGATGGACAGATGGATGGATGTGTGAATGGACAGATGGGTGGATGGGTGGGTGGATGGATGGTGACAAGATGGATGGATGGTTGGATGGATGTGCGGATGGATGGATGTGCGGGTGGGTGGATGGACAGATGGATGGTTGAGTGGATGGATGGGTGGACGGATGGGTGTGTGGGCGGGTGGATGGATGGATGGTTGGATGGATGTGTGGATGGATGGATAGATGAGTGGATGGATGGGTATGTGGATGGCTGAATATTTGGGTGGATGGATGGGTTGATGGTTGATGGATGAATAAGGATTGTAGAGGATGGGAGAGGATAGGAAACAGACGAAAAGAGAATCGATGAGAATGGATTGAGGAAGAAAGTAGAGGATAGAGGAGAAGGAAAAAGCAAACAGATGAGAGGAGAAAAGAAGATGCTAGAAGAAGTAAGGATTGGAATGGGGAGAAGATGAAAGAAAAGAGTTGATGAAATGGGGAAAATGGGGGAAAATAAAAACGTGTATAAAGAGACAAACATTTAAAGATGTGTGTGTGTTATAGACGACTCTAGCAGGAGTGGAGAGGGATTTGGCAGCTCTGCAGGAGATCAGCGGCCATCATAAGAAGCGCAGTGCGGAAATCCTCACACTGCTGCTACGGGAACTGAGTGAGATCGGGGGCATCGTTGGCACCAGCGACCTCAAAGCTGTAAGACCTCAAGGCGCACATCACCTACTGCACGCACTTCCCAGTGAAATCTTTTTGTATTTTTACAGGCTTGTTGATCATTGAATCGATGCATCTGACGTTCTATGCATTCAAATGTAAAATAAGTGTATGTTCTGCGTGAGATGGCGGAGGCGCACGGCGTGATGGAGGAGGAGTTCACGATGGCGCGTCTCTACATCAGCAAGATGAAATCAGAGGTGAAGTCGGTGGTGAACCGGGCCAAACAGCTGGAGACAGCTCACACCGACACCATGCGCAAGATGCAGGCCAGCGACAAGGAGCTCGCATCCTGCCAGCTGCTCATCTCACAGGTACGCTCACCATGAAACACTGCAGCGACAGCGCCGCCTGCTGGTTGACATGACACAGGATATTAGATCAGGTTGCACTGCGGGATTTATATCTTCAACTGGGTGTGTTACTGATCCAGCTGCAGGCCAAAGTCTCCTCACTAACCGACTACATGCAGAACATGGAGCAGAAGAAGAGGCAGCTGGAGGAGAGTCACGACTCTGTGATGGAGGAGCTGGCCAAACTACACGCTCAGGGTGTGGGTTACACACATGCTACACACACTTACACACGTTGCACACAAAACTTAGCAATTGTGTGTTACGTGAGTGTGCAATATCAGATCTTGGTAGATGGATATACACAGATAGAATGAATGGATGGAGAGATGGATGCGGAAAAAGACAGACAGATAGGTTATGTTTCTCTGTTGTCTCTATAGAGAAGATGCATGAGATGTCGGTGATGGACAAAGAGAAGGAACACATGAACAAGATGAAAGATGCTGAAGAGATAAAGGTGGGATCATCTTCTCCTCACACTCCTTTATATTACACACTCATGCGGGTGCACTACACACTCGCTCACTACTGTAACTTTTATCTCTCCCTTCATTTCTGGAGGTGCAACTTTCTTCACTAGTTTTTATTCAATTAAAAGTGAAGGTTAATGATTTACTAAAAACGGAATGACAGCTGTGTCTCTCTTATTGCTGTATGTAATGTGAGCAGAAGACTCTAGAGCAGCAGATGGAGAGCCATCGCGAGTCTCATCACAAGCAGCTCTCGCGCCTCCGAGACGAGATCGAGCACAAGCAGAAGATCCTGGACGAGCTGAAAGAGTTAAGAACAACACAAAATGCAACCATTTTCCCCCGGCTATCAGTTAAAGACACCAGAAAAAAGTGTTCTAAACACAATGCTAACACTGCTAACAGCTAAAAGACACCCGAAAAAAGTGTTCTAAACACAATGCTAACACTGCTAACAGCTAAATCACTCTTAAAAGTTTTTTTAACACAATGCTAACACTGCTAACAGCTAAATCACTCTTAAAAGTGTCTTTAACACAATGCTAACACTGCTAACAGCTAATGGTGCTACAACAAAAGGATAAAAACACAATGCTAAACGTCTTAATCTTAGGCCACGTCCACACGTACAGGGGTATTTCTGAAAACGGAGGTTTTTCTATGCATTGTGGCCTTTCGTCCACACGTATACAGCGTTTTGGGTCAGTGAAAATGGAGGTTTTTGAAAACTCCGTTTCTGCGTTCAGGTGTGGACAAGAAAAACGAAGCTTTTGAAAAACGGGACCGTGTCGCGTCACACTGACAGCGTTTTTGGCGATTGCGTGTGGACGGAGATATTTTTGAAAACGTGCTCGTGTGGACGCGTTTTTTTTATTTTTTATTATTAAACAAAAAAGGAAAATCTCCATTTTCAGAAATACCCATGTACGTGTGGACATGGCCTTAGTCTTAGTCTTAAACAGTCTTAGTTTTGATACTGCTAATGGTTAATGGAAGTAAAAGTCTTTCCACGGCAATGCTAATGTTTTTATTACATTTTTATGGGTACTACATTTTTGCCTCTATCCTCATCTGACCTAAACGTCTGCCTTTATATGTGAGAAAGTTAGGTTCTCCCCCCAAATGTCACTAAAATATATTTGATTTGGTTCTCCTTCAGTCTGAACCAGTCTCTTCAACTGGAGCACAAGAAGCTGATTTCCGACTACGACAAACTCAAAGAGGAAGCGCAGGAGAATGCTGAGAAACTACAAAATCTCCTGTAAGAAACCTGCTCTAGCCACTCACACACTGGTTTCAATATCATTTAACACTGATCCAGACTCATACATCTAATTCATGCTTTAGTTTGCTGAACGAGAAGAAGGAGCAGGCCAAGGAGGATCTAAAGGGACTTGAGGAGACGGTGGTAAGTGACTTGAGGCTTGAACACAAGCTCTTTGTACATTTGTACAACCTTCCTTTGTACATTAATTACAATCGAATCTATTTAATTTGTAATAAAACTGTCTAAAATATTTCGTTATCGGCTCATTAAAGCCTCCTGATGTCCTTCATTAAAATATGTTTGTCGCCTGCGACTCATCATAATCTGTCTTAATTATACATTAAAGGAAAAATTATGCTTTTTCTGGAGATCGACTCATTATCAGTCTGAATATTTTACGATTACAAGTATCAGTATTTTTAAAAATTGATATAATGATAAAATAAATGAAAAAGTGAATTAAAGTAGTTGCAAGAGTTGTGCTGAAAGACCAGACTTACTCTACATCTAAAAGGAGCTTCATACTTTTACATAAAAATGTAATAAATGCATGTAAAATGGGAATTTGATTTTGCTTGCTTATCTGTTAATGCGGACGAATTTGCAGGCAAAAGAGCTGGTGTCTCTCCAAAGCCTTCGTAAACTCTTCATTGAGGACCTGAACACACGTATCGTGAGAGTAAGTCTCAGGAGACGTACTGTCCTTATATTTCTCCCTTTGTTATTATTGTAATATTTTTCAACATCTCTGTTCTTGCTTCCTTAAAGCAAAATCTGAGATTGATTTTGTTTGCAAAATTGTATGCATTCTTATCCACCAGCTCACACTTTTTAAAAAGTATGCAATAATATATATATATTTTTTTTGTAACATCAGTAGTTATAAAGAGCTTTGGAGATGATGTTGGATTGAAATTCATTGTCTATATATTTTATTAAGGAATTTGTTTTTAATATTGTTGTTTTTAAAAAGATTTTTTGTATTTTCACTGCAAACAAAACACTTTAAAAAGACATTAAAAAAAATATCTGGACAGTGAATGAACTTTCACGGACTCACTTATTAAAATTAATTATTCTATCACAAGATAAGTATTCCTCAAGTATAATTAATATATGATGTCATATTCGGAAATGTTTTGTCTATTCTTTGTTTTCTCCCGTTTTTCCCTTTATTCTCGGACAGAGCGTGGAGTTGGACGCTGATGAATCTGGCGGCAGTTTGGCTCAGAAGCAAAAAATCATTTTTCTGGAGAACAATCTGGAACAGCTCACAAAAGTGCATAAGCAGGTAGTCAAGTCTTGGAGCACATATTAAAAGCAAAATTTGTTAGAAATAACAGACTGGACACTAAAATAAAATCTATACAGATTATATATATAAGCAGGTCTTCAATCTTCGCATGGCGTCACAGTGTAGGAAAAGACGGAGCATAAAAACAAGTCTTTAAAAGTCACTTATAAGTTGAAAAAATGTGATTTAATGTTTAATGATGTTGAAATCAGCAAATGTTCTTGCCCTGCGTTTGTTTCCCAAACCACTTCGTCTTTCTTCTCTCATCACCTCGCTCTCTTTTCCCCAAAAATAAAGCTGGTTCGCGACAACGCCGAGCTGCGCTGCGAGCTGCCCAAGCTGGAGAAGCGCTTGAGGGCCACGGCCGAGCGCGTTAAAGCCCTGGAGGGGGCCCTGCGGGACGCCAAGGAGAGCGCCATGAGGGACCGCAAGCGCTACCAGCAGGAGGTGGACCGCATCAAGGAGGTGGTCAGGGCCAAAAACCAGGCACGGAGGAGCCACAACATCCAGATCGGTACTCTTCACCATGTCATTACCTCCAACATCCCAATCTCCTTCAGTTACAGTTGAAAGCTATTAACCTTCAATTTTCAAAGTTACTTTATGGTCATCAACATGGTGATGAGACGATGAAATGATTCATTTATCAAATCTCCCTTCCATTATCCTATAGCCAAGCCTATTCGTGCTGGACATCATCACCCAGCAGCCACTGCCTCACCTGGACACGGTGTTAGAGGAGGAGGAGGAGCTCCATCACCACGGCGACATCACCAACACCAGATGCAGCCGAATCAGCAGTACCGCAACAGCAGCAAGTGAAGGACAAAGAGACGGTGAAGTTCATTTGTCAACTTCAAAAAGACTGGCAAATACAGTAGATCAAATAGACACATCACAGAAACCTTAACAAATGTGACCCTCCACGGCAAAACCAGTCGCTTGTCGCAAATTTTCAAAATTGAGTTATGTTTTCATAAAAGGGCATAAATCAAGCCTCAAAACGATACCTATATGGAATGAATGGGACGACATATGACTGAGATATCAACATTCAAAGGAGTCGGGTTTCTCCTGTCACGCCAAGTGAGAAACGGAGAAATCTGCCGTCGAAGTTGACTATCGCCGTAGCACTCACAGACGCTTGGTGCGGTCGCGGCTACGTTTGCATTTACGGTAGCCTACGCTGCATTCACAGCCACACGGATAGCCTACCTGCGTTAGGTTAACTGAACTCGGGAGACGAAGATGGATTCCGGAGAAATATCTTCACGCTAGTCAACCAGTGGATTTAGCGTAAATATTGAAGTAGAGCGGTCAAAACAGAAACTTTTAACATTCTGCTGGAATTGAATTCCTCACCTCAAGAAAGTCACGTTTTTAGGATGGAAAGGGTAAGTTTTTCAGCCAAATCTATTCACAACAGTACAGTATAGACCTTCCACTGTTTCCAAACCTTCCAAATTTTACTCCATGCAACATAAACGCTCGTTTTTCTTGGAAACCTCCGTTGCGACAAGCGACTGGTTTTGCCGTGGAGGGTCACAATTATGTTACGTTTCTCAGCATTTTAGCTTACGGGGTGATATTTTTCTGGAAACTCTTCACAGCTGTGACTTGGCTCTTGACTAGAGCAATTTTGAACATGGAAAACACTAGGAAACAAGAAAAATGCGCACTACCAGGACTTAAGTACCAGAAATAATACAGACAAGCCAAATATAAACTATACGTCAGAGTGCCTTCATTCTGCAGTGAATTGGGATGGGACATTCCCTCCTCCCCTCCCTGCCTTCTTTTAGCGGGTCTCAATTTGACCAGGTCCAGTGTTGTAAACAAGCCTCAAAAGCACACTTGTACTGCACCGAGTTTGACGTAGCGTCTGACAAAAGCAGAGTTCTTCTTGCAGAAAGAAGAGGCCTTAAAGTCGTGTCTGTTTACCTTGATGTCACATTTTAGCATTTTTCTAGTCGGGTCCCGTTAAGGGCCTTAATTTTTTGGCCTCGGGCCCAAGTGAAGATTAATGATACGTCGCTAAAGAAGCTTTCTAATTGGGTTTCAGAAGCGTGTGACACGTCTGGGGTCATTGGAAAGCCACAATTTAACATTAGCCTCCCCAGTGCCAGCTGCTCGACTAAGATGGAGCAACCTGTTGGAAAAAGGACACAAAAAGGCCAGTGTTTGCAAGGACCTTGGGAAGAGACACTCAGTCAAAGCGTTTGGCGTCTTCTAAAGAATCTGGGACGTATACGAATGGAGGCTCGGGTTCAAATAAGTTCTTCTTCTTGGTTTTGGTGTGAAGAAAGTCGAGTGTGGGATTGTGGAAAGGCACTATTGACTTTCCTCATACCAAATAGTTTTGTCAATGTCCACCAGGGGGAGGCGTGTAATAATTAATGTCCCCTAGATAGGGACAGACGTTTCCCAGTTCTAGTACACTTGGTGATGGTGTTCTGTTCAACAATGAAAGCCAATTTTAGATTTAATATTTTAGATTTAGTAAGCAACGAGCAAGATAAATTCTAGATAAGTATTACAATTCTAAATCTCTTTGTAGATTTAAGATTCTTTATTTATCAAAGTTATAAAAGTACAACTCATAGGGAAATGTGCAGTGCATTAGCCATGAGAAAATAAAATTTCAAAGGGAAAACCTTTTAAAAATCCAGAAAATATATTTACTAAATAAGCATCGCAAATCTCAATAAAATCTGAACAGTCTGCAAGAGTAAAATGTAATTTTAAAATTGGTAACGTTGAAATACAATTTTTGATGTTGCATAAGAAAAATATAATTGCTCTGAAATTTTTCTTAACGATTTTCCTAACACTTATTTTCATAATAATGATTTGAACAATTTCACAACTATTTTCTCAACATTATTCTTTACAAAGATTTTCTTAACGTTTTCTTAACGATTTTTCTAACAATTTTCTTACCAAGGATTTTTCAGTGATGTTTCCGAACCACGATTTTCTTCCTGATTTTACAACGGTATTCCTAATAATTTTCCTAACCACTACCACTTTTGAACCACTTTTCTTAACAACATCTTTTTCCTTCTCTGTTTCAGGTGTGAGAGAAATGGCTCCATTGGACATTTTTTACTCCATCTGTCCAAAAAGAAAGACTTTATTTTCTCACCTCAGTATTTCCTCCATAACCAACATTTACCTCCATGACTCGTCCGACTCCAGGTATTTCTGGTCATCGCAAGGAGTTTTTTTCCTAAGAACTTTCTCATCCACTTGAAAAACTAATCTTCTGAATTTTTTGCCATTCAACACACACAGACACTCACACACATTGACGTGAGAACAATGAACTTTCCGTTACATTCAATTAAGCACTCGCCTCCCGCTGTTCAGCCTTTATAATAATGCCCTTTTTTTCATTCCGGCACTTAAATCTGTTTGACATTTTCCCCCAAGATACAAGCTGAAATATTAATATAATTATCCCACCCTCCAAAACTCAAGTTTCCATCAAAACCCAGCGCAACAGCCACGAGACGAGCGTTTTTTAAAGCCCTCAGGTGTAACTTCTGGTGCTTTTTCGTGGTTCCTGTAATTGGCACCGATTCAGTAACCTCATTTTTTTATTGCCTACTTAAAACATGTGGAGACCTGCTCGGGAATGCGGTGGGTTTTACTCATTGTTCATTTGAGGTCTCACGTGTTCTTGGAATATGCTGAAATATTTATTTTGTGGGCCAAATTTTGTACCAGTTTTTATGTTGCCAATTATATAGGAATGTGTCAGTGTTATTGATTATATGAGCATATTTATTTGAATCACGTTCATTTTTAATCCTTTTCGTATCAATTTCATTACATCAGGGATTCTTGTGTTTTTTAATCTGTATTCATGAGTGATTTAAATGTTGAAGAGGGAAATAAAGCAATTGATTGGTGTCACACAAAATTAAGGGGGCGAAATCCCAAATATTTAAGGATTTAAAGAAACATTTATAAGGGAAACTAGCAGTAATACCTCCATTGCCTTACAAAAAAATTCTTTATAATCATTGTTGTTCAGTATTCTTGAAGATTTTTTGCTGCTTTGATGCTGACCAGCCAATCAGTTTGTCAAGCATTACATCTTGAAGAACGGTTGAACAAATCAAAGTATTATTAACTATTATTCAAAGGTCTTTCTTCTCAGTTGTGCTGGTTAATCACTGACTAATTACCGATTTTTCAGATTATGTTGTTTTTGATCTTGTTTGTCCAGTGGTGCTCATGTTTCATGGGTACTTGGGGCCTTCCATTGAAATTGCAAACAATTACAACGTAATAAATCACGTTCATTAATCACTGAGAGTTGAAAGATTATCAGTATTGCAACGACCATCAGTCTTGTTCTCTTTTTCAAGAAAGAAGTAAAACAGTGTGAAAGAATATGAACTGTGTGTTTACATGTCAGTATGAACGCCGAAAGGGGCGCAAAGGGGCGTAATGATACATCGCATCTCAAGTTTCATTACAATATGATATTACATTGATTGAATGATTCGACGATTCTACATTTGCCCATATGATTTCAGATTCGAGTCAGGAGCCAGCGATCAATATGAGACAATATCACATACTGATTGAACATTATTTGACATTTTTTATTCCTGAGCTCAACCAGATATTGAGAAAATTTTAGATATCTGATTGAGCTCAGGAATTAAATCGTATTTAAAGGAAAAATAAACAATTTTAAAGGACAATTTGTGCATAATTTGTATTTAAAATTGCCAATAAAAACAATAAAAATCTAATTGGAATAAAAGTAGAGCTCCTGTTTAATATAAAGTGCTTCTGATTTATATTCCCATTCTGGATTGACGCTATTTTATTTAAGTGAGTGATTATATGTAGGATCAGTTAATCAGTGTATTGATGAAGATCAATGTATCGTTACACCTCTACTCAATACATACAATACAATATTATATGGATTAAAAGGACAATTTCTATGCCCATTTTTGCTAAATCACAAATGGCGCCAAGCACAAAAAACAGAGTTCTTCTGTATAAAAAGGGAATGTATTGTCCCTGTGCTTTTATATCAGTCTCCAGTTGCTGTTTCTTTGACAGCTCTGTGCTCGTCTGAAGTGTTTCACTGATTTATTTCACGACTTTATTTCCTCCTCGTTGTCTTGTAATGTGCTGTTAATGATCTCAAAATGTTGTGAATATTATTTCACGAGCCGCTCTGATTGGTGTTTGTCAGCAGGGAGATGGGCTGTGGATTCATTGCTCTGTTTTATGAGACACAATGGTGCGTGTTGTGTTTAAATGTGGGCTAAAAACTCATAATGTCGGAGATAATAA